>VZSZ01001857.1:113754-125326 GCA_013398815.1 Ibidorhyncha struthersii
CCGCGGCCGCCCCTCGCCCTTCGCCTGGGGCCGGGGAGAGGCCGCTCGGCCCCGCGGGGGCCTCCTCGGGAAGCGGTGTCGCGGCGGATGTTGCGCGCTGCTGAGTCACGCTCGGCGGCCCCGGCTTGTGCCGAGCCGGGCTCCTGCGGGCCCCCCCGCGCTGCCCCGGGTCTTGCTGCCAGACTCGCTGTCGGCCCTTTTGGACATCGAGGCTTTGGGAATAATCCTCTCTTTCTGTAGGATGGCATAGTCCTTGGAGCAGATACGAGAGCAACCGAAGGAATGGTTGTTGCTGACAAGAACTGTTCAAAAATACACTTCATTTCCCCTAATATCTAGTAAGTATTAAAGTAGTTTATGGTGTAATGGTATTAGTGATGGTATTGGGTTTTTTAGCCGTGTCCTTTGCTAACAGCAAGTATTAAGATGTACTTTAAAATGATAGTTTATTAGCAATGCTTAGGGGTTTGGAGTATTTCATTTACACTTAAACAGGCTGTCTTGTTTTGTGCTTTGAAAATATTAATTGCATGAGAACCTAATTTCCTCAGTTTTACAGTGAGAAAATTATTGCTTGCTGGGTAAAGCATAGAGTTATATGTTTCCCCTGTGCTCACCACCTTTTCCTAACTTGCTTATAATATTTTCCAGTTGTTGTGGTGCGGGAACAGCTGCAGATACTGATATGACAACTCAGCTGATTTCTTCTAATCTGGAGCTCCATTCACTATCTACTGGACGACTTCCAAGAGTTGTCACAGCTAATCGAATGCTAAAGCAAATGCTTTTCAGGTAACTGAATGGGTTTCTTATTTATTAACAATGCTGTTAAAACCACCAGATAAGTCTTGAGCTCCTGCGATGGAGCGTCCTTCCTCAGCCTGCTTAACCTTCGTAACAAGACTTAAGGAAAGATTTAATAATTGCTCTTTGCTTCATAGGCTTTTGAGCTGAGATGGAAGAGAAATCAGGTCTATGGTGTTTTACAGAATCAATACTATAACTGTACCGTGTTACTAGTGTTTACTCGGCAAAAATAGAAGAAAAATAATTTAATAAACTGTTGATGACACGCATGAAAACTGTTGTGTATCTTGTGTGGTGAGATGGCTGGACCAGTAAAAGTCTTGTGATGTGCAAGCTTGTAAAATTGAGAATTTCATGTGTCTTGTAACAGAATCACTACCTTAAAACATATTTTTCAAAAGAATGAAATGTTTAACCATTCGAAGCCCACAGCTGTTAATATAGAACTCTGATGGGGGTATAGTGATATAAATGAGTAAAATAGTTGGAAGTTGTACTACAGTTATCTTAAGATTTTATTTGATTGCTTGACTGATCGCAGACCATTATGGTATGGCAGCTGAACTTCTAACTAGCAGCAGAACAAAGATCGTGCCCTTAGACTGAGGGTGTACTCTCCAAACCTTTAAGTATTCCAGTACTGTTTAGTACTGTATTTTGCAGAAGTAAAAACTGCTGTTGAAAAACAATGAAAAGAATGAAAATGAGTGTATTCCATTAAATATATTGTTCAAGCTATCGGAAAGTGTCCAGGAAGGTGAAATAAAGCAATGAAAAGGAAATACTTTGTGCAACCAAGTGACCAAGATAAATGACAATAATTCAGCTCAGTTGCTTAATGCTGTATTGCTGGGGACTTTACCTTTTTTTAAGTATGTCGCAAAACAATAAATTAAGATGTTAAAGCAGCCAAGAACATCTCATGGGGAAAATGAAGGAATATGTTTTCTTTGAAGTCTCTAAAAAAAACTTAATTGTAGATACAGGAATTTCATTTAAGGCTTGAAAACTAATCCAGACTCTTTCCCTGTTAGCACAAATGTATCATCCAGCATACTTGCTTGTCCAGTGCTCGTTCGTGCTGCTTGACACTGAAATATACCATATTTTAGTAATTTTCTTAATTTAAACTGTTGCTCACAGATAGTAAATAAATGGTCTTTCTATTAGAGATGTACCTGGTGTAATCATGGAAAATTTCTCAAATGTATACATTATGTTAAAAAAGAACCCCAGCTTTATTGTGGACTTTCAGATTCACATATAAATATTGCTCCTAGGTATCAAGGCTACATTGGTGCTGCCCTGGTTTTAGGGGGAGTAGATGTCACGGGACCTCACCTTTACAGCATATATCCCCATGGATCAACTGACAAATTGCCTTATGTTACCATGGGTAAGTGATACTCCCTCAGTATTGAACACAACTGCCTGGTAAAAAGGGTGAACACTGCAAAGTATTATTTAAAGTGTTTTTACTTAAATTCCATCGTTTGCTGGGAGTTGCGCAGACATCAGACTTCAAAGATAAAGTTGTACCCACAGTTGTAAGGCAGGTGCACTGTTCTGTTTCATTTCTACCACTTAAAAAAACTGGGCTATTATACTACCTAAGCTAAACTGCCAAAACCCTGGTATTAGGAAAGTTGCTCTGTGTGTTCCGCAGCATACCTTAAAGCAAGAGAATTGTGGGGTTCCCAAAAACTTGCTGGGGGAAAAAAAAAATCCTTAGAAACTCGATTTGCAGATAGTCCTAACTCATGCTTCGTACAAAGTCTCATTTGGGGAATTATATTCTGCCTGAAGTTTTTCTGTATTTTCATTAGGAAAACAGTGTGCCTTTCTTCTCCTTTGGGACTGTTGTATTTCTGTATTTTTTGTAAAGCAGCAGCTGTATTTTATTCAAGAAGGTGCTTCATTGTAGTGAAGCAACACCTGGTTTACTTGCTACGTACAATAATTGGTCTTAACCACTGTATGGAGCTTCTCAGTAAAGAGGTTTTAGTTCTGTCTACTTCTGGGGTCAGCTTGACGTTAGTAGCCCACCGTCAGGTTATTAAGTGTTAGTATCCCAACTCTTCTGTCTGTGTAACATTTTCTGTAATAGCAGTACTTTGAGCTGTAGGTACACCGAATTGCATATACATCTCATTCAGTTTCAAATTGGGGAGTGTGGTAATATTGAAAGCTGAAACCACAAATTTTTGCATGTTTTTTTGGCATTTAGGTACCACCCTGTCAAGACAAATTGCAAAAGCCATGTTCAGGATATATTGTAAAATATGATCCCGGTAAATATATTATTATTTGCTGGATTTGGTTTTGCGCTGTTTTTTTTCAACTATGAACAAGAATATGGGATAATGTGGAGATAAGTATTTTGTGGTAGCAGAATGTGTATCATAGGCAGCTTTTCTGGAGCATCTCGCTTTTCTCACTTTAAAAAGCAGAAACATTGCTCTGTTACTTGGCAGTTCTAAAGAAGGAGATGAAGACTACCTACAGGAGACAGTTAAACTCTAACTCCTCAGTGCTGCTTTGCAGTAGCAATAATTTCAAGTTGTGAAACGGCTCTTGAGTATCTACCCATTTACCTGTGATCTTGCTAAACAACCCAATTAGAGGCCTTTCCTGAGTGTATTCGGGAATACACTATATTACAGAATGCAAAATCTTCATTCATCTCTAATCTTGATTTACGAATTTAACGTGTCATTCCTCCTATGTCTTCTAATTATTCTTTGTCCGTGTCCTCTAGATAAAATTGTTTCTTTAGACGTCTTGTTCTGTTTCTTAATTATTGAGGGATGCTTGGAGAGTCCTTGTGGCAAGAATCCTGAAGTAATAAGCTATAATAAGCTTTGTGACTTGCAGGAGAGCCTCAGTGATCGCCATCATCCTCGTATATTTTTTTAGAACAGAAGTAACATGTACGTTGTTGAAGTGAAGGACACACACATCTTGAAATATTATTGTCCAGTCTTTGGCAAAGGGAGTATTTTCAATAGTAGTCTAGAGCTTGTTTGATTAGTTCTGAATTCTTTTGTGATTTACAGGCAATAATCTGGGAGTAGGGGGTAAAAAGTGGTAAGAGATTGAACCAGTGCCGTCTGAGCTGCTAATATGCTTGTGCAGTTTCATCTGTGGCTTTAAAGGCTAATGCCTTACTGACAATACCGTATATCTGGAAAAAGTGAAATTCCAAACATGACCAGGCTTGCAGTTATTTTTGCTCTCTAATCGCTCAAGAAGGCACTCTATCGTTTCAGACTTGTGTTTCATTTTGAAGACTTGGGTGATTTTAAATGAAAGCTTGGTTTTAGTAGAGCTATTGAAGTGTAACGTAGAGTCCAAATAAATACATTGGAAAAGAAAATTGATCTGAAAATTAAGTGTGTCAGATTAGTAAATCATATTCAGCCTATGTCTGATGCAACTTTTATGCTGATACTGTGAGCGTAAAATATAACTTCAATTTTAGTTAATCTTTTTCTGTTCGTGGTTGGCATCTCTAGGTAAAACACCTACTTAGTATATTATTGGAAATGTGAAAGTTTTTTTTTCTGGATCTTTGCACTACTGAAACAGTGCAGCTGAATCATCTGGTTAACTGTAACGAGAACTGTGATTAACTTGCAGAAATTCTGCAGAGGTGGTATTGAACCAATAGATGGTGCCATTACTTTAGGAACTGGCAAATTACTTAGCTGGCAAGTGAAATCCATGTAACAGTCATTGTTTAGCCTTTGATATATTAAAAAAGTAAATGTCTTATTTTTATAAGTGCCTTATACTCGACATTGTAGTTAACTGTAAAACTATAACTGACTCTATACTGATGGCTGCTGGTAGTTGATTGCCTGAATGAAGTCACACAGTTTCAGTTATGTACATGGTTACTTCCATGCCTGTGTTTTAAAAGCTTTAAAAGGTGGCATTTCTGAAAATCCTGTCCTCTTTCCTTCCACAAAGCCAACATAGTAGCAGAATAAATTAAAACAAGTAGGAAGTAGAATATCAATGGATTAAGTTCATTGTAGCTTAAACTTTGATTTGCTGTCAGCTGTACCGGGTCTGTGTCTAGTGATTACATGTTACTTTTGTCCATGCTGTCAAACAAAGCCCTTCTCAGCATAAATGTCCTTTACCGTTCTACACCCAGTACACTGATACTTTCTCCAGTGACCAGGATATATTTTAGTAAAAAGATTGGAATTTTATTTTGATCTTATTTAGACTGATCTATTGTTTGTTGTNTCCTGGAAATCCAGTATTAAATAGGAAAGATTATTGAGGTGCTGGGGTTTTGTTTGTTTTAATATGCTGGAGTGTGTTTTTTATTTAGCCGGAGTGTGTTTGTGGATGGACAGAGTGGTATCCTCCCTTGCAAGGGAGATTTAAAAGATCCTCAGTGCTTACTCAGGAGTGAAAACATCAAATTAAACTGTTTATGCTGACAAAGGACAAAATTGGATTTCAGCAAACGATGCAAGATTGTCTGATTGCTTGGCTTGTCTAGGAAAGCTTCTGGCCAAGTCTTATAATGAAATGCATGCATAAAATTAAAGCACTTGAAGTCTGTAGTTCAGCTTTCAGAAACAGTAAGTATGTTCCAGTAGTCTCTAGTGGGTAAAGCTAGTCCCCTGGTACCAGTGTTGCTTCATATTCATAAATCAGCTCTTCATGCATTGGCAATGTCGTCCTGCAGAGCAAGCACTACCACTGCTGAGACTCAGCCCCTCAGCCAGGAACCAGGGTGAAAAATGATCCCAATCGATGGGGCTGTGGACATCACTGAATTTTTACCTAGAATGAACAGCAAATTGAATAACAATGAGTGCGTGTGAATAACTGCCCTGTCAGGGAGCCCTGACACTGACGGATTAGGAAGTGCTAAGTGTTACTCTCTCAAGGCTCTGTACATCCTCCAGTGTGGCAGGCTGAGGTAGCAAACAGGTCCTTGGGTGATGAAAATGGACTGTGCTTAGGAAGAAGTTGTCTTCAGTGAATGTTCTGCTGAAAAGATCCAGTTCATCTGTTCTAGAAAAGCTACTGCAGTTGCAAAACATGGTGGAAATTAGTTGGCTGGATTTTTTGCTATGTATCAGTAATTATCTTTTCACCTTAAATCAGTACTGAAGTGGTACAAGTGCTCAAGTAAAGACTAAAGGGGATTTTTAAAGTGAGTTTATTGCAGTTGAGTCCAGAAAATTTTTCAAGAACTTAGTTGTGAAAACTTTTGAAATTACCAGTGTTTCTTAAAGAAGACAAAAATAAAATCTCGTATGGTCTCATAACTTCCCTGGTTCATGCTAATTACCAGACTGAAAAGCATTTGCTTCAGAATGCAGCTTTGCGTCTCAGTTTCTATAGTTCTTTATAATTTGTTTGGCAATCAATATTTTTATATATTTAGACGCTAGATAATTACTTCATGAATATTTGTTTCTAAAGTATAGCTTACTGAAAGTGTATGCAAAATAAATTCTTTGGAACTGGTATGGCATTTTTTTCTTGATGATTCTTTCCAAGGTTGTTGAAGTGTAACCATTCATAGCAGTTAGTGGTTTTTAAAAATGTAGCAGAAAAGGTTGTTGTTTTTTTTTTCCTGAATGTTCTATAATACAAATACCTGATGACTTTACCAGTTATACTTTGTTTTAATTATCCTTATTGCTCACACAGAGAACAGTTGTGAACTTTCGACATTTAAAAAAAAAAAAATCCAAACAAGAAAACTTCCTATTTCTGCATTGGTTGTGTGTTGTTAAGATTTCAAACTAAAATTATCTAAGATAAATACCTGGTTTGGTATTACTGTGAACCTGAGCTCAGTTAAAGACACTGGTTAATGACACATTACCTCACAGTTTTCCTGAATGTTTTAGTAGAGGTTGAACTGCTGCATCTTAGCAATGCTGAATCCTAACTGTTAGTGACTTAAATCAGTTATTGTGTGTATGAGGTGGGAACAGCTATCCCTAATTAATGGATGGTGTTTTGCAGTGTTTGGATTTTATCCTTTTCCAGACATTATGTTTGGGAGTTGTTAAGCCTGTTTCTACATAAAGGCAAAGCATGCTTGTTAAAAATGAATTATTGGTGGGCACCGAATACATGGACAAGAGAACAGCTGTTTCCCCACATACAAACAAGTTCTCCGTAGACCCTTAATATCTAAGTTTTCTGTGCTTTTATAAGTACTGCAGTAAGAACTCCATACTTGCAATGTTTACTTAAGTTCACAGATGTTATTGCCAGCTCTCCTGTTACAATGCATAGCTTTCACAAGTCAGTTGAACTACTTGGAACATTGTGGGGTTGTTTGGATCATATGTGGAATTTGACAAGTAGAGGGAAGTTGGTGTAATTGGATCGTGACGTTCTCAACTGCGCTTGTGAGCAACTGTCCGCTGCTGGTTTTCTGCTTTTCTGCATGGACGGTCGAGTGACAGGCTTTCAGTCCACCAGCAGTGCAAACAGGGGGATTGAGGGGCTTTTCTTAGTTAATGTGCTACAGGTGACTATATGCACATCGTTAGTATTTTTCGAAATAGTTCATATTGCTGTTGTCAAACAGCAGATGACTTGTTTTGATGCAGGGATTCGGAAGTACTTGTGTTTCTAAAACCACAGTGTTTACATCTGGTGCTATTGAGAGTAAAGAATTTTCATTGTGCTATTTAAGATTCAAGAATCTGTTCGTTCAGAGAATGCTTAGCTGTGCTGTGAGACTTTGGCTAAGGCACTTTTTTAAAATGCAATCTTATAAAACTTATGTTTAGGATTTATAAGCAGTAGAGGAAAAAAACCTGAGTTTATTAAGCTTTTCCAGCTTTACTTCCTGTTCTGTTAGAACCTCCTTGGGATTGTGGTTTTCAGATGTAAATGTCTACATGAAAGTCTTAATTTATTTAAACCTACAACAGCTCTTTGAAAACTTGCATTATAGGACTGTCTGCATTTATTTATTTAAAGCTGATACTAAATTTAGCATTAGCAACATTATGTTGCAATAGCAACATAAGTAATTAACAATACAATTCTTTATGTATAAGGATTTCATGTAATGTACCATCGAGTTCCCCCCCTTTTTGCCCTCGCCTTTTTCCTTTTTCTTCTTTATGAGTCTGCTGAGTTCCTGCCCATAAGTTCTTTCGGGAACTTCTTTTAAAAAGGAGCTGGAGGAATGAACCCGGTCTAAGCCATGTATGAGATTATTGCAATATTTGTGTTATTGATAATTTTTATTTGTCAGTAGAAGTTAGAAGAAATTAAAACTACTGTTTCTTAGCTCAGTAGCTTTAACGCAGTAATTTCTGTCAGGTATTACCTTTTATACTTTCATTCTTGCACATTTTGTAGTCTTTATACTCTAATTTTTTTTTCAAAGAACCCTTATCCAAGGGTAACATTGTTTTCTACTTTTGAGGCTTCCCGTTCTGGTTGTGGTAGGCCTTCATTTGAGTGTAGTAAGAACGTGGTCTTATTTTGAGACCATATCTCAAATTTATTTTTTTTTACACCCCTCATTAGAAATGTTCCTATGTCATTCCACAAGAAGAATTATTTTATGGTTCAAGTCCTATATTTGTTTTGGAACACACATTATTTTGACCTTGTTCAAAGGATCAGTAAAATTCCTTTTATTTGTGATTTGTTCTGTGATATCAGCTGTTCGTATCAGCGGTTCATTTCTGCTATTAGTTGCTTAAAAATCGTCTTTATTCCCGGTTTCAGCATTTAAAAAATGGAGTCATGTATTGCTCTAAGGTGTAAATGAATAGTCATTGCTTGTAATACAAGTACACACTTAGAGTGTCCTACTGCTTTTAGATGTGATGTATTTGGTACTGTAAAGGTAATGATCCTCAACCGCAGCAATATTCTGTAACAGGAATATCTGTCATATTCATTGGGATTACCATGTTCATTGATTTGTGTCTGTAAATCTGCTGTTTCTACCCTTTAAATTTGATCTATAATTGGACCTCCTTAAATGGTTCAGATAAGGTAGTCTGTATTTTCTCAACAGTGTCACTGTCAGCTTCTCTTTTTTCATTATACATTCAGCAGACTTGATAAAATCAGCAGGACACCTCATTTGAAACTGTTTAATCGCTGCCTTTTTCTTTCACTAAACCATTGAGGTGGTCAAGCGATATACACAAATCATTTTAAATAGAAAATATGGCTTTCTCTGTGACCCAGCTAAACAGATAGCAGTATGCAAAACAAGTTAAAAAGTAATAAATGCCAAAAAATCTTCTAATTGGAGTAAAAAATTGCAGGTAACTTTATTCACTCCCCAAAAGTAGTGCTCTCTGAAATATGATTAGGGCCACAGACAGACACCTTCCTGAAGATTCACTCTTTCAGAACAAAGCAAGTTTACAGTTTCAAATAGGATCATACTGCTTTTCGTATTAATTTACAGAAAGCACATTTATAACACCTGCAGTTACAGTGCTTTGGGGTAGAGATGGCTTCTGTTCATTGCCACACTTGCACTGCATCCTTTAAGAGAAATGACATTAAACTCATGTTTTCTTAGCTGTCATTTTGTCTATTCAGCTGTTAGTGTTCAGTGTAAAAATAATGGCACAAAGTAAATGCATAATAAGCTGTTCTAAAGTAGATATGGGAAATAACTTGGTGGAGCAGCCAGCCACCTTATTGCCATTGCTAGTTTACTCATCCCCATGCGTAAGGGTGACTGTGCCAGGGCAGCTCGTTAAAGCAATCTATTCATTCTGAGTGTCTTAGTATTAAGCGACATACCCTCTAATGTGGCCAGGCACAAAAGTGGGACAGGAGAAATGGAGGAGTAGGGATTACAAACTGGCATCCAGTTAACTCTCTTTTTCTGACCACATTTTTGTATTTTGGCATTCAAAATAGTAAAAAGAAAAAGGCTGTCAGAACAGGGTCCATGGCAAGTCTGTGTACACTAGCTATAAATTTAGGATTAAATTAGGTGCTGTATTTAGAGAGAGTAGACACTTTAGAGTATATAGTAAGCTAAGGTAGGCTTTCAGTCTGGTTTGTGCTGCTGCTATGTCTTGTCTTGTTTAAAAAAATACTGTAGCTAAATACACTGGTTAAATAAGTGTCCTGATTTTCTTACCGTAGGGTCTGGATCATTAGCAGCTATGGCAGTATTCGAAGATAAATACAAACCGGACATGGAGGTAAGATTTTTTTTTTTTTTTTTTTTAAAGCTCAGTGTTTCTTCCCTCAATAATTCTTATGATCATAAGAATTTAAGAGGTTTGAATCTTTCTAAAAGTTAAATCTGCTGTAGTTTCCCTGCATTTAAAATGTACTAATGTCAACTTATTGCAAAGCTGTAAAAGTTGATGGGTAAAATAAATTTAAAGAAATACACTTTCTTGCAGGTTTGTGTATGGAAAACTTGTGATTGGAATGTAGCTGAAAGCTTTAAAAACATAAAAGTTACTGATTATAGTTGACTTTGGGGAATTTAACAGCCCTTGCGTAGTCACTATTGCTGGTTTGCCCTCGGTAGTCAGTCCTTCTTTCTCAGTCTCGAAAATATAATGCATGATTGTAAAAGCAACTAAAAAATGTTCAAGTAGTGTATGAAAGCATTTAGATTTCTGGTTGATTGGTATGTTTGTGTTCTGCTGATGGGAAAAATTGAAAAATGTTTGTCTGTTCATTATCAAGAATCATTCAGAAGAACTAAAAGGCTGGAGTGTCATGATTAAGATCAGAATAAGTTAGTCAGTTCTTTTTTTTATGAATGTGTGCATTACACTATTTTTGTATTATCTAGAGTATTTCCTTATGCTTAGTTACACCATGTTTAGTGCCTGCTAAACTAAACAGTGAAAAATGTGGTTGTCTGCAGACTATTGATGAAAACAGAACCAAAACAATTAAAGGGCTTTGTGTGATCGTATTTTATACAATGCCTCAGTAATGGCAAACCCTCTTTTAAACCACACTCATCTCTTCAGACTTGAAGCTCCTTCTCATTCTGATTGGTTAGTAATTTCACAGTAAGAAAAAAAACTGAGTAATGAACACAAAATTGAAAATTTAACCCATTAAAAATTACTTGTATCACTAACAGTTGCAATCATTTCAGCCTAAAATGCAGATACAACAAATCTTACAGCTATTTACTATCACTGAGTAACGTGGAAAAGGAAAAAGTTGATTTACTTCAGAAAAGGTCTTCAGATGTTCCTCATCTTTATCATGCAACTGCTGTGGGTCACTTCCTCCCCTTCAAATGCTGGTGTGACTGCAGTGTATTTTCAGGGGATGATCCCACAAGTCCACTGAGTTCCTCTCTAAACTCAATTCATTAAATTTAAAATTTAGTCATGTGTCATACCCTGTTACATCTTATGAAGAAATGTGATGTGTAATACCAGTTGGTTTAAAAAAACCCAAAGCTTGTTTCGAGAAGTTTTCCAGTAGTTAAACTGCTTAAGAGTTAGTAATAAAGAGTCTTCCAATTATTCCTGGAACTGGCTCCTTTTTTGTAGTATATATGAAATAGTTGTAGGTGTGCAAAATTATGAAAATGATCAGTATTCCCGTGTTGCTGCAGTGTTTTGGGCAATACCTGAAGACACTGGACTTCTGGCCTCTAGTTTATTTATAAATGCTGTCAGAAATATTGGAATATTTTTTAACAGGCATACAAGTTTCTTCTGTAAGTAGCAATACACTAGATGACTGGTAGAAAGAACCACTAGATAGAGGTAGACTCTACTTCCCCCCCCCCCCC
>VZSZ01001857.1:125333-143122 GCA_013398815.1 Ibidorhyncha struthersii
AGGAATGACAGTCTCTTTTTGCAGCCCCTTGTGTGACCGTGGACTTGGCATGTGTGCTATTCATACTGGAAACATGGACTACAAATCCTTGGAATCAACAGCTCCAGCATAATAGTCCGCTTTCAAAGATACAAATGTCAGAGCTGTGCTGTGAAACTAAAAATTTCATCTTATTCTCAGCTAGTTTTCAAGCTTGTATTTTAAGTCATTCTTTGTGTAAGAGTAACCAAAAAAGGCACCAGAAATTGGTAAATCTCCAACTTTTTCTATTTAGAAAGGTCATCCTAATTAAATTGTCTTCATACACAACCATAAATGGCAGCAGATATTCACTGGTATAAAAGCATGTAGAAATGCAGCCTACCAATTTGTTGAAATAGATATTGAGATCTTGGAGACTTGCATGCACCTTAACAGAATATCTAGTAAAAACAAAGGAAGGTTAACTAATAACAATTTAGTAATCATATTAACTAAACCAGCAAAGTTTCAGGTGATAAAGCTCAACTGTACTCTTAAACACTTCTCCATATTCTGGTGTGGCTGCCAGCTTAAAATATTTACATTTTGAGTCAGATGTGTTTTTTTTTTTCCCTAGTAAAGTAACAAAATAACAAATTATATTTCTCTTGAAATTAAAACAAATTAAATCTGAAGTACACTACTGTATATTTTACATAAAACTTGCTATGAAATGGCAATAATAATAAACTTAAAATTCCTGGAGATTAATTTAATAAAACGGGTAGAGGATTAATATTTTCCTGTCAGGATCAATACTGCTTTCTTTTGCACTAATTGTCAGAATATCTTGCTAGGGCTACTGGAGGGTAGTGGTGTGCTTCAAGACCATCACATCACAGAAAAATGATTCAAAGGCAAACTGTCCTGCACCCTCTGGTATCGACTTGCAAATTAGCATCTGGAATGTAATTAAACAAGCTTAATGAAAGTAGCAGCTGAATACTACTGGAAAAGACAATCGGCTTTTTCGCCTCTGATATATATTCTGTACTATTGAAGCTGATCACCAAACGCATCGTGTGAGCACAGTTAAAAAAATTAGCATTTATTTGAAGAATAGGAACTGTTTTTCATTCTGTTATGCTTTTGGCATGCACTGGTGTCCCATGAGAGCCATGCCACAGCAGATAGTGCACAATATTTATAAATCCATGACAGGCAATAATAGCAACTTGAAAAATTCTTTTGCTAGAATTTCAAGTTGAGAGCTGCCAAAAGCTGAGAGGATCAAATCTGCAGTGGCAGCTGCTGTGCCCTACAGTTAGAATCGTAGACTTTGAAGATGCTCAACTTAAAAAAAATAAAAAAATAAAAAAAAGAAGACTGCAGGCTTAGCCAATTTTTGCAGGTTTCTAGAGCTCTGGCTCTCTGCCTTTTGAAGATGAGTTGCTGAAGCTTCTACCACTGCCTGAGGCATGCTAACACCAGCAGGATGTGTTTTTTTCCATAGACTTAGTGTGTCTTCAGATTTAAGTAGCACATGCTTTATCAATGCCAACTGTGATGGTCCTTTCCCTGGTTGCAATGCCGGGAGATGATCTTTACCCAACATCCTTCAGAGAAACTGCGAAGATAGATGGTGACGTACACAAGTGCCACTTCTGCAGTCTGATTTATGGAGGCATGTTTCATTATGAAGCAAGTGCTGGCCTCTAGAGGAACCATTATAGATTGCTGAAGATGTGAACACTTTCAGCCCTGAAGGCCTGTAGATGCTTCAAAAATGTAATGCCAAGCACCTAACTACTGTGGAACAATATTAATCTGTCATGTGGGCAGCTATAGATCTACTTTAAAAAACATAAGTGGAAGAACAGCACATCTAATAGAGTGTTTTGAGCTTAGATCTTTCATTGCAGCCAATTTTTCTTTCAATAGAGTTTCAATAGAGTAGCCACGTGGTTTTTAAACCTTACAGTCAGATTTTGCAAATGCATTCATGCCTTCTGGTGTTAAACAATAGTAAAGAAATATTCTGAGTCAGTGGATGCGGAAACCATCATGATCTGGGGAAAAAAATGTCTACAGTATTAAATGCTGGAATTCTGGGTTTATCTATACTGTGGTGGTGGAATTCCTAGGGTGATTGGGGGGTTATTATATGTTTTATTCTGGTATTTGACTTCTGTTGTTTGAAAAGTAGCTTTTTGTCTGTAGAAGAATTACTCGGTGTACAGCGAAGCTGTGTTTTACCCTTCTGAGAAGAGCTTTGTGTTTAAGCGAGGAAATGGACTGCTTGTAACTTAATTTCTTTTCTGTATTTCATGAAAACAGCCAGGTTTAATAAAAAGAGGATCCAGAAGAAGGAGAATCAGTAGAAGCCACAGAAAGCAGAACTGTTGCAGGGAAAGGGAAGTAAATCTTCTTGTAGTGAGTTCAGGGGCACGGAATAGGTGGAAAAATGGAAGGAGGTAGTATGGCAGATATTTAATAATTATTGATAAAATAGATCACCCAAAAATGTGAAATTATAGATAGTAATTTATTATGTCATTTCTTTTAAGTGTGGCAGGAAATCAAGTGGTACTGAATCAAAACAAAAAGACTGGAGGGGTAGGAACAGATTGAAAACAAAAGGGGGGGCTGTTCTGACTATGTTCCACTTGGTGCACAGGCGCTTCCGCTCCTACGGCAGCTGTGCTGTCCAAAAAAACTGCTTCTTGCGCTCCTGCCAGAGATTTGCACTCCTTCACCTATCGGCCGGGTTTGCTTTTGTGATCATTCTGCAGTGATTAGTTTTGCTAACTTGCTTGGGTCTGACAAACATGGGTTAGGGAGCAATCTTCTGAGCAGTTCAGCTGGTGGATTTGGCTAATCCTCTGTAAAAGGAGAAATGACGAGGAGACAGGAGGCGTTGGAGGTAGTAACCTTAGTTGCAGCTGTCAGAGTAGATGTGTTCACAAAGAAATTACAGGAAGGAAGAGGATTGGAAGTTGCAAAATGTGTAGACTTGGGCTCTTCTGGTCCACAGCCTTGTTTCTGGCTTTGCCACTGACTGTTGAGGTACCTGTGAGCAGCCCCATATGCCCCCAGTGAAGAAGCTGAGGCATAAAGAACGGCTTCCTCCAAATGCTCGATATGTGCACTGATGGTCTTTGGTGTATCAAAGTGGAAAGTAGTCTAAATGCAACTTTCACTGTGTACCTCTTCTTTCAGTAAAGAATACATCAGGCATAGTACAAAAATATTATGAAAACATGTCACTTTCTTCCATTTTTAAACAGCTGACATACAGATCATTCAAATGTTTCTGTGCTCGTATTTCCTACTGTCCCTCAATATGGTGGTATTATTTTTGTTTATTAACTACTGACAATAATACTGAGCTATTTTTGGAAACTGTCAAAACTCTCTAATCTTCAACAATAGTTGTCTCATCAGTCTTATTTAGCCTGCATCTGTGTGATTCGAGGCTCAAGAGCAATGACAAGCTGCATATGAATTCTGTATTCATTAGTGATGGTGATCAAAATGCCTGTGTCCCCGCCATAGGGCTCAGGTGTGGGAGTCTGCAGGCTAATCCCACCAGCTGACATTCGGAGGTTTAATGACTCCGTAGGAAGGTGACCACTTGCTGGGAGGTTTGTCGGCTGAACTCAGACAGCAGACAATAGAGATCAAGCCAGACTATCAGAGTTAAGCTGGAGAGCCTGCCTGAGATACTTGAACCCCTGTTGGTGTCAAACACAGAGATTAAGTAAATGGGGGGGGGGAAATCTGACTCCGTGAACAAAAATAAGTACTTAGTATTTATGTGCTCTGTGTATCTGTTTATTTTATTACCCAGTGACAATCACTGAGACTGTTAGTGGCATATCTTCACTGCCTTTTCTGACAGAGCTCATGGCGATAGATTTCATGCTTTCTTTATGTACCTGTATTGTTGAATCATTCAGTCATGAATTTCCATGGGTAAATATTAGGTGTTAGTGCAGACAGTCATCCAGAAAATAAAGGCTTATAATGCGGTTTCTTATTTTTAAATTAGATTAAAATTATTCTATGGTAACCTGGTTTCTGCTTGACACATTGGACAGGGAGTACTGTTCTCATCTTTCAGAGTTGTGCCTTGGATTGATTTCCTTTGCAGAACTAACGTTAAACAGGAAATATGAGGCTGATTTAAAACGTGCTAGCTAGATGTGCTCTGGAATGGCTAGGATTACTGGAGAAGTGTTTTGAGGTGTGCTTTCTGAATATATCAAAGCACAATTTCTGTGCAGCAATCAGGTGGGAAACTGCCGACAACATCAGTCTGAGTTACCAGTGATACCCGGTAGCACCTTCTTCTAGTTTTCTGTTTACAGACTGTATTGAGGGAAATAAATTTTACCTTAGTTTAAATTGGGTCTTGCTGCATGACAAAGAGCAACAATTTCTTCACCTTTATGAAAGTAACACCTAAACTTTGTATGTAATAATGTAGACAAGCTCGTCGGAAGCAGGGCTCTGTGTTAAGAGATCACTTCACTGCACAGGGTAGATGTTGGACAGGTAATTATTTTTGATGCATTTCTCAGGAGCAGGTGTTCCAGTTTAAATCATTTTTGGTTTGTATATCTCCCATAACTGCAGAACACAGGCAAAACATACTGGAAAATACTTCACATGGCACGAAGCCCGAGTGCCACTCCTACGGTGAGGGCTGTGGAGGCAGAGTGCGATTTCTGTCTGAGCAGGGAAGAGTGAATGGGAGGGAGGGAGGGAGGGAGGGAGTCAGCCTGGTCTGGCAGGGGAGGCTTCCTCCCCGCCAATAAGCTTCACGGAGCGTTTTGGTGTATTAAGAAGGCAAAATTACCAAAGGGCCCAAGACTTCTTTTTCCAAATAAAATGTTGACCTTCATTCCCTTCCACCCTTTTTTCAGAGGTAAAGTAATAGTCATATGAACAGGGATTTGCTTTATATGAAGCCAGACATGTTAGTACTGGATATTCGGTTCTTGATATGCAGTAATAATCTGTAGTAATTTTAATGGTAATTTTTTGCATGGTTTACATGTCTGGCTACTTGCTGGTAGCTAAGGTTCAGTGCGTTTCTGTACGTTAATGCAGCTGTACAGAAAATAGAGGATATTGCACTGTCAGAGTAGAACGTGCAGCCTGGCAGAATTTACAGCTCTCTTACTGTTGAGCAAGTTCCTTTTATTTTGAGAATTTGTTCCCTAATAAACATGAACAGACATAAGAAGTGATGGATTAAATGAATTTTCATATTCATTCTTAGTTCAGAGTACAGGAATAGTGTTAAAAGAAATCCCGTAGTTGTGAGGGGAGCTTGTGATTTAATTCTGTACCATTGGAAATATGTATTGTACTAATCTTCATGTAAGGAATGACATATAGGAACTAATGTTATTGAATAGTAGTTCCGAATCGTATAAGTTTCTTGCCTTGGCAGGTAATTTGGCATAAATTGTTAATGTAAATCCAGGTTAGTGGGGAAGACGTTATTTTACTAAAAAAGATAAACTGCTGATTAATTCAGTATAGAACTCAATTACAAATTGAAAGTGTCTCTGCGGGACGCCAGTACCCTAAAGACAGCAGATGTTGAATTGATACTCCAGCATATTTCACACTGGTATGAAATATTAACATGGTTTATTATACTTGTGTGGTGTACAATATCAGAGAGGGGGAGGTGGTGATGAGTCTGGGCTCGCAGGCATCTACCATTGGAACATGAAAAAAATGTAATCACTGAGAATAATAATTAGGGACTAAGGTGCATTATATTTGAAAAGTTCTTAGTAGAAAACAGTTAGAAAAATAAACATTTACTAACATTATTCACAACAAAACTGACATCAAATGCAGTAAAGAATTACCTGATCTATGATTCCATGATCTATTAATGAATGAATGTAGGTATGTTTGTGTGTACAAACTCAAATTGCTGAGTTTTAACAAGACTGCTGGGTCAGGCTGTGCTCTGATTTCTTTTTTGCATAATTTCCTGCCCGTGCCATATTTGTGCTGAAGATTGCTACTTCCTAACAAAATTAGGTTTCCTGTATTTTTTGTGTAAAGTAGGCAGCAGATTAACCCTGATGTGTTCATAATCCAGGGATTTAAGCAAGTTGGGGTTTTGTCTTTTAATGTACTGTATTGGTGATGGTGGCAGACAGGCTCAGGCTCTGTAGACTTTGCGTTTGAGAGTACCCAGTGGTGAACAGAGCAGTAGTACAGTGGCGCAAGGAAATACAGGAATGTACAAAACTGCAGCTGGCCTACGCTTTTTGTTTCCTTTATTTTCAATAGAAGTCCAGTTTTGAAAGCTTGCAGAAAAGTTAGAATTTGGACAAATGTATTTAAAGTTACCATTCCAAACAGAAGGCATGTTCCACAGTGTTTGAACAGGATGTATTCTGGAGAGAAAATTCGAATCATATTTAATAGTCTTTGAGTCCTTGACACTGTTTGTTGTGCAAATATTGAGTCATTCACTTGCAGGAAGGCAAGTGAATGAATGTAATGTTTCAGAATTTGGAGTGCTTCAGTTACTTGTTAAATAAGGCTGTGGAAACAGAACTGGAAAACAACAGGATACATGTTACCTTGATTTGAAATAACTTAGCTGCTCAACACGCAGCGTAATAGAGTTATTATTTCAGTTACTCCCCTCACTTTTTCTTTAGAAACTACTAAACTTCTGTTTATCTTAGTCTTTAACAGCTGTTCAGTAAAACTAAACTTGTATTTAATATGTGAAGACATATTTTCCTCTAGATTGAAGTTTTTTTTCTTTAGAGCATACATGATTTCAAAATAGCGTATGGTTGAAATTCAGCAGAATGGAGGCGATGCCCTCTTCATTACCTATACAGGGCAGTTTTAGTCCTATGTATCTTGAAATATCTTATTTTTTCCATCATGTGCTGGATGGAAGGTCTGATAACTTCTGCCCATTCTTCTTTATGCACAAACTGGTGGTTGTTCCCAGGACCCATCTTTGTGCTGTACTGCTCCATGTGTCCCAGATGCTGCTAATCTTACAAATTCTGATTTTCATAACTCCTTTGCCTTTGGTGTGATCCTTGCTTTAATTCTTTCTATTTGCAATTTCTATGTTGTAAATGTTTCTTTGTACTGTGGTCATTTGGCATGTCAGTTTAATCATGTTTTTGTGATTTGGAATCCTGATCCTACATATTTATCACATATATCTATTTTAATAGGCTGTTAAATCTCAGCATTCTGCCTCTGACTTCTTTTGTGATTTTTAGAGCACAAACAAAAGATGGTGGGGGAATAAGAGTGAGGGGGAGAGCTAGAAAGACTGGCTACTTTCACATTGCATTCACCTAATCAAAGATAAAAGAAAACCCGAGTATTTTGATTGTAACATAGGTCTATTTAAAAAGATTAAAAATTATGAAACAAGGTATGTCATTCATCTGCTTATGAGGTACTACTGGAAATGCATACATTTTTGGTAAACCTGAGCAGTTTAAATTACACGTGTCAGCCCCTTTCCACCTTCAAAAGGGAGCCAAACCAAATTCATTCTCACTAACGGAGCCTTTCAACCTCCCCTTACAAGAAAAACACAAAGTACTTTGCTGCTCAGTTTTGTTATCTCTTTGGACTTAGCCAGCAGATTTTAGCATTGCTTCCAGTTACGTATTGATCGCTACCACAACTTCTCCCAACAGGCAAACTGAGACATCCTCTCACATGTTGTAGTCTGGCGATTACTCTTCCAAAGTCTAATTATGCTTCTGTAGGTGCTTATGTCCTTCAAGAGGCATCACTTTCCTCGCCCCAAATTCCCAACACTCCTTTATAGATTTATTTTTTTATTATCATTGTCCTTCCTGAAGCTTCTGATTATTTTTTTTCCTCCCTTTCTCTTCCCATGTGAGTCTTGTGGATTCTCACTTAAGTAGAATCAACTTTTACATTATATAATTTGAACAAATGTCATTCGGTTGTAAAAGACAGTTGAGATAAGTATTTGAATTTTTTTATAGTTACAAAAATTTTTACACACTGTCATATTCATTCTATACTAATATTCATTGTGCGCTGTACTTCAGATTCTTGATAAGACTTGTTGGAGAACTGCAGTATGTATCACATATCTAACAGCATACTGGGGACCTGCAGAAGGTATTAATTTCACTTCAGTAAGAATTTTAAAAAAAGTAAATCCTTCCTGCAGTTTTTAAATCTGGAAAAGGCATCTCCTGTTCAACTTGCTTGCAAAGTTACAGAATGTTGAGGAAATAATATTGACAAAGCCATTCCAGCTGCTCCCTTTACTGCTGGAGGGATAACGATAAACTTGTTTAAAAGCTATTAGGAAAGATAGTATTAATATGATGCAGAAACATCCACATCTTCTGTAGGAAAGTCTCTCTTCTTTTTTCCTTCAGTGGCATTTGAAAGCTGGAAATTGCTTAAGTGAGAAGAGAAACTTGATTCAAGTCATATACAAGAATAATGTGTAAAAGTTCCTTATTGGTGCTGTTTGGGACTTGCACCGTAGCAGCTGTAGAGAGGTAATCTATCAGTTCTTGAGTGTCTACAAAATGCAACTCTCCAGATAACAGGTTTAAGGTAAAGATTTAATACAGACTCTATCTACTATGATGTTGCAGTGACAGTTTAAAACTCATTCTCTAAATCTCAGCAGACTTTATAGCTAGCAGTGGGCCCATATAAAGCTTAATGGCATTACAACACATAAATCATCTTTTAAAGATGCTACCAGTAGCGCCAATATTAAATGCAGACAATTGTCTGTGTTATAAATAATTTATCAAACACCATTTCAGATTAGCCTTCCATGCTGAGTTATTTATTTTAGCCTTTACTGTACTATTCCTAAGACACATTTTGAAAGATCCATTACTGGTCACTTTAATGAACTTGGGGGTCTGTCTTTTCCCCCCTCAAGCACTACGGTACATCTGTGGTGACCATTACACGGCTGATCTGGACCTCTTTGCGCCTTTTACAAGTGCTGCCCATTTGTCATGTAGTGGTAAATGGAGTTGCACATTGGAGTCCTGGGACACATTGTGTGATGTGGTGATGGAGACAAACAGATAGCTCTATAAAGTGCTGCTTGTCACCGCTGACTTGTATTACAGTACATCACTCTTGCTGTAATCTCATTTAAGAAGCAGTGTGGACCCCAGAGAATGATATTCCCAGTTAGCTTGGTCTTTGCAACCATAAAGTAGGAAGTGCTCCTTTTATATACTCTGAACTTTTAGGGTTTTTTAAGATTAATTATTACAGTGACTCATTCGTGCCCCCGTACTTAAAAACCGTGTCAGCACTTTTCATGCTAACCTCCTATTTTCTGAGTGTAAAATAGTAGTCCTTGCTAGAACTTGTGTGCAGGATCTCTATCAAGGAATGTTATTTTTTTTTTTTCTTGTGGCTATTCTGGTTATCTTTGTAAATTATGAAAAGGGGAGGAGGAGTAAACATAGCAGTGAAGCAGGGTTTTCTAAAATTAAAATTATTCCGGGTTCATGAACTAGGCTGCACTATATCAGAGGAATGAGCTGGGTTTTAGACTTCCTCAGTGTAGTGGATGCCTTAGTACACTTACAACTCGGCTCTAGTGATTGTACGGGATATTTTTAGAACTACTTTGATAGCAGTAAGTTGATAGAATATTTTTTTAAGAAGTAAAAAAAATAAAATTCAACTTTCAAGTAAAGGAGTGAGATGACTCTGCAAGCTTTACATTGTTGTCTAAAAAATACTAAATTAAAAGGGAGAATGGAACAACCCCCCCCATTGATCTGCTTTAGTTTTCCTAAGCTGTGGTGTTTTTCTTGTAATGTAACAGCTCACATAATAGCTTAAAATTACTCTGGTTTTGCTACTGTTTAATTTTTAAAAGATAGCTACACATGCTTTTTTTATTTTTGTACGTTTATTTTCACTATAGCATGCAACAGATCAGTGAAAGGGGGCATCTGTCTGTTGAATGAGGAAATCCTTGCTTATTGGAGTTTTGCTATCAAACACACTGACAGAATGGGTGTTTTGTTCTAGACACCTTGGCAGAAAATGTAATTCAATGTTTTGTGTTTTGTTTGGGGTTGTGGGTTTTTTTTTTAAGAGTAATGCTAATAAAACTGGGAGTGAAATAAGAATTTATGCTGTTTCTATAGTTTACTGAAAAAAATGCCCCCCTCCTGGTCAGTAGCTTAATTAAGCTGTTAGAACAGGAATACAGTTATTAACAAGTTCTTTTATAGGGGGCCATTGGAGAATGCAGAGTATGCACTGGGAGCAGACGCAATTGTAGCTGAGCTAATTTTGGGCTCCTCTTCAGCTGCACATGTACAGTGGGGCTTGTGCAGCTGCTGTGTGAGTCGGGGTCTGGGAGCGGGCTGTGGCTCCTGGCGTCGTCGCTGTCGCGGGGCAGGGTATGGAAGCAAAGTTTAAAAAGCCAAATTTACCAAAACCAGCACTGAATGCTTGCTTTTCCATTCATGATGTCTAATGGCAGAAGATTATTCAAATGTGTGAAGTATCAGCAAAGCAGTGACGAGTGATCACGGTGAACTGAGCACTCGGCTATGATCACGCTGGGCTAGCTGAGCAGCAACTGCCGTAAACGAGGATAAAACCCTGTCCAAAGTTCTGTGTTCAGAGATGTCCTTCAGTCTTTGTCTGTCTTTGCTGGAACAGCCATGTTCTAGGCAGATTGCAAGTCAGGTCCTTATACCTTTGAGAGATGTAAGGGGTCTTACGTGCTCTGGTATGTACTGAAGCGGCTACTGAGATTGAAGTGTGTCTGGGTGTGTATGTGTACATATGTGCGTCTATATGGACACAACCCCTTCTTCCTTGTATTTTGGTACTTTTGCAATTACTCTGTAGAGGCTTCAGTGGACCTAAGGGCCCAGGACACGTCCTCGCTGGGTTTGTGTCTCTTGGCAAGTACCGCAGTGCCATGGGAAGAGGCGCAGAACAGAGGGCTCGGCCCCCACACTGAGGTGGGGGGCTTTGTCGGGCGGGGGCCCACCTTTTGTCCTCAGGACAGGCGTGCGTAGGCACCAGGAACGGATGCCTGTACCTGGTTTTTACAAGATTTAAAGTGCTACATCAAAAGGTTGTTTCTCAGCACTTTCATGCTCACCATCTTCAGTTTCAGTGCAAAACTAAGGATTTACAGGCCGTGTCAGATTATTTCTAGTAGCACTGGGTCTGATCTGTGATTTTCAATAAACTGCCTTTGAAACAAAAATAATCCCTGCTTGGCATCTGTAGAGGGAGCCAGCGCAGCTGTAATAGCCTTTACTAGGAGAGGAGGTTCTCCAGTGTATCAAAACTTGTATTTCTGATGCCTTCACATGAAGCCTTCACATCAATGCCATTCATGGATTTTGTTGGGAGGGGAGAATGAAAATGATTACAGATCTGTTATAATATTTTAATGGAGAATTTGATGAATTTGAAATTGTGAAAGACTCATCTGAATGTTACTTGTGTTTGTGTCACGCAGACACTGTTGCACTCTGTTTCAGGCTATTCAAACAGCTTCTGAGCAGTGCATTTCTCACAGTTCCGTGCCACTTGCCTATTTTGGCAGCTGTGTATTTGCCCTTTTAAAAGAAAGGAGATGATACACAAAACCTGTAAGACAGCAAACAGTGGAACTTTTGCAGGATTAGTGCGTGGTTTCAGAAGCAATAAAAATAGTGAGCTTTACTTCCTCTTCTAGTTTTCTATTCTAGTTTTGCTGCAATAGGATTCTACTAGTTGTACCAAATAATTTAGAAATACACATGCTTTGGGAATATATAAATACAGCATGCATTAAATGAACTATATTATATGTATTTTGCTTTAGCTACCTATGGAGTTTCTGATATGTACAGCAGAAAAGAAACTATAGCAAATCTTCCATTTTTTTCATTTAAGTGGTAAGAACTTAACTACAAACTGGAGTATTTTGACAGCAGTACCTAGTTTGACCAATATTTTCAGCAGGTTTCTTTAAATATTCTGCACTTGTATTCAGGATTGGAATTAAAAACGTCAGCCAGCTACAGCTCAGCACAGAGCCAGGCTGCTTTGCAAGACAGTTACTGTTAAGATGAGCTGAATAAATTTTGCAAACCCAGCTATGTTACAAAATCATAGAAATAATTTTGGTACTACAGAGGATGATTAAATCGTCCCTACCTAGGGAAGTCTTGTAACTAAACTAGTGTGAATCTTTAATTTGTATGCAGCTGTTACACAGAGGGCACTATAGGGAACTTGTAATGTACACGTGCACAAAAGCCTGGAAGATAAAAACTGTAAAAATTATTTTCTCCATTCATTAAGAAGAAATCTTAATCTTGTTTCCTCAACTGTCGTTACGAAGGCTGATCTGTCCTGAGGGGCAGTGGATCATGAACAGGATAAAAGGTTGTCCCTGTAGATGGACACTGCTCAGCAGACTGTTAATGCTCTGCAGTACTTCGGTGATTAAAAAGGCGCTGGTGTCTCATTTACTCTTCTGAGAGCTCACAGCTTCCTCTGTCACACGGACAAACATTTCTGTGAAATGCCAACACTTGTGCAATGACAGCTTTTTTAACTTTTCCAGGAAGAGGAAGCCAAACAGCTTGTGAGAGATGCCATCGCAGCTGGCATATACAATGACCTGGGCTCCGGCAGCAACATCGATATCTGTGTTATAAGCAAGAACAAGCTGGATTTTCTCCGTCCATATGATGTGGCCAACAGAAAGGGTGACAGGTTAGTACTTCTGAAGCTACACATTACCCATGCTCTTCCCAACAATTTTTCTGTAATACTCTATTTTGTCAAGAGTCATCTCTCGATCTATATATTGAATTTCAACTAAACAAGAAAACAAAATTAGTGACTGTACCTGCAGTTGGGCAGAGGTCACCAGTGGCACATACAGGTGTGTGAAGGAAACAAATGAATTTCTTACCTGCCACCACTTTACTGTGCCAGGAGACGGCTCTTGGGTTTCAGAAAGTACGGAAGCTTCGCATTTGTGACTGGGTTTCTTTGGCTATCAGGCTGCAACATAGTTGTGTTCTTGCTGAAATCTGTGTGGAGCCAGAAAGACTCGTGGCACCCCTGTACCCTCTGCAGGTCTGCGTAGTCTTAGCGTGGGGATTTGACAAAGTGGTATTGGGCAGCACAACCTGTCAATAGCCACGCGTACGGCCTCACTGCAGGACAAAACCAAAAACCAAGAGAAAACTCCACAACTCCAGCCCGTGACTACAAGGTTGTGGTTTAATTTATTTCTTGAGGCCCCTTCTAGCCAGTGGCTGGAAAACATGCCTTATGCAAGATTTTCAAGACAACGCAGAACTAGCTGTGATCACTAGTTTCCTCAAAACTGTCCAGAAATACACTGTGGTGTGTTGAAAGGACAGTTTACAGTTAATAGCTGAATACAGTAGTGACAAGATTTTTTTTTTTTTAGTTGGACTAAACTTGAGGCCCATTTCATATATAAATAAACTAAAAAATGCTTGTGAGCATTCGTGCTGTCCTAATCAAACAGGTCTCTCAACCATTCCCACTATGTAGAAACAAGCAAGTCAAGTCAGAAAGACAGATTTCCGTACAGCCCCCTTTTACCCTCTCAGAGTTCATTTCCATCAAGCACATGAAAGGGGTGCACAGCACGTGAAACCGTCCTGTAAATCCTTCACAAAGGGGATGTTATTCTGTCACTTGTTTCCTTAAATGTGTAATTCTGAAATTTTGTGTCATAAGCATTCAAGTATGGAACGCTTTGGGAACAGGGTTATGTTTGTGGTCTTGTCACACTGATAATGTTCAGGATACAGAAGTGATGAAATTCTAAAGTGAGCAAAATTTGTGTGTTAGAGGAGCTGGCAAATTTTACTTCTGAACATTCAGGTATGTTTCTCTGTGGACTGCATTCCTAATCAGTGAAGTTACAGCCCAAGGCAGCTCAAGGGTTTTGTAATATGTACTTTTATATTTTGTGTAATTCTACAACTTTTCCATCCACTGCCAAAATAGCAGAGGTTAGAGAAATTCTTTCTAAGGCAGACACCATGGCCAAAGCCACAAAGAATTGCACTGCTTCAGTTCAAGGTCTTTTGGGTTTCTTACCGTACCACTCCATGAGCATTGACACTTCATTCTGTGCAGAAACCTCTATAGGTAGTCAGCTAGAAAAGAGTTTTTATTACACATTTTAAGTGAGATTTGTGGATTCTACTGTGTGAATGGCTGAAAAGGGTGACGATGCCTGTGGTCAGCCACAGTTAAGATTTCAGACTCATGGCTTCATTACAGGCAGGCTTTGTGTTAAGTGTTAGCTAATTTTAGCACAGAAACCCAAAGCTAATGCACTGGTAAAATTATTTTAGCGTTGCAAAAAAATAAATAAATTGCCTGTTCCTTGAGTGAGCGTACACAAGAAGAATGCCCTGTGCTGTAATGAGATCCCACTTATTTCTCCAAGGAAGCCTTTCCAGTTACTCGGTGATTTACTTTTTCTAAAAGATGATGAGTTTCCTAAAATGCCTAGTTGATCTGAAACTTTTATCAGTTATCGCAATCAGTACAGATTTTGCAGTAAGCACAGTTCCTTTACTTACTTTGGACTTGTATAGGAAACTTCTAGAAAAAGCTGGTTAGTTCTAAAATTTTAAATGAGTTTTCCTATGTAGTACTGTCTTCCAGCTTAATTTTCACCTATTTCTTTAACAGGTATGGGAGATACAAGTGTGAAAAAGGGACTACTGCTGTTCTCACAGAAAATGTAGCACTCCTGGAAATCGAGGTGGTGGATGAAACTGTGCAAACCATGGACACCTCCTGAACCCCCACGTGCAGCCATCCTCTGTCGCTGGAGACCGGTGCTAGTTGTGCTTAGAAGCCTTCCAGCACCAAGAGAAACATGCGGCTGATAGAGAATAAAGAGGGTTCTGACCATTCTCCTAATTAGTGTTTTTACGTGGTGCTGATTTCTCCTGCTGCTTTTCCCTTCTTACACTGTTGAAAACCCGAGGCTCATGCAGAACAGACCTGCAGCACCTCACCCTCTCGCGTTACTGTGGAAGTAAGTTGGACTTTGCCCTGCAAGACCCATAGTATCACGGGAAAGAGAGCGAGGCTCCCCGAGCATCATACTGCCATATGGGGCAGGAAAAACACTACCTACAACAGCTGTTTTGTTACTTCACTCTAGGAACAAAATAGCAAGGGTAAAACTATTCTGCTTAAGCCCAATTTGACATGTTTTAATTTAACGTAATGTTCTTGATGGATACATACCAGATCATGACCATGAAAGTGGTGAGCCCTGGTGGTTCTGAACTGCTGATCTTGACCTACAGCAGACTGCTTCTACTTACCTTAGTGCAGGGAAATAATGCTGTTATCATGACATGTTAATATTTATTCTTCCCTGTTTTTTAGAGGTAGGGACAGGAGATGGAGTAGAGCCAAGCTCCACGCTGGTACACACATTTTTCATTTCTAAATTACACGACCAAAGACAGTGTAATTCAAAGTCTTGTTACTTGTCTGCATTTTTCTACAAGCTTCCCCTTGAACCTTTTTTTGTCCTAAAATCCTCAGCTTGAGATAAACTGATTTAAAACTATTTCATACAGCACCAGGTAATGCATATTTTAAAAAAAAGTAAAAGCAAGAAAAGGTAGCTGAAAATCCACCTCCAGAATTATTTAGCCAAAAGGGAAGGTGTATCATCATCTGCAGTCAGCTTCAAAAGGTTAACTGGTACCAGGCCCCAGTCTTGGCATCTGCCAACAAACAGTCACAAAAGCAGCTTTAGATGTGCCACAATTTAGAGGGTAAAGACACTCGTGCATAGTTTTCCGGTGGGAGAACTGATGCAGTTCACGTAGTCTGTTCATCCATTTTCTGATAGCTGTAAGGAGGTCTCACGCATTTAGGCCTGTGTTCAGTGGTTTGGGGTTTTTTTACTCTTTCCTTAATACTGGGCTTTTTTTTTTTTTTAAACAAAGGTATTTATTTTGTAAATAATTTTTTTTTATTTATCTAAAAATGCACAATTGCAAAAAAATTACCTTTTGAAATACATTTACTCATAATAAGCGCTAATAAATTTTATGTAGCAAGAAAGTGACCAGACTTCTCAAGACACTCAAATTTAAGCTGAGCTTCCCTGGAAGCCAAAGATCCTTTTCCGTGTTACAGCGAGAGGCGCAGCACAACCATCCCTCTGAACGTGTAGCTGCCACCGCGGCTTAAAGGAAATCTGCAGTGTAAGAGTGACAGTTGTCAGTCTTTAGCAATTCCTAGGCTTAAGAAGCTGGGTGTAAATTAAACAAGTTAGCATGGGAACAGTGGAAGCAATTTGGTGTCTCCACTGCATTCTCAAGCTGATTTGAATTTCCTGAATCTCATGAGAGCAGCAGGCTCAACTTTCTGCTGAGAAGACTCAATAAAATGGCACCTTGCATTAATGATACCAACATTACTCACAGCAATTAATAGCTTTTCTTTGCTGCCCTATATAAATATTTTGAAATTTGATGGGAAGTCGTTGAAGGTGGCACTGCAGTTTTCCTTTAAGGTAGAGCAAATTAGGTTAAAAAAAAATCCACTAAAAGCATATATATATGTACGTAACCCTCTAACCCTAATCTTATTTCCAAAAGAATTAAGGATTGTATGCTTTCCTTAAGAAAAAAAACAGGCACAGGCTGCATTTGAACTGTCACACACAAATGTACATTTTGGCAGTAGCCACCACCACACATGGAAGCAGTGCTGTAACAGCACAGGCTTCTTTATTCCCCCGCCGCAGTCCTCCAGAACATTGAGTGCAGCCCCGTTCCTCCGAACGGGCAAATGAAATGGAAACACTTGAACGTGAATCCACGTTTGTTCCTAAAGCAGTGAATCTTTTTCATCGACAGTAAAGAAACAAATCATTGATTCAATGAATGAATTTAGCTGGTTGAAAATTGTCATGTAGTTAAAGAAGATGACTCCTTCAAATCAGGTTGAGATTTTATAAAAATTCACATTCTGTAAATTAGCTTTCACAGTTAAACAGACGGGGACTGATCCTTATGTAGAATTAGATACACAAAGCATTTTACTTCTTTCTTTTTAAAAAAATTTTTTTAAAGCACTGCTTTGCTTAATTTTCACCTATAGTACCTGACGTACTACTGAACATGTAAAAGTATCGTCACCAAAATCTAGTTGGCTTAGATAGATAAACACTGGTTTTTAACAAGAACGTGTAGTCTAAAAGGAATCGTGCCAAATGGGAAAATAAGTTTAAAGATAAATTCTTTGCAGAAACGATGCTTGTTTTGGGGTTGGTTTGGCATTTTTTTCCTTCTTTTTTCCCAGGTACGTGCTTAACTCATCTCATTGGCTGTAGCCAAGGTAACAGGTAAATGCATCAGCAAAATACTCCCTCTAAATTTTCAATTAAAAAAAAAAAAAAAAAGAANATAAAAACACATAAATGGCTGCTTAAAATATATGAAGTAAAAACTGAGTTTGCTATTAACCATTTGCAGAAGAGGCAAAGTAGCAGTTATACAAATTACACAAAATCTACTGTAATTCTTACATTAGTATAAAGTGATTTCACTGAAGGAATTATTTCAGTATTTCACATTACAGTTAAGATAGAAGGGGTGTGTCAAATGCTCTGACACCCTCGTTAATGTCGTCTATCCTAGATTACACACAACAGTTTAAGAAAGGACCCTTAAATGATCTACATCTGTAACATGTTATTGGCCTTAAAAAAAAAAAAAAAA
>VZSZ01001857.1:143128-210448 GCA_013398815.1 Ibidorhyncha struthersii
AAACAACAAAAAAAAAATCACTTGCAATACCTCACAGAATCTTCACTTTAAAGCGTGACCGCCTTGTAAGAGTCCTTTGTCAAATAACCTGCAGAAATAATGGAGCATCTTGCTACGAGTGCTCAACCCTCTCACTTGTGTGACTGGGCACCAGTCGGTTTCAGCTGAGAAAAAAAATTCAAGTAAGACTGAGCTGTGTTGGCTTCTTGCGAGTGTTTGCAGATGGTTCATGTGCTGGAGGTCCAAACGTGCATTTGTTTTGCTATTTGGTGCACGTAACCGATGTCGGGTCTCTGATCCGGATCGGGGTATATGCACATGCTGACCAGCTCCCGCAGCTGAAAGACAGGAAAATAGGCAAACGTGAACGAATGCACTGATTTCTTACCGGAAAAGGTGATGGGACTGTCCCCGACCACTGAGCACTGGACAGGAGCTGGGAACCCCTCTTACGCAGAGGTTCCTGGGCAGACTGCAGGCACACGTCCCTCTGTCTGTCCATGTCCCCCCGCCTCCAAAAGGGCCACAAAGAACCTTTTCCACCAAATCTTCAGCACTGAAGATTTAGATCTCCCACACAACCCAGAGTATGTTACGTCATCATTTACATCACGCCAGTAGCATACACCTACCGAGGGGTAGAACGCAACCACCACCTCTGCTCTGTTACACTGGGAATTTCAAAGCTTATTTTTTTTTTTTAATTAAAAAAAATAAATCTTTTTTCCTGGGGGATTTTTGTTTCACTTCAGAGAACCAGAGCACAGATGACCAGTATCATCCGACGAGCAGCAGCTCGCAGCCAAGCGGAGTCTGAAGCAGGAGGGCGGGCGGGAGCGGGGCAGGGAGCCCGGCGCAGCAGGACCCCCGCAGGGCACCGAGGGCCCGGCTGGGGAGGCACCAGCGGTGTGAGCCGGATGGAGATGAAGGAAGGAAAAATATGAGATCATCGACAGACGGGGATGGACTTGCCAGCAAAAATGGGACTCTGGGGAAAGGGGCAAGTCGAGGCAGGGGTTTAAAACCATGTCCCGAACAGAGCTCCTGTACAACTGCACCTCCCTCCCCACAGCAACCCCCAGTAACAATCCAGTTCAAGGTTTTTAATGCAAGAACAGCACTTGTGCATCTTAAGATACTGGAGCATGGCTGTCAAACACCAGTGTTTCCTAAAAACCTTTGTGAAGAAGAGAGACTGGTCATTGATTATGTTTAATAAATAAAATGCAGAAGGGCTGAAGTCTCCCCACCTCCCAACCCTCTTTATTGTGCACATGAAAGATTGTAGCTTTTAATTATACAGCCACTGAAAGCTGCTGGTACCCCCGAGGCACCGGGAGAAACAGCCTTGAGCCTCTGATCTTCTCACATCCTCCCAGTAGCCACAGTGCCAATTATTTTAATGGTAATTAAAAGCATGACCATAGAGCTATGGAGCACACGGCTGCAGCTGCATTACCCAGTGCACCCAGTGAGGGTTCAGCTCTGGGTGGATGGAGCAAGGCCCCTGCTCCAAGTTGCTGCTGGGGCTGACGTGTTTCAGCGGGATCCCGGCAGGCGGGATGGAGGCAGCGGCAGACAGGCAGTGCAGGTGGCAAGGATGCAGTGTAACGCCGTTCCTGCTAACGGCCTTCCCCGTCATCCTGCGTGTACGCACCAAGAGCAATCCAATCCCCCCTTGCCAGGCTGTCTCCAGAGTAAACCCAACTCCGCTGCCTGGCGCTGGCCCGGTCCCTCCTAATAGCTATGGGGGCCTTTTTCTGCTCCACCTGAGGGCGGGGGGTGCTGCTGTTGTAACCATGAGGCCCTGAAGATTTAACACAGACCTCAAGACCTCAGCCCTGACCAGACACAATCACCAGAAAACACCCACAAACAAATGAAAATGCTTCTAAAGCCCTGAGCAGAGCCTGTGATATCCACACAGTGTGTGTAAGCAGTAGCTGTGCTCCCACAAAATACAGCGCCTCAACACAGCCCGGGAAGTTTTGTCCTCTGTCAGCGACCAGGACCGCGCGGGCATCTCCCCATCATCCACATGGAACCGGAGGACCAAGCCTTGACATGCACCGCCAACCAGTATCTCCAATTACCAGCAAATTGTTCCCGATATAGAAAGCTAATCCTGGCTGGAGTCCCAGCTCCTCCTCCTGCTACAAGCAGCACGGCAGTTGATCACGGGAGGATTTGGACTGGTTAGCCACAAAAGGCTGCAGAGAAGGGGAACATCACTAAAAGGAAACACCATTAAAGCAGCATTCTTCAATAAACGCTCTGCCTTGTTCATCTAAAACAAGGCTGCAACTAAAATATTCATGAGATCAGCACTCAGCCTACAGCCGACACTTTGCTTCGAGAACGCATTACCGAGGTGAAGGAAAGACATGCCGATGGCCCCAGAGCATCACCAAAAACTCTGGTAGCGTGGCAGGGCCTAATCCTCACTCCTGCCCTCGGGCGGAGGATATAAAGGCTTTACTCCTCTCCCACATCACTCACAAACCCGTGACAGTGACAATATTCTAGTGGTTGTAAAGACTCTGCCCTTTCCATCTAAAACGAAGACATTTGCTCGTTAAGGAAAATGCGTACATCCAGACGGAGATAACCACCCACCCACCGGCCGCAGGGAGAACAAATTCCTTCTGGTGCAAGTTGCCGCTGCAGGCAGCTGCCTCCGCTTCCGATCCTGCCCGCGTGGCGCAGCTAGCTCGGCTGCGGGGAGACACCAACACACCTTCCCCTTCGGCCATCCACTCCAAAAGCATCTGAAAATCCAGTCTTTACAAGTACATGCTACAACAAATATTGTTCGTGGTGGAGTCACGTTCTAATATTCACAGAACCGAAGCTCTCTGCGGTTTCTGTCAGAAGCAGCAGCAAACGCAGCGAGATGAGCCGCAGCCAAAGGCACAGCCCTCCGCAGACTTTGTCAGCCATTCCGTTAATAGTGCATGAACACCATCTGGAGTCTCGTTCTCTGGGACCTGGCGCCTTTGAGCTTTAAACCATCCTTCTCACCCTGGATTGTATCACTACACTACACACACTCTTTAGCACTGCCAGAGGGAAGCAAACAGACAGTAATTGTAAAGACAGGAAACACATCTGTCAACTTACACTAATTCCTGCTGCCAGCAGGCATATCCTGAACCGCATGCTGCAGCAGCACGGAAACGTGACTGCAGAGAGCCGGGACGCGCTGCTACGGCAGCTCGGGGAAAAAAAAATAAAGAAAATCCACTTTCCCAGACCAGTTCTCAAGTAGTCTTTTGCACGAGTTACTTAGCAAGTAAAAAACTAGGTAAAATGTAAAATGTACAGTGCAGGGTCCCTCTCGGGGTGGAGACCAGACCGTCTGCTGCCGGCTGCGTACGGGATTTCCCCTGCATCCCGCCTCTTGCTCCTCAGAACTCTGAGGCAGAACAAAAGAAAACCCCCAAAGGATATGGTGAAATTAGAAATTACATTAGCCTTTTCCTTGCAAATAGAAGGCAACTGTAACTGAACGAGGAGGTGGGGAAAGCCAGCTGGTTTGCCTAGGTAAGGGAAAAAATAATTAAAAACCCATCTCAACAGGCTCTGAACAAAACCAACATACACATTTGCAGCTCAAGTGAAACATCGCCGAGCGAGCATGCGCAGTGACAAGGTTTTTTTATATACTCCGGTTCAGCTACTGCTCTCCATCCCCCACCTTCATATGCACAAAATCCACACTTTAAAAAGCCCCTGTACAGTTGCCGTATCGATGCTTTTGCATTAAACTAAGTAGCCTTCCTCCCCTCCCCCTCTTTTTTTCTTTTCTTGCCCCCCTTGTTACACACTGAAGACTTCTAAACAAAAGTTTAAGCACCATTTCATGGTATGTTATTTTAAGGGCAAGGATGCAAAGCAGAGGGCTTTCCCACGGTTCACCGTTGGGTTTTGCCAGCGTCACAGACTTTTAGTTACAAAATAGTCCCCACATTGAGAAATCTTCTTTTCTGTCTTAATCCAGCTTGTTGATATTCGGCCATCACAACAAGAGCTGCCTTAGCTGGCCCTGACGGGGCGCGGGGCACTCTGGTCACCTCCTGTTCCACTGAGGATATGGGGGGGCTTCTCCTCCCGTGTTCCCCCTCCCCTTTGCAGGGAGGGACTTCACCGCATCCCCAACATCCCCCTGCAAAAATGCTCCACAATTTACCTTTTCAGAATAATGTTCAGCTGGAAGAGGCGGGTAGTCACATTGCTCTATTTTTTGGCAAAGAGAAAACAGGTTCATTTTATCTCCATAGAAAGGGCTCTGAAGAGCTGCCATCTGCAGAGAAAAAACAGAAAACGTTTCAGAAACGCAAAGGATTTGATAGCCCCAGTACTGCTCATTTGCAAGAGCAAGTTTTGTTCTTTGGTATTGCTCTCTGAGATTGTCCACAGCCAAAGTTGCTCTGAGATCGTGACAGTTTCATGCACCGTCAGAGGGCGGGTGCCCGGCGTGCTGCCGCGCGCTTCCCGCTCCGTCCTCGCACACAAGCGTGAGCGAGCAGAGCAGCAGCAGCAGCGCGAAGCGCCGCCTGCCACGCAACACCCCGTCCCCGGTAAAGATGCGTCAGCGCGAGCGGTGCGTGCTCAGCACAGCCAGGCCCTGCACCGTCGCTGGCGCAGGGGGCACCGTGCGACCCGGCCCCCGGCACTGCCTCCGGCCGCAGCTGCCCGTGGCCACGGCACCAGCCGCTGGGCAGCACCGGGCCTGGCGAGGGCTCTACAGTTCTCCCATCACTGCGATTCTTTCTGCCCCAAACCTTTCAGATGTCAGTGGGCGCTCAGTATCCCACAGTTCTACAGGGACACAGAAAAGAAGGACCTATTTTTTTTTTTTAAAACTAATAAATAGGATGCTCGGACTGCTGGGCGACAGTTAGAAACCAGCTGCCCTTATGAAATCCTCTCAAACGTGATCACCTCTTTAAAAAGTAGCAGCTCTTCTGTCTTTGATAACGTGTCATGGTTTCAGTCTTCCTCGGTTTTGATCATATTCAGAACAGCCAGTTCATCTGCTCTCTGTGACTAGTAAATTTTTAGTAGACTGCTACAAGGAATAAATTATGTGGGGACATTTGGCTACCTACAATATGAAGAATCCTGTAAGCATGAGCAATGTACTTCAGCCTTTAAAAAAAAAAAACCCAAAACAACCTCAAAACAAACATCCCCTCCTGCTGGAAATGTGATATTTAGGAAAGAGTATTTAGGAACAGCAGATGTGGGAACCAAACTCCTGAAACTTTTCCTAATCAATCTGGTCTCTTTCCTCTTTTGACTGCGTTTTATGAATCCAGTATTTGCATCTCCAGAAGCGACAGATGTCTGAGATAAACAGGCTGTTCGCACAGCAAGGAGCGCACGACGGAAGGCTCTGGGTGGGGAAGAATTCCTTCCAGGGCACGCGGAGGCTCCTTACAGAGATATGTTTATATTACACTTAAGTTTCAGGAAGGAAACCGCATCTTTGTGTGTGGAAAACCATTTACACTGCAAGTCCTCAACCAGGAGGTCTAAACGAACACCGAACCATGAGCCTCAGAAAAACAGCCGTAGCAACACGGGCATTTTTGAACTTACAAAATGTGGTTTAAGTCGTGTCTGTGGAAGGTGGACACGCCGAGCGCAGCGCCTTCCCTCTCACTCTCCCGCAGCAGGACCCAAGCCCAGCACGCCCTCCGCGGCCACCGGCAGCGCTGGGCCCATCCGCTTATTAGCCCAGGGCGTTACTCGAGCCCTGCTTGTCGCACCCGCCGCCTGTCAGAGGCAGCGCAGCGATGCCGCCTTCTAATCAACCACCACTGGATAATTGTGGACATTACCCACTCTGTTTACATCTTTTCAAACCGTTTCGCTACGAGCCGCATCAAGTCGGCAAGCCTCTCAAACTGAGGCCAGCTGAAGTTGATGCTTCTCACTATGGCTTTAACAGGGGGTTACTTGATGATTATTAGTCTTTCGCTCATTACCATGCACTGTGAAAGGCATCTGAAGAACACTGTCTTGCTGCTGACACACACAGCGAGCTCCCAGCAGAATTAAAAAAAGTCAATACTAGATCCTCCACTCTACTATCCCGCAGTTAGGAATCAAGATTGATGGATTATTAGTGATTTGGTGACAGACAAGCAGGTTTGATTAGGGCAGGGTTTGAAACGCTGCATTTGGGCTGGATTTCCAGGAGGAGGACGTGGCCCAGCGCGGAGGCACCCCAAGCTGCCCCCCGGGCTGCCCCCCCCGGGCTCCGCGGGAGTGCGCTGCAGCCGGGGGTGTCCTACCAAACTTCAGTGCCATTAACACCTGTCCAAGTGTTAGGTAGTGCAGGACACATCAAGATAAATCATCCTTGATTTAAATCATAAACCTGTCTTTTAAATAACGTGACATTATGATGTTTCCTCCTTGCTTATTTGCAAGAGACAGTGCAAACGCACCTCAGCTGCAGGGGTCACCTCGCGCAAGAGGTAAGAAACCCTCTCCAATGAGTCCTGAACCGGTATGAGAAGTAGTAAGATATATTCTGGCCAAATCTCCAAGGTTATCTCCTTATGTACCACCAGACTGAAATATTTTTCAGGAAGCTCTTCCAGACATTTATCAGATATCCAGAGGCTCATAAATGGCAATATGGAGTATAGGAAGGTGCCCAAACTACCCTGAAGGACACAATGAACTGAGTAGACGGCTCCCAAAAACATCTCAGAAAATTATTCCAGGCTCATTCAGTTTTCTCTCTGTAATGCTTTGCGTAACGTAGCTTGAGATATCTGCTGTGCTGGTGACATTTACTGTGCTTCGCTGCGGGCTGAGCGAGATGAGGAATTACGCCTTCAACAGCTGCACAAGGCAGAGGGCCGGGGAACGGGCACACTTGCACCCCTCTGTGGTTTCACCGCTTTACCAGCAGCAATGCCAAGCGACTCCTCGCAACCCCACGGGCCCCAGGCTGAAGAGTCGCCCGACGGGCTTGTGAACGGAGCCCCGACAGCGCCCCGCTCCTGGCCTGTCGGGAGGTTTTGAAGGGAAAAGGTGAAGTTGTATCACTGTAACTTCATTACTGTCATAACAGTAACAGGCAAATCAGTGGGGAAAAAAATTAGAGACTCCAATTAGAGACCATAATCTCCAATTAGAGATTGATAGCAAACTGCTCTCAATCAGTTAAAACAAAACTGGAGAGCCCAGCACGCATGACTGTTCCAAGAGAACCACTAATGGGCGCATTAGGGAAGGCGCAGAAGGCAATCAAAGGTTAAACAAGGTCTCCGGGATTTCAATACAAACATCAATAATGGCAGTAAGGTTGAAAGGGATTCTTCAATTGCCATTAACTTTTCTTTCCAAGTCTTTCCAAGCAGTCAGGTGCAAAAGAGAAGGAAGGAAAAAGAAACACCGAGGGGTTTTGGGGTGGTAAATGCAGGGAATTAAAGTGGAACGAGACAGCAGACACATCCTGACCAGAGCAGTCAGGTCTGCGGGCGTCGTGACCACAGGCGCTCCAAGTACCTCCCGAACCACAGTCTGCGATACCACGATGGGCTCTGCCCCTGACATTTTGATTAGAGCAATTACCGCAGGACAGCTAGATCTCCATTTAAAATGACCACCAGGCAGTATGACTGGTTAAAAAATATATATATAGGAACGACTGTTAGTGTTTAAATTGATTGTCTTGCCAGAACTGCTAAAGTCATTGCTTGTAGCTATATCCTGGGAATTAACAACTTATTTCTATCCCCTCCAAGTTATCTTGCTGACAGATATCTACAGGAAGTGAGGGATGAAGACAGTAACTACTATATTGATAAGATTTAATAAAAATCACTGTACGATTATCAATGTCAAAGTTAAGTGGTGCTATGTGGCATCACATCCCAAACCCCTCAATGTTCCCTAAGTGGATTCCAGTGGACACGCGTGTCTCTGAAGGCAATTTGTACATTAAATCTCTCTGCAGCTTATCTACACAATCTATCTGGAGAAATATCAGAAGTGACTCATAACCAAACAAACATCGCTTCCTTACTTTTAAGCCAAACGGAAAAACATTCTCGTTACAAGAAATTAGTGAAGATAAAATACAGCTCCTGCAAAGACATATGAATTTGATTTTTAATTTTCCAAATTGTAGAAAGTTTAAAAAGTCAAGTAGCTGTTTATCTACTGAACACAAAATTGGTAACTGTCCAGTCCTCCTTGGAATTCGCAAGATCTCACAGCTCCTCTTCACAAAGTTAAGGCTTACCTACGTAGGAAGTAAATTTAAAAACGCTTCACATGCCAAATCTTTCACATGTTACTCTAGTACTGCTACTCCTACCAGAGAATTATGTTTAGTGCGCAATTAAGTCAGCTTCTTGAAATATAAGGAGTACCAAAACTACTGTGCCATAAGGGGACCATATTGCCTGCAACAAAAACATATCTTAGCACAACGCTAAATATTTCTCTCTGCATAAATCTGGAATCCCATCTCCAGCAGAGCTCAGCCTCAGAAACGACTCAGAGCGGCCCGAGGGAGCTGCTGTTTGCTGCAGCAGCAAACCAGTAGCGGTGTCCAACCTGGGCAACTCTGACTTATTGGCAGACTTGGCACGTCCAACACACCATGGCAGGGCCAAAGTCCTCGACTCAGCGAAGCCTTAAACTGAGAATTCCTCTTTAGGAAGCGTGCTGGAATTGTTCAGCACAATGAACTACTGGGAGCTCAGGCTTCCTTCCCCCTGTTCCCACAGAAGAGTCTCCAGTTTCCTCTTCAAACAGCACCAGCAGACCCAGATATATACAGCTATACTGTATTATTCCAGTTTTCAGTATCCCATTAGAAGCACCACAAGCAAAACCATCCTTTATAAAAAAAATACCAGCTTTTTAGTGGTATGTCGCTGCTGCTTCGGGAGTTATTAAAAGCCTCTAGAATTCTCGCACTAGAGGTAAAAACAATTTGAGGATGGGCACAAACCCACTCAATTTAAGCTCACACTTTTCCAAGTATTTTTTATCAAGTACTTAGCAGGGTGTCTTACACCCTTTCTCTCCCTCCTGTTCCATGGAATTTTAACAATAAAACAGTAATACAACCACATCGGCTTCCAGAGTCTCCCCCAAAGTGGATCCTCCCTTCGGCAGACCTCGTGGCTATTTGCTCTGGTACTAGTAAGGCCAACGCTGGGACGTCACGCTGCTCGTGGTGGCTTATAGGGCATTTATGCCGAACACCCAGATAAGTCTTTCTCCTTAATGAAACTCTATGCCATGCCAAGCGTACAGGACAGTCGGCCCTCGTGCGCCCGCTGCCTGAAGCACTGTGGAGATATAGTCTTTCCATGGACACTGGTAGGAGTATAAAAAGAACGGACAGTTGTGAAGTTTCTTCCTCCCCAAGAGCATTTTTTGGACCACACTCAAGTCCATAACCGTAGCTGGGCCCTGTGCTGCTGTCCTACACGCGAGAAGCAAAGGGCTGATGGAGTCGAGCCCCCAGGACTGCCTCGGTCCCTTCAGCAGGATGTTACCGATTTATTTTGGTGAGTTCCCAGCACCAGTGTCTCTCACCGAAGCTGCGCACCACACAGCACTTTCACACTCTGCCAACAGTAAATCGGCCCCTATCGAACTGTGAGACTCGGGGCTGGGTAACACACCCCAAGCGCAGCAGGTTACCGCGCTCGACGAGCTTTTAGTTGTGTTCTCTGAGTGTTCTCCCCTGGAGTACGTAACAGTGACAAGCACTGCGCTCCTGCTGGGAAGACCAATGTTATGGGAAAATTTACTTTTACACCACCTTGTCCTAAAAGGTTTGTTTCATCAACCAGCTGAAGTACATGCTTAACTATAGTAGTTTTCACATCTGATGTGCTCACAAAATAAACTACATTTCTGTTTATTCTCTAATTCCATGTGGTTACAGGAAATTGTAGTGAGAAGCAAAATGTCATCAAGTTCACGTAATTTATTATCCAAAGAGGATGTGAGCAATATTCTAATTACTAAATAACCCAGGGATTTTTAATTCTCTGGGCTGGGATAAAAGCTTTCTAGATGTTGACATGCACTTTCACTTGAATGCAAAGATGCATACGTCTAAAAAAGATTAAGATTAGATTACAAATGAGTACAAGACTGTTCAATACCCTTTGATACCTGGTAAAAATGGAATCACAAAACTCAAAGCACTGTTATAAAATCATAGCACCTGTTGTCAAAATACATGTAATAGCTTTTAAGAAAAAAGTTGCACACTAAGTGTGTAGCGCACACAAAGTGTACCTGCTGTGTATCTGTGCATTTGGCTAGAAGACAATGTACAAATAGAAAAAAAATCCAGCTTTAGTCTAGTAAAGTTAGAGAACCTGATTTCACATTACATAAAAACGCTATTTTACTATATTGAAAGCTCCCAATATTAAAATATTCCAATTGGTCAAAATTTGATTTAACAAACCAGTAGTTTACATTCAAATGAATCTGCTATTTCTAAAACAAATGCAGTATTCAGGAGAAACTAGGAATATGCTGCCCTAATAACAGCTCTGCTCACAGCAGGAAGAACGCGTGCAGTAAGCTGGCTTCTTAACGTTTACGTCCTCAACATCTACTCTGACCTCCTAAATTAACTTTGCGTGAGCACTGCGCCGTATGGCACAATCCCTTTGTTGTTCATGCTCACAAAGCACATGATGAGCACAGAAAGAATTAACTTTTCGTAAGGTTTCTCAACAATTAAGCTAAAGTAGGTCTGACCTACTCAATTCCTGTACCATGTATTGTGTGGTTTAAGACAAACCTGGGAAAAAAAAGTTAGAAGATACTTGCCTCATACAATAAACAGCCCAAAGACCAGATATCAGATTTAAAGTTATAGCCGTTTTCATGTATTCTTTCTGGGGACATATAGTATGGAGTTCCCACTGTAAAAAATAAACAAACAAAGGAGGAGTTATCATCTTAAAAAGTGACTGTGCAACCTGTATAACAGAAGTTTGACGTCATTAAAGGACTAGGTTTAGCACAAATCGCTAATTAGAAAAGACTGGCACAAAAATTTGGAAACAAATCACGGTTTCGAGGGCGTAGAACCAAATGCGTCATCACACACAGACCCAGAGGACTGGTGAACATTACTGAAAATATCTTCTGTATTTTTGAAATTTGAGGAACATTTTCTTTGCCTTCCAGTCTTCCAAGTACCTTCAGAGCGTCTCAGACAGAGCAACCATAAAGGATCATCTTCCTTTGGTTCACTCAATGGCATCGAAACTGCAAGTTAGATGTCATGAATGTACTCTGCTAAAACAAGAATCCCGTGACAGCAGATGAACTGAACGTTCACCTGACACGCACCGCACGAGCAGCACGGCAGAGCGGCTCCAGAAATGACGGGGGACCCTTTTTAAGAGTTCAGGAGAGCACTGACTGCAGCAGAGAAATGGATGTAACAAGCCCAGCATCAGACAGGTATTCAAAAACTTTCTGAAAGAACCAAGATAATCATTCCAAACTTTAAAACACTGCTCCAACTTGCAGTCACGTCAGAAGCTGTGGGATTTCTATGTACCTCCAGAAGTCTGTATTTTATCAAAAGAAATTTACTGCAGCATTTTGGACAGAAGTTACAGGAAATTATTAATAAATTCCTTACCTCAAAAAGGTTCTTTTTTAAATCCTAAATAAGTTTCAGTTGTGGTACTGAAAATACAAGACATCCTGGCAGCCTCAACTACATCAAATAATCCTCAGATACATCATTTATTAAAACATCCAAGGACTTTATATGCTCTCTTTTCTCCCACTTCCCCTGCTTGCCCGTCCCCTGTCAATTTTTTTTTTTTTTTTTTGCTTTTGGCATTCCAGTGTATCCTTCTCCTAATTAAGGCCCTTTCCTCACAAGATGGCAAATGTTTAATTTGCCCGTAACATTCAGTTTACAATTTCTCCATTTGAAATGCTGACTGCCGACAGCTGGAAGACTAATAAGCAGATGATGGATGGTGTTGGAGGTGGGGGGAAGAACAGCCACCACCCTCCCCCAGCGCTCCTAAGGAGGGGTTCACGCACTGTAGGAAACAAGTGAGTTCTCAGGCAGAAAGCAATAGCTTCCCAAAAAGCAAAAATCAACCCCCGCCGAGCACAGAGATGACCCAGCGCAAAGCTGCTGCCATCAGTGCGGGATCTGAGCAAGATCACTTTGGGCCCCCTCTAGCTTAGACGGTGCCGTGCTAACTATACGTGTGAGTCCCAGTCCTAACTGCAGCCCTCTGTCATCCAGAAAACCTACCCACAGGCCAGGATCCCTTCCATAGCGGCACCGTGCGAGGCCTGGCCTCACAGGACAAGAAGATGTCTACAGCCCCAAAGAATTCACAACATGTATATATATACACCAAGACAGAGAGGAACAGCTGGACGTGGGGCAGCACCTGAGGAGCCACAGTACTCCTCAGTACATCGGCATCCTAACAGAAGCTGGAAAGCGGAGAAATACAGAAATCTTCTCTTAGGTTGAGCATTGACTTGAAATTAGTACTGCCAATGCTAGCATGCGATTATCCAATTTAGTCCAAAGCACCCCAAGATCCCCCCTTACGTCGGTCTTGCTGGAAGTATGGATGCCATATGCACCAGATCCTCCCAGTTTACCCCATTACTGAAGTCTCTACTGTATCAGCACTGTGAAGCTTTAAGTTTTCTGTGGGCTAAACTGGGATCATGTTGCACCAGCTACTCCACCTTACACCCGCAAGGTGTTTTCTTTCTCTGGGGTAAAAACTAGGCAGCTTACCTCAAACCAAAACCAAGCCCCGCCCCCATCCCAACCCCCTCCCATCTGTATTCTACAGTTTTGTCACACATTTATACGCCCAAACCTCGAGTCTACTGAACCTCAACAATTTTTACTGAGAGCTATTCAGAAATGTAGCAGATAATGTGAAATTAGTCTTACAGCATCGGTGTGAAACATAAAATGCTACAGGAATACATATATCAAACTCTACTTACCAAAACAGAACAAGTAACCAAGAAAGGGGACCACCGCCCTGACTGGCTCACTTTTTTGGTCCCCCAGGACTTGCAGTAATCAGCCACCCTATATGATAAACGCGGGTTGTGCCTGCAGGTCATTCAAATAAGAAATGACTTCACTTTCAATGTGAAGAGTACCCTAATGAGAATTTTTGCAAATTCTGTACGAACTACAACACAGGAAAAATAACACAGGGATATTATTATATTTCCATGCTCAGCAATATCCTACCCAGCCCAGGAGCACGCTAAAGCGACACTGTCCCAGATCCAGCCGGTTTGAATTGCCAGGGAAAGGCCTCTAGCTATGGATGAGACCAGAGTGCTGCTAATAGTTAATAATTTTTAACAGGCTGTACAGAGTAACTTCACAGAACACCAAGAGCAAAACAGGACTCAAAGAACCCCACAAGGCTTTCCGTGGATCTCTCCCATGTGCGTGCAAGCTGCGCGCAATGGCCAGCACAGCTCTCCAAGTAATTCCCACCCGTTTGCCACATTTCTGTACAAGAACTGACTTGATTGGAATAGCACCGATTCATTTTCCTGCCTAAAAATATGCAGCTGCAGAAGAAACAGTGATTCATTATGTGAAGTTCTCCCAAAGATGGTTCGGAAGTCCCCACTGAGCCCCAGCGCGTAAGACACTTCCCCACCTTCAACTTCTCAGTGCTGCTGGCTGTCTCCCATCTGCCGGAGAGCGCACGGAGCAGCTGAAGCAGCAGACATGCCGCCAGCCCTCTGCCGCCAGCGAGCGCAGGCACGGAGCACGGGCGGCCAGCGGCATGCAGCTGGCAGGAGGGAACACCAGGATCATGCCCACTCTTGCCCCCCGAAGTCTTCGTGCTTCAGCGTGCTGGTGCCAGGGGCGGCCTCCAGCCGTCGCTGTTCTTGCGATCAGTTATTCCGGGTCGCTGCGTGCCAAGCTCAGAGCAAACAACAGCGTGTGGGCTCTAAAGTTATGGCTTTGCCTTCCACATTAGCAGGGGTCTGCTGGGTAGGCTAAAATTGTCGTTTCAGATAATGCCTCAAAACGACCTTCGATCAAAGCAGAATGACAGGGTTTATAGTACGGATGAGTGCGTTATAGTCTGTATTTGATTTTCTGCGCATTAGTCTGTTCCGTTATATTAATGGGTCTGTGGAGCAGTCCACGCCTGAGCTGATTTTATGAAGTCTACCTTGCGCATTTACCTATCATTACTGTAGTGTTGTCAGCAAATGCACGAACAAGCGGGTCTCCGCGTTTCAAAACTGATGCATTAATTTTTAAATAACTGTCATGATAAAAGACTGACAAGCCCAATTCTCTTTATGGCCTGTCCAACATTACGTGGGAATCTCCTATAATGAGCATCTTCCAGAAAACCGCACAAGGCTTCCAGTGCAATCAGCCAGCGCTCACCATTGCATTACATTAGTCAATTTGACAAGAACAGTCTAATCGGAGACTATTAATCAGAAACTTTCTTTGGCATTTGCCCTGCTGTAAATACAAAATATTGTTCAGATTCAGTATTAATCACCAGCTGGTGGGGTAATGCCTTTAAAGTTGTAAAGGTCGCAAAACGGTAGAGAAAATTATGACTAAGTGAGCATCTTCCCATTCTGTTCCTGAAAGCTGAAGCACTTCACTCGAATATCAGCCTCCTTCAGCGATCCCGGAACAACATTTCTTCCTGCTCTCCCCTGCGCTGTCTGTGCGCACAGCTCCAGCGCGACCAGAGCAGCTCTGGGATATCTGCAACACCCCAGTTAGGGAAATGCCAATTATTCCAAGCTAGATTAAGAGCAGAGTCTCTTGTTTCACCAGGAAAACACACAGGCAGAGGCAGCAAAGTTATTCCAGAAATAAAATTCAAATTCCTTTCCTCTCATGTATAGTTTGAATTAAAAATCCTGCCTGCGCCACCCCAGCAACCCATGTGCACGGGCACTCCGAGCGGAATTCCCACATCTGCCACACAAACACCCAGGCGAAGAGCTACACGACTTCTGAACTCAGCAAGTCTTTCACTACACAGGGAAGATCATGCTCACTCCTTTCAAAAATGTTTTCCAGCTTGAACCAGAGGAGTTTTGTTGTTGTGAAAGTCACAGTGGCCGGGTTATTTGTACAGTCACACACAGGATCATTTTTTTCTATACACAGCTTCTCCCTGGGCAAATACAGTTCAGCCAGCAATCAATGCTTCCCGTGAAACTCATCCTTCGCTGCACATAGGCAGAAACAAGAGAAAATCCGATTCATGTTTTTAGGAGGTTCTATCACGAGTCTCGCTCACTGAGTTTAACGCACCACAGACGAGTCTCCTGCAGCAGCATACTCCTGCAGCTTTAGGCGGGCTGTCATCAGACTGCAATCAGTGCAGAATATTTCCAAATATTTTAATAGGCTCTGCACATTGGGTTTTTTTAAATGCTACAAAAAATAAGCAACTCTTGAAATTAATCAAACTCCAGAGCCATATTTGGCTGCGAAGTACAAGAAGAACAAGTGACAAGGAAAGCTTTTATTGTTCCGCCTTCGCCAGCACCTTCCAGCTAATCTTTAATACTGAGCTGAACAGTGTTTCTGAATCTATCACTTTTCTTTCTCACAGCAGGGAACAGAGTTCTGAATATGAAAGAACCTAACAAATTCTGACCTTTATTGTATCTTTACAGAGTATTCCCAGTTTCAAACCAAGAGATATCAGAGCGCAATGCGGGCCTCAAAGGGGTAACACTGATTAAAGCATTCCTTCGTTCTAGAGATGTTCCACTCCTGTCAAAACAAACTTTGCAATGTTTTGAAATACTTGTGATTTTTGAAACATGCTCATTACAAATGAAAAAGGCAAAGAACTATGCTCAAAAACCTGAGATGCCTTCCATGACTAACAAAACCACACCCAGTTTTTAAAATAATAATTAAGTATTTCTAGAACGATTAGCTTAGCTTTAACATGTAAGACACACTATTACATATCCCATGAAAAGACATGCAGTTGAGAAAAAGATTTTAGTATGTTTTATTAATATCTGGTGGTAGAAACACAGGGAAGCAATTCTACTTGAAAATGAAAATCCACAACTCTCACCTGTCTCATCTCTCCATAGGTGCTTGTAGGTTACCAAGAAAAAATTACAGCATTATTTAAAAATAGTCTAGTTCATAGCTATCTGTTGCTAAACGTTGGCATTACTTGGGGTATATTTCCAACAAGAAGGCTGAGGTCTTTTCACAGAAGGAAAATTCGGGAATTAGCTCAACTTTTGGGAATTAGCAAAAGTGAAACAGTGGTCAAAGGTGCTAAAATATACTGTAAATTCCTTTAAATCTCAGTGTAAGGTACCCTAGTAATTGTTTCAAGGGGCAAAAAAGAAAAAAAAATTAGAAAACATTAAATTACTTTTCTTACAAAAGAGAATAAATATTTTGTGCATAATATCACAGCTGTTCCTACAAGACCTGTTGCTCTAAGCTCTGTTTTTTTCTTAGTAGTATTTAATTACACACACAACCTTACCAAAGCTTTTGTAGTTTTTTTTTGTTTGTTTTAGTTTTGTGGTGTTTTGTTTGGTTTTCTTTTCACATGTATGCAGTACAATACACCTGCAGTAATTCTGCAGCAATCTCTTCTTCCACAAATACTGTACTACAGGCACAGACCAAACGGCCAAAATTTCTCAAAACGCACAGAATATTGGCTGTTGAAATTTTAAACGGATTTCCTGTGTCCATTTTTTCTTAACAAGTACTGCTTACTGGCCCCTTGAAGTACTGTGATTTTGTTTCAGATGGCAAATTGGCTGGACAAGCAAAAGAAAAAAGAAAAAAAGACAAATAGTCCATTTATAAAAGAGCTCTCCCCATGACTGCAGTTACTCCCTGTTCACCCTCATACCCAACAAGAAACCAGAAGGGATGTGTCCCACCCCACGTACTCCAAACCGCGGCCATTTGCATGTTCTAAACTGGGAAGCTTTGATGACTTACATGCATCCCCCAAAAGGAAGATCTGCTCCAAGTTTATTCTTGTCCAAGAATAAATACTAAATCATCTGCTCCAAAACAAGACTACTCTGTGTAAAATTGTTTTTGGGTTTTTGGTTGGTTGGGGTTTTTTTTTCTTCTTTTCCTTTCTCTTTTTTCTTCAAAACGTAAAGTCAATCAGAAGCTTTGGACAACACCAAGTTTATTTGGCTAAAAATGGGTATTATATCAGTTCACAATAAAATTATCCATTTGAATATTAGCAGAAATTCTTTATATTTATTACAGTTCCTAGTAAAACAAGATCTCCCAGCTTACTGTTAAGTTTTCCAAAGTCTGTGCAGTTTTCAAACATACTCTACTATTTATAATTTTTGTCTTATAACTAATTAGGTTTTAAAGCAAAGCTAATGACTTAAATTTTCTAACAAGCGTATTAGAATAGCCTTAACTGACAAGATAATCCTCTGGATACCCACGTTAGAGATCAACAAAATAAATAATGGACACAATCAAACATTAAAACCAGACAATTAAAATACTCCTAGCCCTATTAAATTTGAATGAAAGAGGCGACACCTGGAAGCACATCACACACCAGTACTACAAAATCAACCCAAACTGCACGGTGTCACACACCCGAACTCCAACATCCAGATGTCACTTCATTATTGCGAGTGCAAAGCCCTGGGTTAAGTATGGTCATTTTCTGTAGCGAGATAGCCTGTCGAAAAGGTATCCCATGGCTCCTCTGGGGAAAAAAATAACCACAAGAAAGAAAAGAAAAAAAAAAAAAAAGACTATGAATGTAGTAAAATGCCCACATTATAAACTACAAAAGAACAGGCTGTAGAAGTTTTTCAAGAAAATAGTAACAAAAAAAAAAAACAAGCAAAAAGGAAAAAGCATTCCTCGTCACTTCATGCTGAATTGCGCCACTGTTCCCTTCTACGCCCCCAGTAAAATGAAATTCCTGCGATATGCGAATCCATCTCCATTAAACTAAATCCTGAAGCTTCTGCTACAGGGGAGCTCACATCAGGGAAGGAAGAACGGTGAGCCACCATGTTGTCATAAGTAGTAGTAAAATTCACCTTAGCTGCACTCATTACCCTTAAACCAGGGGAGTCTTCTGGAAAAGCTTCATGCTCCTGGAAGAGCACGAAGAGCTCTCCCCTATGGAAAAATTCTGTCACAAGTCGTGCAGGGAAAAGGGAAAGCAGCAAAAGAGGTGCCACCTGGGGAATTCACCCTCCAGCCCCCGGCTGGTTCCCAGTGTTTATTACCCACCCCACAATACCGCTGCCCTTCCCAACACAGTCCCGTTACTTAGCGAGACAGGAGGTGTCCACGTTTCCCCTCTCACAGGTCTGCCCATGGAGGTTCTCCAGGGTCCCGGGCTTTCCCTGCCTCACGGTCGCCTGCTGCCCCGGTGATGCTCCCGACGGGCCGTGCCGCCGGTCAGGCATCCCGCCGTTGCTCCGAGCAAGGCGCTCGCCTGCATCTCGCGAGCTGTGTATGGGCAAATCTTTCATTTTTCTTTCATTACCCCGGCATGTACTGTCACTTAATTTTTATGTATGCAATCCTTCCTGACAAATATGATCTGCTGCTTGGTAATTCGGCTGACGTTCATTCTGTTCCTTGCTCTAATTATGGCTCCCATTCCTGACACGGCAGCGGCCGCGCTGCCGCAGCCCGGTGGTACACCTGTCAGGCTGGTCGTGGTACTGCCTAACGCCCTTTTATGCCAGTCTGATGCTAGCAAATACAAAGAAAGAAAAAAAATTAGATGAATATATTTGCATAAGCTGCGCGTTCAATTCATGGGTCAGCAGCCAGAGAAATGACGGTTCAGGGCGGTTGCCGGGGCAACGCGACGACGGGAAGTGCCCGGCATCACAGCCTGGGTACCACGCTCTGGTTTGCAGGGTGTTCATCACTCACGGCTACTTAAACAAATGTCTTAATTAAACCAAACCCAAGATCAGTAGAATTCCTGCTGCTACAAAACCTATGTGTCTGGCAAATTACCAAAAAAAAAAAAAGCTTCAAGTCTGTGCATTTTTTGATTGTAAAAATGTTCTTTTTACTTGGATACAAGAACCACTGGAAATGGTGGTGTGCCCATCCCTCCCGCAACACAACACACTGTCTCTGGTATCCCTCGCTGCCACTCCTGGAGTGTTTTTCATGTTATTTGCCTGTTTCCAGGACACTGCTGATTTGACGAAGAGCAAGGTTCACGCAGAAGAGGCTTAACTCTTCCTACAGGAGCTTTCTCAATTAAGAGAGCGCAACCCTGGTAAAGGTCACAAGCTTGGCTTACATGTGCAGCCAGTTTCCAAGCCCCAATTTACTCTTATTATATTAATAAGTGCAGCAGTCAAACTAGATAAGATCATATAATTAGACACGATCATATTTTTTCCTGTTCCGATGATGTGATTGTAACTTTATGTGAAGAGGATTTATTTTAATCTATTAAGTACAGTGTGTATATAATCTAGGATACCTTTTGATGCAAAGGGAAATCTCCTGATATTTTCTGAAAGTAAACTGTAGAAATGCCTCTTTTTTTTTTTTCTAAGCACACACAAAATACGGCATGTATCTTCCTTTCTCGTGCACTGAGAAGCCCCAGTGCTGTTGATGAGAATTATATATTAAGTTTGTACACATAAAAGAAACAATCCAGCAAGAGTCACACTCAGTGGAGGAAACTGCACAAAGACAAATAATGAAACAAACGTTGGGTGTTCCAAAATCAGCTCTGAGAGCTAAATGTAAAAGAGCTTAAATATTGCACTAAAAGCCAAAGTTCCTTCACTACTGTAACACAGAAGTTACTTTGTGACTCAAAAAAATGAGACCCATTAACAAAACCAGAAAATCACCATCTCTCAGGAGGTTACAGACACAATTATAAAATACTTTATACTGTGAGACTTAAAGGATGAACTGTACGTACTGTATACCTTTCTACAGCATTGTGGTAAAAATGAGGGAGAGAGGAATCCAGACGTTCTAAACGAGTCAACTTAACTTCAATTCCCAGATAAATGCTGGAGGTATCATTATGCTACTTGTAAAACACAGAAAAAAGAACAAGAAACTAATCATCACCATTATGACTGGTCCACAAAACATCATGCCAAATGGTGTAATTTTTTTCCATGATAAGGCGAGAGGCTTCAGAGGGAGGGAAATAGAAGCAACAGATGTATTACAACTTTAATGCTTTTATCAAAGGCTTATATAACTTTACTTATAAGCAAACTCTTAAATCTGTCTAAATGACACTACTGAATGGATGCAAAACCGGTCTGAAAAGCAGCTCACTGTCAAAGTAGAAGGCAACTTCAAGAGAAGACCTGCAAGACAGCCAATAGCTCTAGTTGTGTTCAACACATGCATCAACACGGGGGGGGAACACTGTGGCGACACTACTGCCTTTGTGGGTAACAAGAAGCTGGGATAATAAGAATTCAGAGTGATCGCAAGTAGGAGAGTCTGGAAACAGGGTAACAATTCACTAAGAATAAAAGCAAGGTACTACGCTTTGGCAAGAACAATTAGCTGCACCAACAGAAGAGCGGGAAAACAGCCCTGAGATATGTGGAAGACATTAAGAAAACGTGGACCTTTAAAGCCTGAGCCGAGTTTCAAGTGAAGTCCCTTTTTGGAACAGATGAACCGTGAGGGCTTTTTAACACTTCACTCGCCTCAGACAACAGTCACAACCCCTGTTCGGGGTAAGACTGCTGACCAGCATCTGCTAAAATGGTGGTGGAGTAACATTTAATTCCAGCTAGCAGAGTGCAGGCAAATATGCCATTCAGAGTGGAAAAGCAGCATTTGTTACATTTGCTATAAATCATGCACTTACCAGGCCAGACCTTGCAGGAAAAAAAAAAATCAAGTGTAGTTTTAAATAAAAAAATACCTGTTAATTTCATATGAAGGATATTTAAAATACATATCATAGAAAACATAACATGCGTCCACGGAATCAAGCTTCCGTCATAGTAAGAGGACAGACCCCACTCCTTTTGAAGATCACAGCTGACAACCGCACAAGTACCATCTTACCTAAGGAATGTGCTGCAGTGGTTTTAGAACTGAAAAACCGGCCTAATCCAAGATCTCCCAGCTTCACCACCCCCGTGGCTGTTATAAACACGTTGGCTGGTTTTATGTCTGCAAGTAGAAAAAGGTAAAAGGTCAAAGCCACAAAAGGGTATTTGGTTCTAATACTGCAATAGAAACATAGCCTGGAGCGCTCTCTGTACAAAAGAGGTTCCAGGAGCACCGTGTTTCTTTAGAGCTTTGATAGGCTGCATCTTCCAAGACTTCAAGCTCTGCACATACACAAAAATCAGAGTATACTTCCCAGCACACAAGAAATACCAATGAGGGAAAATGTAGGAACAGCACGACAGAATAGAGACAACCTCTTTAACTGCTGGAAATCAAAGAAATAAGTCTGCTTCTCTTCTGAAATGATCGCCTTCTACAGGAAACCGTTCTGCCCACCATGGTCCCCTCACACCAAGGGCAAATTATTGTCCCGTGTATACACAAATTCTGGGCTCTATACAGCCCAGTTTGTTCATGGAGTATAAAAATTACTGGAACCCCAGTCGCCCAAGCAGTCACGTCAGGGCTGAGTTAGCGAGGCTCCTTCCTCACGTCAGAGCAGACTAAACGTGCGAGGCTCCGAATTTCAGCCACCAGTGACAGACCTAATTCGGGTACAACTGAAAAGCTGCATCAGGGGACATACAGAGGAGCAAAAATGATATCACGTTGCTGAAAAAGAAATAGCAAAGAATTCACTGCTTCAAAGGATAAAGGAAGTAACAGGCAGCAGAGGCTGGCACTGGTGCCTTTGGGGATATTTGCATTTCCTGGGTCAAGTCCTTCACAAAACATTTCATTTACACTGAAAGAAGCAACATAATGTTTGGATAGAGCTCAAAGTTATGAAGAGTTCTAAGACAAGAGATTCAAAAATAATCAATGAAAATGAAGAACAGGTTATGAGAGTGTGAGACATTCGTATTAATATTTCAGAGAAGCTCGCAAGACAGCAAAACTCTTCTAAGCTCTCTAAGGTCACAGCTAATGTAACGAAGACTATTTCTTAGAGTTCACTGTATCCAGTAGTCTCAGCATTTTACTTCTGACACTTTTCTAATGGCAAGTTTGACACTTCTACTTAATATCAGTGTCTGGAATACAAAGCAGCTCATCTTCCTAATACCACACTCGCTTCGGACTGAATCCTTTAACAATGAGGCAAAGAGACAGAAGGAGAAATCCATCTTGCGAGCTCCAGCCTCTCTAAACATGCATTGGCTGAACATCAGCATAATTGTTTTTGAATGTAGGCACTTACTAATTGGAACATTATATTATTATTCAGTGAAAAGAGACTGAATTAATGTTACCTCTGTGCATCACCCTGCGGGAGTGCATGTGTTCAACTGCACTGCATAACTGCACAAAATATTTCCACACCGTCCTTTCCGGGATTAACCGTTTCTGCTTTTTAAAATACTGTGGGAGAAAATAAATGAGAGATCAGTGAAAAAGCAACGTATTTGACTTGTTCCTGGACTCACGTTAGCCAGCTGCAGGTTGCTCATGCCTTCCACATCTGCAGCAGCATGACTTTTCTTCTGATTAGCTTTTAACTCCTTCTCTCTGTATGTAAACTTCAGTGCAGTTCACTAATTAACAACTATTATGAAAAATAAGCTTAAATAGGTTTGACATTTTTGAATGGACACCAATTATAATTAGCATTAATCTCCTTAATTACCTTGCAAAACATATTTAATGCCTCAAAACAACAAATGTCTCAAACATTTTGCCTTAAGTAACAAAGGATCATTAAAAAAAAAATCTTGTAAACATTCATTATTGTACAGTCTATTAACAACAATAAGGTAATCCACTTCCCCTTTTTAAAAGCTGGCCAGAGCATGAATAAAGTATCTGTGTTTCCCCTGTGATCAGGTAGAATAATATGTTCTATTTCATGCATAATAGGAATACTAAATTAACTGAACTATCTCTAGTGAGACAGAAAGACACTACTGATCAAGAGACACACAGATCTGGAAAAAGACCGTTTTGTGTGCATTTATGCAGCGCCAAGTGTAGCTGAATCTGGAGTCCATGGAGCTCTCGGTGCTAATAGCTCTCAAATAAAATAATTGTAAGCATAACACACATGATATGAAGGACTGCAGCATGGTGACAGTCAACTTATTACAGCAGTAAATAACCAGCAGCACACGCCAGTGAAGGCTAAACATTATATCTCTTCAGCTACTCTTTTTCCATTTCAGAAATGCACAACAGCCACGTGCATCACACGCAAAGCGCGACCGCCTCCTCCCAGGCATCCCAAAAATCACACTACGTCAGGTTATTGGTCCCTGACTTCTCATCGCTTCTTCCTGTGACAGGTACCGAGCCAGTTCTTCATCCACAGCATTAACAAAATACACTTACAGTATGCTTCCAGAGGGTTAAGATTTATCCCCATCCTTTGATATACAAGGTGTCATTGGATAACGACTCTCTCTGAAGCACTGTACACCCTTCTAGCACACTACAACTGGGCTGCTTTTGCATCGTACCCTCGAGAATTTCCATCAGCAGCATGCAGGAGCAAGAATAAAGGGAGGGAATTGGTTGTTGCCCCTTTCTGCATCTTGTGCTTTTTGCTCTCAGTACAGACATCTGATGTCCGTTGTCACATTTTGTATTTTATGTGAAATGCTGTTACTGGTTCGTGTTTGACTCGAGTAATAGCAAATTTTCTTTTGCAGATCAGCTGTGAAGGGGCACGACCGTGCAATTCCCCAGGCAGCAAATCTGACAGATTGCAACAGTTTCAAACCAAAACTTGATAGAGAGCACAGAGGAATTGCAGAGGGTGAGGGATAAAGTGTTATATACACGATAAAATTATTTAATTCCCATTAAAGTATTTAAGAGTGGATATGCAAGACCTGAAGTGATAATTTTCTAAATGTCATGTCCAATAAGATTCGCCTGACATTTACAAGAAAGTCCCAACTCTCCAGCGGGTTATCCTGCAGCACTCTCTTACATCAGCTCTACATACCTCATAAATAATGCAGGCACCAGGGGCGTGACAAAGACAGTCCCTGTTTTTATCGCTCTTGCACCTTCAGAGTGTCGTTACTGCTGTTCCTACCACCTCGCCGAAACCGAAAATCCTCACCATAAGCTTAAATTCCCAAGGGACGGGTGGGGTGTGGGGGTGACAGAGGGGCAGGCAGGCAAACTCCGCTTCTGCGGTTAAAGCTGTATTTAGGAGGAGACTTTTGTTCCCTCTTGGTTTTGGCTTTTGGGTTGTTTTTTTTTTTTTTAATTCTCTATTAAGAAAAAATGGAATTCCAAGATTTGCTCCAATGGAAAAGCATCATTTATACGACCTTGAAAAAACCTAGTGCAACTTCTTCATGCCTGTGATAAACACGTGGGAAAACAGACTGGGGAGCGCTGGCAGAAAGAACGCAAGTTACAATGCTGTTCAAGTTATCAACTGAAGAATCTACAAATTACTTTTTGGAAAATGTAACTCCCATTTATAATGACATAAAAAGTAATCCAAAAAAACCTAAATAACCAACTCTGACATATAAATGAACATATTTATCAGTAGGGAACGTTTTAAACTAAAAACTGTAAATGAAAAAAAAAACCCCCGCTAATATTTTATATGATGACATCTCAGAATTATGTAGGTAAAACTTTTTATAAGCTAAGACTGAAAAATCAAGTAATCACCTGCACACCCCAGGATGATCACAGCCCTAACTCCTGCTCTCACAATCCTCACCTTTTTTCCCCATCTTTAACCGCAACTACAAAAAAGCCTGAGATAAACTGCAAGTTTCCCAGGATCTGCTGGGAAAAGGGTAAAACATGCAGGAAGCCATAAGAAAACAATGCAAGATAAGCCTCCCCCGGCGCTCTCCCCGCAGAAGGATGAGCTCTGTCTCCACAGCCCTCGGGGAGCGCGTCCCAGCCCATGCCAGCGGCGGCTGCAGGCGGTGCCCGACTTTGGGGCGAGTCACCACGCGCTCGAGGCAACGGTGCCCGCCTGCAGTGCGGCTTCTTTGGTCACCGCCAGCTCGTCCCTGGGGTTTGGGGCAGATCCGACCATCGCTCCCGCGGAGCGAGGCTGTACCTGGAATTTTGGGGCTCTCCCCAGGAGCGGGTCTGCCAACTGCCTGTTCCCAGCTTCCTCGCCCAGGGGGACTCTCCTGTGAGATGGAGCAGATTTTTGTGGATACTGTAAATTTAGCCACCGACTATGGACTAAACGGATAACTTGTTTGACAGCCTTTGGCCTAGTGCCTCATAGCTCTGCTGGCAAAGAAAACAAATCTGTTAATAAGATATTTTAACTGTGACAACAAGGAGGAGGAGAACTTTCCAAACATTCATTTATGATAATTACAGAATAATGATGGCAAAAAAACAGGTAAAACACGGAGAGAAGGTTGAGAGTGCTAACAAACATGATATAACACATCTGTTCTCACAGGGGATGTATGTCTAAAGATTAACATGTCAAAGGAAATATAAAAGCAGGTGGTAACAGCTTAACTAAAGCTGGTTTGCAGCAATACAAGTATTCCTAAGAGCAACATAAGAGAAGAACAAGTACTTGAAACATTTTCTCAAACCCAAATCCCCATAGCAAAGAAAGTCAATACACTTTCTTGAATGCCTTCAGAGTGGCAGACAGGCTACGCGAATAGTGAATCTCACAATAATTAAATGTCCCTATCAATCACAGACTGGATAAATCAACCCTGCAAATAATGCACGCATCCCACCAAATCACGAAGAGGCTTGCTGCCTTCCAAAGCAGCAACCAGAAGAAAGTGGCACAGCCCGGCGTATTTAAAATGCCACCAGACACTTTGGTTTAGGCTCTGGAAGCACCCTGTGGGCGTGCAAAACCACAAGGGGAGAATAAAAGTGCTTCGAGCACTGACGCGCTTACCCCCACCGCTCCGTGCCTCTGCCTAATCCTGAACGTTTGTAGCACCTCTAGAACTGACACGTCCTTACCTTAATCATCTGAGAGAGATCACCAGCGTCAGCCAGTTCCAGGACAATGTTAAGTTCATTATCTTCAATAAAAGAATCCAAATACTTAATTATATTGGGGTGGTTCAGTTGCTGCAGATAGAGGGAATGCAAGAAGAAAATTTATAATGCTGTAGTAACGACAACTCCAAGACACAATACCTGTACTGTTTTTGTAATCATAGGCAAAACAGTTCATAGCAGGTGCAACTACGAACTGTGCTCTGGGTTATTATAGACAAAAATCCTGTAAGAAATATCATTTATCGCAAGCACAGCACAATAGAATTATCTTGAGCAAAGGGTGAAACCGCCTTCAAATATTTTCTGAGTTTACAACAGAAAAGGCTGTCTTGAAAGAAAATTTAAACAATAACTGATTTCTTCCCCCATTAAATCAAAACAAAAAAAAAAAACAGCTGTTGATTACAGTACTTCCTGAGACCTCTTTGCCCCTTAGAATGAGAACAGAATTAAATTACAACTTTGATGGAGGAAAATAATGCCCAAGTTGCATACGTCAGTCTATTTTTCTAATTATTTATGTTTGCATCTTCACTAATTACTTTCTTCGTTTCAGTATAGCTTTTTCTTATATTCACAACTTGTATTTTAATATTTTATGTCTGAATTCTTAAAGTGGAAAGCTGTAACTGCTTAGAAGATAATGTAGTATCTAGATCTCTCTGTTCACTCTCTCATGCTCATTTTGCATTAGATTATCTTTCTCTTGTGCTCTTAGAAATGCAGTAAATTTAGAAACTACTAAAGTGAGCATTTCATCTACTAAACAGCTGTGACTCAACCTGTCTATTCCAGGGGTTACAAAGCCAAAGGAAACACTGTTATGATTCCATCACGCTCATCACTCCTCTCTGCATGCGCGTTAGGGGACAGATCCTCCCTTGCAGTGCCTCGCCACCAGCGCGCATTAGCGTTAATGGGATCCATGTGCAGGCAGCGGGAGAAGAACATTCCCGCAAGACCAGGCCTTAAATAAATAATATCACAGCCCACTGTTTCTGTTGAAATTTCTTTTAAATGTCTGCTCTCGGCTACATTGGTCAAAGACCAACTTCCAGCCCAAAAAAGCACCAAAATCACAGGCAGAACAGCCCCCGGCAGCCGATGCGCCCCAGGGAGCCCTCCTCCCCACAGCAGCGCACGCATGGGCTGTCACGGCACACCCGCTGCCCGGGCACCGCGTCTGCTCCTGCCAATCCCAAGGCATCGGGAAGTTCAAGCAGTCGAACAAGCCTGTTTCCAAGCCTCAGCACCACGTGCCAGTGAAACACAACGTCACACTACGACAACTGGAACAGGGAATGAAGGCTGCACGCCCCTGGCGGGGCGTAACAAACCCCAACTTACTCAGAGCCGAGCATCGCTTAACTGATACGAAGATTGCAAATATATTTTTGTGAGAGTGTGTACACGCTGTTTACTGATGGTTCGTATTGATCTCAAGAAGCTCATTAGATCTAAGGAGGGATTTTTCTTCTATTATGATGAAGTTGTATCAGGTTAAAAGCAAACAAGCGCAACACCCACGCCACCACGCAAACGCGCGTGGGAGCTGTTTTGCAGAGCAGACCACCGAGGGCTCCCACTGCCACAGCAGAGTGGAGCGGAGCGGAGGGACGAGTGCTCGAGAAGGAGCCCTGCCAGCCTCACCTCTGCTGGGAAGCACGGCAGACCGCCCATCACCTTGGCAAGGTGTGAATGCAGATGAATATGTTTTTCCTACAATTTATTTCACTGACCTTTCAACTCTGTTTTCGCAGAACAGCCAGGTACACCACTCTGGATAAGCCAAACTTGCATTCTCCACTCTCCCTTTTGTCAACCTTACTTTAAATAAATACATTGACTCCGGGGTTATTTTTATAACTACCGTATTGGTCTGCGGCATGGAAAAGACTATCTGAAATTTCTTTTGTCAGAAGGAAAGTATATTCACCCTCACAAATCCTTAAATGCACAAAAGATTACAAACACTTTATCTTGGGTTAATGACATTTCCTGTTTCTTTAATGCATCCTAAAAGTTTGACAGCAGTTAATGCCTCATGTGTATGCACGGCAGCACTGCCAGCGAGGGGCACGCGGAAGGGTAAGCCACCTCTAAATGAGCCAGTGTGGGTGCTGGCAGCCCAAATGCTGATTACAGCCACATTACTGAGCTGCTTTACCTAGACCTTTAGACAGAATTACACTGGAAGTAATACACAATTTTGTCTGGCTTCTGTTAAATTTTGAATAATTATAATTCATTTAGAAATCACAAAAAAACCCGTTTGTTTCCATGGTCACACAGAAGTCTTTGATCAGAGACAAAGTATTATTTTGACTAGGATGGACTACAGCAAGTCTGTGCAATCCCTTCACAAATTCCTCAATAGTCTACGTTAAAAATAAAAACAAAGAAAGAAAAGCTCTTACAGAAAGTTGTTTTGGTAATAGCCTATAAATCCTTCATACTAGACACCAGTTTAAAAGTAGCAAGAAAGTTTTAAAAATATGAATACCCTGTATTACATGGCCAGACACTAGACACAACTGCAAGGTGGATATTTACTTCACATCAACAGTGACAAAAAAGAAGTTAAATTGAGCAAGATTTAAACAGACTCTGAAATACTGCGCTGACCTGCGTCCTTACACACTTCACGCACTTGCTAGACAGAAGAACAACTATCTTAATTGACAAATTTAGGAATAGAAAGGTATTTTAGCTTTTAATATAATGACTTGAAAAATGCTGAAATTAAAATTACTATGAATAAGTCATTCGAGAGAAATACATCTGTCCTACTTTCCCGAAGCTGCGCACACACTATGGTAAAGGAAACCAAAACATGAAAAGCTCTCAACAGAACAAGAAACCCCATGAAATCTCGTAAAGCACCTGGCCAGAGATCACACGTACTCTGCAGCAAGAACTGAAGTCTCACTTTTAAAACTTCTTCCTACTTCCAAGCACAGACTGTGCTGCCCGTGCTGCTAACGGTCACATCTCCCGCCCGGCCGCGAGAAGGGACCCGCATCCCATCTGATGCCGCAGCTCTGACGTTCCGAAATACGACTTCAGGACTGTCCCAGCACATCCACACACAGACCTCTGGTTATTTCTACGCAGCTGTGAGAACAGGCAGCACGGGAGCGATCAATTAGCAAAAGATGAGTCTCGGATATATTGATTTGACACGTTATCCGTCTTCGGGCACAGAATGACGGTGTGCCAGCTGCCGCGGCTGCCACAGCACCCTCCCCTGCCTCCAGCCGAACCCCGAGGCCCTGCCCGGCCGCCCGCGGGGAGCAGCCCGTGCCCGGTCGGTGGCCACCAGGACAGCGTGCTCGGCTCCACAGCCGGCAATTTCAACTTTCATTATTTTTTACTTATCATCTGCTGATCTTCTCAGAAGCTGAGCTACACACGTCTTAGATATAATTCAGTGGATTTTGTTGGCTCTGACTTGAAAACTCGTAGCCATTTGAAGGAAGTGAACTATAAGCAATATTAAGAAATATATCCCCTTTGCACCTGTAACACAACGGGACTCATCAAACTGACTTTTTAACATACTCAGAGTTCAGATTCCTTGGATGGTGCTACAGAACTCCCCAGGCAGGAAGATTTGTTGACATTCAACAACAAATAGTAATTAAACTACCAGCACAGTAATGTTTTGCATAATAAACAGCATATTAGTATGTTTCTGTAGAAACATTCAGCAACTATTCCTGCTCCTCCCTTTACTCCAACTAAATGAATTTACCAGAATGTTTCCTCGTCTTCTATAAAATATTGTGCAAAACAATCCACTTTATCAACCCTGTTTAGCTGAACGTATCGTACTCGCTGTCACAGCTCGGCCACTGCAGCAACCCCGGGCTGGTACCCGGCGTCTTGGTGAGATTTACACAGGAAGATCAGTCGCCCCTGGTCACCCCCCGAGGCGGGTGGGAGCTGACCTTCCAGTCTCCTCTCATCGCAGGTATTTTACTGCCATTTTCCTCTGATACATTTGCACATTCTGCTCTGAATAAATCCTGTACGGGTTTATGACATCTTCCATAACCAGAGTTCAAGATAAAACTGCTTAGATTACCTAAAACCCCAAAATATCACATACTCTCTTCCTGAATGTTGATGTTGGCATTATTTTTCACCATAACTGTTAAGCAACTGGATCACGTTCACACAAACTGCTATCTTCATGTTTATCCCGCATGCCTTCGCTACAGTCTAGCAGACACAAGCTTTGTCTAAAACGGCAGGAATATAAATCGACAATTTAAACAGAAATACCTAAAATCATATTTACAAAATGAATTATTTAATACTTTAAAAATTAAATTTGACTAGCTAAACAAAATTTAGCCTTCTACAATCTGTTGTATTTACTCAAAATAGGTATTTAAAGTGCAATGCATACGCATTTTCTACCAACATTTTGAAAGAACTTACCGAGACAGAAAAAAAAAATCACTAGTTGGTTTAATCGCTTAAAAAACTCTCTGGTTTCAGAGCCTTTCTCTAAACTACCATTTTTCATGTGTGCTATGTGTACGTACACATACACGCCATGCACACGCAAAGCTGTTTTCCCATTTAGCTAGTTCATTAGTCAGTTTATTTTAATGTGACAAACAAATCAAAACATAAAGGGCAGACTTTACATGCCTCTCCGAAAGAGGAGTGCTTGTGGGTTTTTTATGACAGAAAGATTTTTAATAGATTCCTTAGACTATAGGCAGAAAACTCAATAAAATTAAGCTTTAAGAAAACACTCTTGCATCACGTAGGCATTCTGGCTTGCAGAAGAAAGCAGGGTCTATTGAGATCATTGGGTGCTATATAAGCTCCATTTGCCATAAAAGGCAAACGACTGTTGCCAACTTGAAAACAATTTTTTTTCTCAAATCAAAAAACAGAAAAAGTCATTGCAAAATTTCTTACCTTCAAGAGGTCAATTTCTTTAATGCAATCTTGCCTAGCCTTGGCATCCATCATTTCAAAAATCTTCAAAGACAAAAACATAGAAGATGAAAATGAAACAACAACTAAGAATTTTATATTTTAACAAGAAATTGGTCTTTCCTCCCCCAATCTGTATCTGCTCTACCGTAACAAGTATATGCACAAACCCCAGATCAAAGAAAGATCAGTTTTCTTTATTTTGAAACCACTAAAGGGCTAGTGATAGGGTAAAAGTAATTTTAGAACCGTAGGCAATATTCTAGGCAGCACAAAAAATAAAGACACTAGTTTGTGAATTTGCTGTTGTGATTTTCAAAACAGTTACTATTAATTTCGCACGGTAAATAAAAGATAAAATGTTTACTTTTTTCTTTTAAACCGAGATATAGCTTCCCCTGATTTCTCTGTAATAATTAACAATAATATCGAGCATTAATATTCATTCTGTAATAATCACAGTAAGTCACTAGAAAAGAGAGTTTAAAGGATCTGTTGAAGGATTAAAGGCAAGTTTCTTCAAACAAAATGCTGTTCTGAACGTTGCACAGCCAAGTCACAGATCTATACTGCTTGCATGAAAGTTTTTCAGAAATTCTTCTAAAACTCCATCAGCAAACATAGGTGGTTTTCCCTTTCATGCTCTTGTCTTCTCCCGATCCACCTGCGTCGCGATGGCAGTCTCCCGAGCTGGATGGCTACGGCCTTTAAGGCCTTGTTCTTTCATACACATTTAGTAATAATTTAGTGAACCCTTTCTATAAAGGAAAAAGTGAAATTAAAAATAAATATGAAATTGCACTATTGCTACGTAATTCTGATTTAGAACCATAAACCCACTCCAAGATGAGGAGGGATACAGTCCCCACAGCGCGGCACAAAATGGGAACAGGGTCCCGTGTAGGACCTCCAGGCTGCACGGAGAAGAGACCACAGAGGAGCCGGGGCCGGGTGGGCAGGAGCCCAGCGGGGACGCTTGCCCTCTTACAGCCACATGTAAACTGAGCACTGTGAAACTAACCTGACCTAATCACTATTTGTAAAACTGCTTTGAGACTTTCAGAAGCACTATTCTTTATTCCTTACCTTGAAATAATAAAGTAAAAAAAACCCCTACCTCTAAACCCTGATGGAATAAAATAAGAAAGCAGTGTTGTGTTTTTTTAATGTACAAATATCAAGCCAGATCACCCAGTGCTCTCAAATCTTAAACTCTCAATTTATAAACCATTTTATTGCATTATAACTGCTGACAAAAGTACACTGAAAGAGGTAACTGACTGAAAGGAATCTGTGTAGACACTTAAAACATCCCCATTCCACTTGCAAAACAGTAAGACTTTGAACTTAAATGCTCACCTGAACTTTCTTTAATGCCACAGGTTTTCTGTCCAGAAGACAAGTTGCTTTGTAAACTTCGCTGAATTGTCCTCGTCCAATCTTTTTCTCTATCTGAAAATCTGCCAACGTGCAGCGATACGGGTACGATGTTAAATGCCTCTGTTCAAGTCAAAAGAAATTAAATCAATGAACTAGAAAAAGTGATGCAAAAATACAAACTTGCATTCCCAATCTGTTTTCTTTAGGACGGCAAACTAGCAGTTTCTATGACTAATCATATTCGGGAGGATAAATCCCTCACAGTAAGGACTGCTCAGCAAGAAAGACTAAGAAATTTGGTGTTGATTTGGTATACAGTGGACAACGCAGTGGTCTGCCTTTCCTATTCCCACCTTCACATGTCTTCATCCACCGCAGACAGCCCCGTACCAGAGCAGTCGCAACAGAGAAGCACAGCACAGTCACAAGCACACACCCCCCTAACGGCAAAGACCTGTGTAAAAATATTAACCAGACCAAAGCATAAAACTAGCAACAGCTACCAAAAATGTACAGAACGGAGTTAAGATCGCCAAATGCGCACAGCCCTTGCTCTCGTTTCTGATGGTCAAGAATTTAATCTAGGCTGATCAGTCTATAGATAATTCTGACCATAAATGCATTAATTCCTGGTAAATGTATTAGTAACATAGGCTGAATTAAGTTAAATGGCTTTTTTAAAAAGGAAATAAAGTCCTGCCTTCCATGTAAGTAACTAATTAGTCCCAAACTACCGTCTCCCTCGTTACACACCCTCTCATCAACTTTGCCTGTGTCACTTGGGAGCTGCTGATGCAGCTTCTGAGCAGTCTCAGGTAAACACCCACCCTGGCAGGTCGACACAGCGTGACGAGGATTACCGACTCCACGGACTAGGAACTGCTCCCTAGAGCCATTCTGGTCTCTTCTGTAATTAACATGACCGCTAACCAACGTTTAAAAAGAAATTATGAAAATTAATTACTTAAAGTTGCCATGCACAGCCAAATAGAGTGTTTTTAAGCTTCAGCATCCTGAGCCACTTCAGAGTTCCCCAAAAGCAATTAGAGAAGCTCACAGCCAGCGCTGGGGGAGGGCTTCCCAGGGACACAGCCATCGTAACAGCCGAATCTTTAGCAGACAGTCCCAGCACGAGTGTCCCGGAGAGCAGCCCAGCAGGGCTGGGCTAACAGAGGGCTGGAAGCAAGATTTAAAAGGCAGGTAAAGCTTTCAGTCCAGCACCTCTTGCCAGCGCTACACACAAGACTGTGGGGATCTCTTACAGTGTCTATTTATTTTGATGGGTAAATAAGTTTGGACTTTTCTTTGCAACAGAAATAAAAACAACCGCTATTCAAGAGACAATAAAAAGTATCAACCAGACATTTCAAAAAGCTTCCAGAATTCAAGGTGTCTGTGCAACTCTGAACTACAATCACAGTTATTTGGCAGAGGTTTTGTAAACAAAGTTGTGAAATTCAATGTTTTTAAGAAAACTCACCTTATAATAAAGTCCCCTAAATAGTAATTTCTGACCCACAAACTGCATCGCTCAACCAAGACAAGCTATTTTGAAAACCGTCACCTTTACAGCACCTTCATCACAACAAACGCAGGAGAAATCCCCGCAAGGAAGGCGACTCTACTGCAGGCACGCTCAAGCAAAATGATAATGTTTTATAAATGCTGATGATCCAGAGATGCAGATATAAACCACAAACCTGACAGTGAAAAGACTATCAGGTCTTTTTGCTGTCATCTTCCCCCTCGTCCCTGGCAGCGAAAGGCCGGCTGTGGCCGCAGCCTGTCCCGCACGTCCACACCCCAGCCCTGGGTCAGCCGCTGGGAACTTACTGCGGATGAAGCTCTGCAGTCACGAAAAGAGGACTGCTGCTAAACTGAAGAGCTCGGATGGTTACGAACTCCAGAGAAGACAAAAAAGCAACACCGTAACATCCAGCCAATGCTTGCTAATTCAAGCAGGCACATAACTGGAGATTTCACTCCAGGCCATCACCATCATCGGTTTTCTCAGTTCAAGTTCCCTAAAAGAGCAAGCACGCTCCTTTTCAGTTGAAAGGACGCTTGGAGTAATTATTTTTGAAATGCCAAGGCCACAGGTAAGTTTTTCTATCTATCACCATGAGCATTTAAATGTTCTCTTACTATGAGAAATGGTTTTAATTTCTCTAGGCTAAAGACGACACAAAAATTTTAATTCATGAGCAATAACCTACACAAATAAGAAGGCTGCGTTAGAATTTGCAGTTATTCATGAAGCCAAGTCACACAGAAATAGGAAGCTAATTTCATCAAGTATTTCCTTTAAACAGTTCAGGAGTGTTTCCTGTTTAAGATGACTTTCGTCTCCCCTGTGCTCTGAAAGAAGCCCCGTCCCCCACCCTCGGCTGCCATCAAACTTCACGTCAGCACGCAGAGGGAGGTTACTCTCAGGACTTGCGCTGTGCTTGAAGTTATACTGCGTTTACAAGCTATATCGCAACAAAATAAAAGTTGAACTGAAGATTGAGGGTTCGTTCCTCTAAGTTTTGCAGTGTATGCTACACAATAAAAGGAGAGTATCCTTTCACTGATGAGGAAAAAGGCAGCCTATGGGTCATCAGGTGACTAGCAGAACGTTAAGACAACACTGCTTTATTATTTACATACATTCCCCTTTGAGATACTAAATTATCAACAAAGTAAGACAACATGAGATGAAACCAGACAAGCAAATACGCAAAGTAATCAGCCCCTGCAGCTTTCTCAGTTTAAATGGGTTGCAATCTCCCTTTGCAGGGATTTGATAAACAGCAATACTCATCAATATACAATACAGTAATACAGGAATACTCATCTCCTGCCAGGGACTGCTAATGAAACATTAGTTTACGTGCACTTTGTGTGTGATGAAATCACCAGAAGTGTCTGCACACAACTATTTGTTCAACTTGACCAGTAACTAACCAGGATTTCCCCACTATTTTACATATGAGCTACCAAGCAAATCAGTTAAGCTGTTCAGTCAAATCGCTTTACCCGGCCAAAACAAAGGTGTCAGTATATAAAATTACAAAATACTTTTTCCTAGTTGAGAACCAGAAAGGAATCAAAGCATTTCCTTAACCGCGAACGTGTGCGCCCTGAGCCACGCTCTTCTTGAGTAGTAAGAAAGTTTGAGCAAAAGCTTTTCTAACTTGGAGTTAACATTCACAACAGAGGTAGCAGTTTTAACAAGATTTCATGAAGCAACTACCACAAAATTTTCTTTTTAAGGAAGAAATCCATGCTGCAATCAAGGATGGTATCCATTTGCCCTTCGTAAATTATTAAATTGTGTGTTTAAACCAAGAGTGTTTAACTGTAAATTAGTATTTTAAGCATGTGCCAAGAAATATCTAGCAACTTTTTAAGGTGAAAATATAAATAAATGTTAGGCAAGTGACGGGGGGGTGTGCGTCCTAACCACTTTCACACGGTTAGCACACCAAGTCTGCTTGCCGTGCTGGAGTTAATGCCGGGTGATGACTGGACACCTCAGCTGATATGTTCTGGCATCCTCCAGGACTACAGCTGCACATTTACATATGCAATGACCTAGATTTGCATTTGCTATCACAACCTATCAGACCTAATTAAAGTAATGGCCCTTTCATACAGGCTCGAAGATGTCTGATTACAGTCTAAAGCAGAGAGCGTGCTCAGGTTAGACCAAACCACACCAGAACGCTCCCTATTGATCACAGCAGCCCGTCCTCCCGTGTGTCTGTCTAAAATTAACTGTCTCAGGTTTTACTGTACTTAAACGTAAGCAGGTAACTCTTCTAAATACTGTTAAAAGACACATTTAGAATAGCTAAGAAACATCTACCTCCTCAGAATACCATGGCTATAGTCTGGCCTTGCATACATTTCACTTATTTCATGACTTTTAACAAGGGGAACTCTGTTGAAATTTTTCAAGTCCTTCCATGTTTAACCACTACAATTTTTCATAAAGCCATTAAAGAACCAACACCTATTCATCCAACTAAACCACGATCATTATTTCTGCAAATCTCAGAGTTCACATATACAGATATAGATTGTGTGTAAGATTAGATACCACCATCATCTCCAAACCTGTTCATCAAAAATAGATTTTCTCAGTTTCAGGACAGATTCAGGCTCAGTGAAGGGTTCAGGTCTGCAGGAATACCGTAAACCAAACCACTGTCTCTGCAGAACAGGTTTCAAGGTCAATGGTGGAGCTTCAATTAAAAAAAGAAATTAAAAAAGGGGAGGACAAAACCAACCAACCAAACAAAAACACCCTCCAACCGCTGGACCTCCAAAGACACTATGAAAATTGGGCTGTTCGCGCATTTCTGTTCCCAGGGCAGCTGTAGGAAGGGGATAGTCTGTGAAGAACTAGTTTTGAGACAAAGGCTGTTCTCTTTATGCACACAATGAAGTCTCATTCTTCTACTACTCCAATAAAAAAAAAAAAAAAAGCCAAAGATTAAAGTCAATTAATTCCCCATCCAAATAAAGAGGCTATTCATTTTTAAGAAGAAATGCAGAGATTATTCCAAGAACAAGCTATTCTGGACAACATCTCTAGCACACATGTTCTCTTTCAGATGTAATCACTGATGCGAGAGCAAAAATTTCAAAGCTTGGCAAAAGTACACAACGACAGCTCTCGTCATGATACTGAAGGCAGACGTTTGCCAGAACTTTCAGCCTCAAATTTTGAGGTGTTATGAGATTTTCTGCAAAACAGAATTAGTAAGGCTTTGTAATACTAAAAAAATCCAATTAAATAAAACCATTGGTTATATCATCTTGTACGCACCGGAATAGATGTGCTGCAAGGATAAGAAACTTAAAGATTAATAGGAGTCTCTATATACCAGATTATAAGGCAACCCAGGCAAGTACGGAGGATGACAGTATTGAAACGCTCCTTGCTACAGACCTGCTCCTTGGAGATAAGATGTAGTTTCTACTTACACTTCCACATTTTGGGGGACATCCGTTACAGTGCGACCACAGGCGACTCTGAGCACGCAAGAATACACACATGCCAAAATTTACAGCTGGAGATTTGATACAGTTTCCTCTAAGTCCTTCATACCCTGCTGTAAGCACATGCAGGTAGGACAGCTACTTGACCTGAACACGTTTTTTGTATTTTTTTTTAAATGAGTAGTTGTACAGCTCAGAATTTGTATTCTGGGATAAGGAAGAATAAGAAAAAAACCTGTTCTGTAGAAAGACTTTCAATCTCCAGAACAACTAATGTTTGGTGAATAAATTTACCTCTTTGTAATTACTTAAGAGTTGGGGAAAACCTGAACAGACCTGAGAAAACTGTCCAAGCAGCTGTTCCTGCAGCCTCTAACCCCACGTTTCAGGCAAAGGAGAGCACTCAGACCGAAGACAAAAATACCAGTAAAATACTAACATGCTGCAGAGCAATGTCTGTATGACTGCTTCTCCCAGAGGCACGGAAAAATAAGTCTGAATGAGCTGAAAAAAAAGGGAACATTCACTGCTAGTTGCACACTATATAAACCCAGAGTGCTAATGTTAATTAATAATAAAGTCAGTTGTTTTGCAGCTGCCTGATTGGCAGGTGGGAAACTGGCACTAGTCACCAGTCTGCACAAATGGCTAGAAGGTCACAAGACATTTAGATTATTTGCAATCAACCTAAAAATTGTTAAAGATTGGTTAACCAACAGTTAAAAAGTCAGACACTACAATCTTTAGATGCCAATAAAAGCATCTTTCCTGTAGAGCCATGAAATGAAATATTCTTTAGAAGAGTAAAAACATACTCGCCCAATTAATTTTCTGAAATCTCATTAAAAAATTTAGCCTGACTAAGTCATACACTTCTGACCTGAATTTTAATTATCTTTATGCTGGATATAAGGGCTTTTTTCTGATATTTGCAATGCTTCATTAATTTTAAAGGAATGGTTTCCTTGCTTCTAAAGTGCATACTTCATCTGAGTGACATTTATCGTAAACTAATTTCACCTTTAAAAGACATCTGTGATAGTAGTTGGGGAAGCTTCAGCCCCTCCAGTTGAACACGTATACATTATAAGCAATGATTTACTATCAACAGTGTTTCAAACCTCTTTATGATGTTCCAAATTATACACCCATCTCTGTTCAATAATGCCTACCTGAAAAGAATTTTGCATACTCTGAGGCTGAAATTCCAGCGTGAGTTTATAAGAACACATTAGAACAGATTGATTAAAAAAAATAACTTCTAAGCCCATAAGAGATGAGAAAACTTTTAAAATATGGATTATCCTTCAAACAGGTAGTCAAGTAATTATTGAAGAATACATCAGGTTTTTCAATTTGCAACTTCAAAACTAGACTACAAGGTCATAAAATATCCTTAACCTGACCTGTTACCTAGAATTTAAAGTTTGCTGAAGAACTTGGCTTGAATTTCAAAGTTTTAACATCCCTATCAGCAGATATTTGTACTAGCTTATGACAAGGAAAGAGAGAAATAACAGCTTTGAAAATAATAGACCAAGGTGATATTCACAAAGAAATTAGTATTAACATAGAAATAATCTAAGCCTTTCAGAAAATCATAAATTGAAGAGCCTTCACACCCAGATGACCAGTTCAAATCTACCTGCAATTCCCAGACCAAAACAAAACTGCCATGAACAGCTCTGCTGCTAAGCTGTGGGAGTACATAAAAGGCTTGTTTAAAAGTGAATTATTGCATTTATTTAGTATGAAAACTAAGTTAAAAACCATAGCTCCACTTTTTTATATTACTGATTTACTCCTAAATAGCTTTTATTGCTTACTGCTATAAACACTAAGTTATCTAGAGACTTCACTCAGGAACATTACTAGAGAATGTTCTGCCTCTTGCTGATGAGCCTCACCAGGGTAATGCTGGGCAGGTAAGGGAGCCAGAAGCTAAAACTGTGATTTCATTGAGCCTTTTTTATATTTCTATATTCACTTACTCCAGAAAACTTCTAAATATGAAACATTACTCAAAAGTGTCATCTTATTAGTAGGCTATAGTGGTTAAAGAAAAGTCTGATACACTTACTCATAGCTCTATACTAACCAGTTAGAAATAACACCTCTGTCAGGATGGAGAGAAAAAAAAAAAAAAGCTTTAGGAAGCAACATAATTATAGGAAAAGTTTCTACTAGAGGAGCACACTGTTGCTCTGGTCCTTTGTTTGGGTGACACAGTAGTTCTGAATGGAAGGCTGGAAGGAAGAGAGGGCCATTCCATACAAAAACCCCTCCTCAGCCAAGACTCTGAAAGCTCAAGTCCTGTTTTTTCCTGCTTGAGCTTTTCTGCCTGCCATTCAGGACACTTCTTGTAAGACAAGTTTGGTCAGTTTTTCCTTCCCAAACCTCTCTCTCTTCCACAAGCTATTGAACAGCAGTCTTTGTTACTGGTATCTTCAGAAGAAACAAATAATGTAATTTGGGATTCTTCCAGGTAATGGGTACCAGAAAATTGAAAACGATATATAATTATGTGCCTGCAAAATGGAATATCAGAAATACGTAATAAGCCATCATATCATGCCATCAATGTAAGGTAGCCTGCCCTCTAAATAGTACAATTTTTGTTAATTTCTAAACTGAGTTTGCTGAGGAGATGCGTTTTTTTCCAATTCTCTGGTAGACTGTGTATTTTTGTTATTCAGCTTTTTCTAATTTTATTTTAACGGCAAAACAAAGTAAGCCTTTTTGCAATCCTAGTTCCCAACTATATCATTCTCAAAACAGTTCATCTACTCAGAGACCTCCATTAACACAACCTGGATATTAACAGAGTAGAGGGGAGGTTTCACTGAACAATGACCATACAGCAAAATGAGCCCACTCAGCATCAGCGTAACAGCAGAACATAGATTATTAGCTACTAATTACACTTAACTATGTCATTACAAATTCTAACATGTGCTCCAAGATGCCATGAATGTATCTGCTGCACAGGAACACTTCCTAATCTTGTTCATGAAATAATTACAGGGGCTCTATCCTGCCAAATGAGGCAGTAATTAACCCTAATTGCTCAAAATGCAACTGGCTAATTCTAGGAGATTAATCAAGGGGATTCAATTATTATTAAATGACTTAATATGACAAATTGCCACATTAGGAGAGGGGGGCTTTGCTCCACACAACGTTGCCTTCCCAGCAGTGCTGCGTAAGACACATTCATCGCTGTACTCTGTGTAGGCAACTCACCGCTTTTGCAAATCCTACAGCGTGTTTGGTGCCGCTTTCCTGCCCACCACCGCTTCTTCACGGAACCGGGAGCACCACTGTGCTGCACGTTTGGAGTGACAACTCCCACAGCCCCTCCCCAAGGTAACCTTACTCCGCAGCTGCCATATTCCTTCTGACAGCTTTTCCATAAGGCTTTTTGTTTACTCCTTTAAATACATATAGGTAAAACTTAATTGCTCTGATAAACAGACAAACAGCCTAAAAAAGGCAAGCAGCCAGAATTCACAAAATACAGGTTTCGTGATTACGGTGAAGGTATCACCATGACTCTGCAGGTCTAACCCTAGGTTCAGCCCACTCCTGCAGAAAGGCCGGGAAGAGAGAGATGAGCTGCTACAGTGAAACTTGATTACAGTATAGACAAAATACATTGTGGGAGAGATTCCAGAGACTCTCAGGAAATGAAATCAGAGAGCCTACAGTTTCATGTAGGATGAACTTTTCCTTGTATTTGATAATTACCTCTCCAGCATTTATTATTAAACTCTAAAGGACATAAAATACATTATTCACTTACGCAATCAACTGCTTTTCTTTGGCCTTTCTTCAAAGTATCAGAGAGAAGAGAAAGCCAACACAGTATGTGTTTTTATAAGATGATTTAAAAATACTTGCTTTAAGCAAAATTCAAACTATTTCCTTTTTGTCTTATTATCATCAAAAAATTGGATTCAGGAAACTGGCTGGCTGGCAGAATCCCAAACTGGATATACCCTAAAACTGCTGTAACTGCCCCATAAACAAAAGGGAGGGAAAGGCTAAATGCTAAGAAGTCTACAGACCTTTATAAAAGGAAGGGAAGAAAACACAGAAGGAGAAAGATTAAAGAGACACATGCACTTACCTGAGGATCATGCTGGTATTCCTGCCCCGGCAGCTTGCAGAGAGGGTTGTTCTGGTCCCCTAGATGATGCGGATGGTTGTGCTGCCCTTCCATGGTATCATGCCAAACTCTGCCTCACAGTTCTGCTGGAGTTCAAAGAAAGAGGGGAGAGAGAAGTCTCATCACTGCCCATCCAGCGCTGACAGCAACAAACTCCTTCCAGGGGTGTGCCTGCATGTGGCTGTACATCGAGACAGCAAGAACTGATTCTTCCCCCCTTTCTTCCTTCGGATTGACTCACGCACACAATTCTCAAAGAAACAAACCCCTTTTCTACCACCAGCCCCCCAGGAGCTCAGCCGGTGACCGACAGACCAGAATGCACCCACTGCCGCCCGCGAGCTGAAAGGACACAGCAACAGGTCACAGCTGAACCCGCTCTCCCGAGATTACAAAACATACATACCGATGTCACAAATATTACTGGTATCATTTCATAATAAGCAAAATAGCACAAAATGGGTTTATTTGGTCAATGCTGTATTATCTACAAAAGATGCTGCTTTTGTCAGCTGTAACAGCGGCTGGTGTGACCTCCCCTAGAACTACCGAACCGCGATGATCTCCAACGGTACAACACACTTAGTGGAAAATCCAAGAAAGGTTTCCAAGAAAGCACTTTCCAGTTGTAAAACAAAAATGACAAGAATTCCCACCAGACTTTCCCACTAGCTTTCTTTGGCCAGAGACAACCCAGAAGTGTAGCTTTACCCTCATTCTTTCTTCCCCACCCCCAAATTAAAAGTTTTCGTGTAGGCTGGTAAGCCACAGGAAGAAGTAGCTAGAAACCACATTAGATTCCAGGAGATCAAAGTATTATTCCAGGAAGAAACAAACAAAAGAAACTTCCATGAATTAATTTCTTCCAGTTTTACCTGCAGCAATCACTAAGCACAGTTGTCAGGCAGAACTTCCTACAAAAATTACAGAAACTAAAAGGATGTGGCGCTGGAGAAGGGAATCTAGCAAAAGTTATCAGATACGGAGCCTACTGTAAGGACACAAAAATAAATTCACCATCACTGTTTGCAATGATCCCTCATTTTCATTCTAAAATTACCCTTCACACTGCAGAGACCAATTCAGTTCCCCCTTCCTTTTTCCAGTGCACAGATCTCGTTTGTGAAGTTCTGAGTCACAATAACACAAAACAAAACATAACCTTCATTTATGCTGGTAGCACAGCTGGTGGAGAGCTGTGAGATCCAGCACCTGTAACACAAAACTTCTACACAGCACATCTTGAGTCTACCTTGAATCAAATTATTTCACAGTATGGCGAGATTAGTTTTATTTTAAGCAGTATTATAAAACCAAGCAAAAGCTTGTGGGTAACAGGAAGGAAGAAGGCACAAGTACTTGGGCGAGAGGGCTCAAAAAAGTTGTTGTTATCAACCATAACACAAACCAATTCAAAGGAATCAGAAGTGTGGTAGTCAGTTTCCATTTTTTGGAAAAAAATTAAAAAAAAAAAAAAAAAAAGAGAAAATTAACAATGAAATTCCCACAATGGCTGAATGAGGAAAAGGAACTTATTTCCCAAACTGGATGTACCACACTTGCCATTATCTAAATAAGTTGCTGGACATTTGAAAACGCGCCTCAAGTCCAACACACAGCAGTGTGGGTACGACTGCTCATTGCCACTGTGCAGAAATACCGCGTTCCTCCAAGTGTGTGTGCAACCACTGTGCTGTGGCATTGGGATGAGCAGCTCTGCCGTGGAGCCAGCTGCCATGCTGGGCAGCTCCAGGTGCCCCCCGGGTGCCTCGCTGCAGGGGGGCTCACTCAGCCCCCGCCGCGTCCACGCCAGCACGACGTCCACGCCAGCACGACGTCCACGCCAGCACGACGTCCACGCCAGCACGACGTCCACGCCAGCACGACGTGGCAGGCTCCTCACCTTCAAAAAACGTCCCCCGCAGTTGTAAAGAGCTGCCCATCAGGCAGCCGAGACATTCCCAGTGCCGGAACACCACTGCGATCCCAGACTAACTAATCCCCCTCTGCCAGAGTTCGCGCGGAGTTCGGGAGGGCTGTGGTAAACACCAACAGGGGCCGTTACAGGCATTTGGCTGAAGGCCCTCCAGATACACCTTCTGTTCACGGAAGCCCAAGACATGCAGTACATCCACGTTTTCTAGCCCTTGTAGGAAACAAAACCCATACTTGAACTGTCAGTGTCACCACATCTGAGCCTGACTCGGGGACAAGTCCTGGTACTTCTATCAGCTATCTGGGAGACGCTTTCAGCGCGGATCCCCGCGCTCCCTGCTCCGCGCCCGTTCGGGGTCAGGCTCCGGCCCCCAGCAAGGCCGGTCCTCGGGGTACATTCACAGCATAGACAGAACACGCACAATAAATACATTAACATCCGTTCCACACAAAGGTTTTGGGTTTTGGGGGCTTATTTAATAATGTTCATAATTAGTTATTCATTTCCACACACGTTCTAGGTAATATGTCATTTAGAGTTGCATTTTTGCTGTCCTTCACGGCGACCAGCAGTGCAACGGTGACAAGGGAAGATTTAGCGGCCAACTCAAGCATTTGCAGAAACTTGTTTGAAGAATTTTGGCAAGTATTCACTCAGTGAAAGAGCACAACCTGACCTCATTAGTGTATTAATAGTGCATGCCTGGCACTTGGGCAATGACTAACTCTTAAATTTAAATACAAAGGTATTTTAAATATTTGGGGGAGTGGGGGAGAAAATACGATGCAGGAGAATTTCTGTAGCAAGTTGTGTTTGGTTCTTTTAACAGTTGTCAGTGAAATCAGCCTTTAGCTCCGGCAGATCGCTCCCCACACCAGCTACTGCAACACGCGCACACACAGTACTGGAGAGAAAGCAGCGAAAAGGCTCTTCTTGTTTCTTAAGCAAATGAACTTTCACTCTAACAAACACTCACTAGAAAAGCGTTGTGAGAGCTGGAGTACTGGCTGCATTTAAACAGGCTAACACATGGGCTGCTCTCAATAAAGACATTTTTTTCAAAGTTGGTACTATGAAACCCCAGTGGGGAAAGGATCATCACTATTAGTGTGAAGAAGTTTGTTTCTAAGATTCCTTCAGTATCAGGCATCTGTAAGTTTATTAGTAACCAGGTGAATACTAAAAATAAAAATATGTCTCTTAGTATCAACGTTAAACTATCAAATAAAATTTCTACTTTACATTACACTGCCAAAACTATCTTAATTATTTTATTATTCATGATGTGAAGAAGGGCTGTTTACCTGAAGAGAGAACGTAACACATGTTCTAAGTCCAGAAGCACAGAGAAAACACTGCTAGGGACTGCGGGCTACTGACAGCCTCGCTTCTCACCACTTATCTCCAAAGGAACTCAGAAATTTCACGTTTACAGCCTGGAGATACAAGGCATGTCCAGGCAGTGTCATGTGAAATACCTACCGCGTCCTGCCTTCAGAAAGGACTAAAGCTCAAAAAGAGAAAAGGGAGTTATTGCTCAATACAAGAACCTGAGCCATCTGATCATACACAAATCTGGGACATTCCTAAGAGAACCGTACCTTCCAGCTGCCATAAGGAGACTCCAGGTACAATTACTTACCGTGAGGGATTAGACAACGGGAAGGCAATTAACGGCTCAGCTCAGCCTAGCTGCCATGAGCGTGTACAGGAATGTGTGAGGCGGAGAATTCGTGTTTGGTCACTGTTTGTTTAAAGCACTACAGCTGGAAGCAAAGGAAGAAGTAAGAACAAAATATCAGCTTTGAAAAGAGATACGGCACAGCTCACATGACACCAGCCTGGAGCCCGCTGACACCTACGGGACAGCGTGTCCCGCTCCAGGCTGCCGGCTCGGCTATTCTGGGCTCCTGGCAAGCACATGTTGTAGGTAGACTGCAAGGGGGATCCCCGGGACGGGGCTTCGCGGACAGTCCTCAAATAGCAGCCAACACCACAAAGGCACTTTATGATATCAGAAAAGGCACACAGATTGCACAGAATTGTAGTTCTACAAAATTCTACGGGGTTTTTGAGAGTGTCTCTTTTAAAAAGTCTAACTACAGAACTGATGTTGCAATTGTGATTCTATGATTATATTTTCAAACATGAAAACATTGAGGAAAGAACACGACAGTGCCTGATACAACTGCTTAAAACAACTGCTTTCGCCCCCATGCCAGATACTTGCACTATCCTGAAGAAGTGACCATGTATTTTACTAATCCTGAAGTTAGTTTTGATATTTGCTGGAACATGTTTGATAGGAGTTATTTTAGACTACTGAAGAAAACCGTAAGTGCCTAAGGAATGTTTAAACATGTTCAGCCACCCCTCGCTCCATCACTCCATTCAGGCTACACGATCTGGCCATTAAGTAAATTATCTAATGGAATCCAATGGGTCCCATGAAACCCTTCCTTGTAATTAATACAAGCATTTGAATGAGATGTAGCATGCCAAAAGCCTTCATTCCTTTGAGAAAGGATGATCTTCTCAAAGTTACTTGAATAAGTTACAATCTCCCACCTCGCTCAGGCTGTACGCATTAGGACAGAAGTGCGTCATGGCAAGAGAAGCTGTTTCTACACACAGCATCATATGAATGTTAACCACACCACAGTAAAAAGGCTGAACTACATAACACTAGCTAAAAGCATGCAATGCCTCATTAACTGACAGCAATAGGTAATGAATTTTCCTTTAATCATTTTTAAGTAGCATTCTTAAACGCAACGCTTAATTCACCAACATCCAGAACCAGTGGTCACCATGCCTAAACCAAAGTTATGTCTCCCCATCTAATTCAGTCTTTGACCTGCATGAGCAGTGAGAGAAAATAAATCTAGTATCCTGGTGTATTTTAGCACGTAACTCTACTAACAACCGGACCAAGATCAAGAAATTCATTTACATGTCACTTCTTAGCAGCAACAGTATCATTGACACAATACAGCATCAAAGACATCAAATAGGGAAGGGCAAAAAGCTACTTGACACAAAACCAAGCAGTGACAATAACACTGCACATTCGGTCTCATTTCCTTATTATCAGATGGGGGGCGGGGGGGGAGCAGGTGCAGACAAATAATTCAAGACTTTTTTATCTGTTTAAGGAGCCAAACACAATAGTAGGAAGTAAGACAAGAGGTCTTGGAATAAGGTGTCCCGACATTGGCAAGTTTTTACCTTACATTGTTCTAGCTCTGTACTTTTACTTCTCAAGTGACAGACCTTTTTACTCCTGCTTCCAAATTTCCTACAAAGCTTTGCAGGGTCAAACATTTTCAGACTGGGTCTTGACCATGACAGTAAATTAAAACATTTTTAAACTGCATGAAGCATCACGTATCTTTCCAGAGAGTGGATAAAAGAACAGGATCATTATCTGTGAAAGGTATTACAGGAACAACCTAACAGCTTTCTGGAATTACTACAAATACTCAAGTGTAAGTCCCCAATAACACATATGCCACAAAAATCCACATACACAAAAGGAAGGACTGTATACAGTTCATAAAATCTCTTGCAGCATTTTTCAGCTTTTGAAGACAGATTTCCACCCTATTTTAATCAGAACTGAAGCATTTAACTCTACCCCAGAAAAGCAATCCTCTGCTTTGGGAACTATACAGAAAAAAAGAAAACAAGTGATAGCAATTGGGTTCCAGTCCTGGAGAGAGGAACGGGTTAGTGGAGCACATAACCATGTTTGTGCCCACTGGTAAACAAAGTGCGGGGAGGGAGATTTCACCAAAGCTCTATTGATGCAGCATTACTTCCATTATATTCCAGCCAAGCCGTGTTTAGGATGTATCACAATTGTTTTAGTATTTGGGGTCAATTTTAATCAGCCAGACAAACTCCGAATTACTTGGCTTAGCTGCCAAACAATGTAATAACTTTTACACCAGCAGAAGTGTCAGCAGTTCAGGTTACTCCCAAATACTGCAGTTCACGATCAATCAACAGTAGCAAAGTCAGTTACCCTGTAGAGATGCCATCTCTGGTCTACAATAACAGACACAGGCTCACCTCCCTCTGCACTAACCGCAACAGCACATTCATCATACCAAAATCAGAGGGAACTCTCCTGAATACAGAATCCACTGGTATTTGCAATTATTAGAATATCGGTATTTAGCTGCACTGTATAAATAAAGTGCGACATATGTTGTCTTGGTAAAGCTTTTAACTTTCTAATACAAGAAGACATCACGACAGCATAGAGCCACACACAAAACCCAGCAGCTCCCACATAACTGAACGGTGCAGGATTGTTTGCCTGAGACGCTGGGGGAAATAGTTTCTGAAAACAATGGAAGGAAGTGAAAGATTTCCAATTAAACCAGAGGCCAACTTAAAATAAATAAATATTTGAGAAAATATAACTGAAGTCAGCGTAGAGCTGCTTCACTTCTCCCAATAGATCTTAAGGTGTAAGTTGAGAAATTTTGAAAACAATGCACTGAAAATACCCAAGGTACCATAAACTTCTACCTCATTTTCTTCAGGTTCATTCGTCAATAGTTTTGCAGGCAATTCAGTCACTCTCTAGGAATTCACAATAAATTTAACAATCTAGTGGGGAATATGGCCAAAGCCCACGTGGGATGAGCAGCTTATTCTCTCAAACTACAGCTTGAGGTAGGTTTGTCTGTCACCCTGTGCCCTCCACTCCATAGGGGAATAATGCAAAAAGGAGAAACACAAAACATATGTCTAACTGTGCCAGAACACCTAAAGAAGAGGCCCCATCCATGGAGTACCGTAAGTGATTGGCATCATAGTCTTCACGCATCCTCCCACTTACTGTCACCCTTCTGCAGTACAGTTATTACTGCACACAGTGGCAGCATTCACAGGTAACGTGGAGTTTTTACAAAGCAAGAGAAAATAAAAGCCCTCTCATGCAGTCAGCTCCACTACCACGTCCCACGTTGCAACTCCTCTTTGGGTATCCAACCATCCTTGTGTCCCATTCCGTCCATCTGACACGTGAATCAGTAGAAAGCAGAACAAAACCCAAACCCCCATCGAACCCCATAGTACCTCACAGGTTCCTGACAGGTGGGATTCTCGGAGCAGAACAGCCCAGGGCACCTGGTAGCAAAGGCCAAGATCATTAGTTATGAGACACTCATTAAGAAGCAGAACCTCATCAGCATCTTGGTGTTCAGTCTCACGCACCCGGCTGCCCCGGGTGCAGCTCCTCTCTAAACCGGCCTGGTGAAACAGCTGTGCCCAGTCTAATCGGGTATCACCATGTGTCTCTGGATGCCTCAAACTCAACTACAGGCCAAATTATTTCCTCCTAGATGTATCACCAATGCGATAGGACCATACGCCTCTGAAGCGGACAGCAAAGCAGCATTTTGAGTGCTCAGCGTTACAACCATTTTCTGCTCCAACACTCTTCGCCTTCCTGCAAGACACACCAGCTGCCCCCCCGTGCCCGGCGTTCGGCGCTGCTGCTGCCCCCGGCACTGGCAGAGCCAGAGCACCCCAACACTCCAGGCACTGCCAAACCCATCCTGGACAGGCAGGGACACGGCAAGGGGTGGCACTGCGCAGAGCGGCTCTTTCTGTGATACGTGTTGGAGACTTCACAGTGAACAGCTTTGTAAACACAGAATGAGCCACAGCAATTCCAGCTTTCTCTAGTACTGCCACAAAAACTATTCTGCAGCATACACTAGGAGGTGTTCCACTTTTGCACCACTTCCTACTGTAAAAGCAACACGACTCCACCTCAAGGAATCTCAGCGTTCCTGGCTGTGAAGTGGAGGTAGCTGTGCCCCTCCCGGAAACGTTATGGGGCTTTTTGTACCTCTGACCTGCTCCAGTGCTCTCAACTCTCACGCAGGATACATATACGTGCTTTTCCACTCAGCTGCTATATCCCTCTCATATCCTCTCGCTACAGAGGGACTTGGCGAGGGGGGAGGCAAGCAGCTCTGTTTGGTACTCTGTGTAAAACAAAACAAAAAGGCGACTCTTATATAGCTCCAGAAACCCACGAGTTGTTTAAACACAGTCAAGTCCATTACTTAAACAACTGCACAAATTTCCACCTCTCAACGTATACAAAGAATTGAAACTAACAGTGCAAGAGATGCGCCGGTGCACACAGCCCCGGCTGCTGGCTCAGCTGTGACACCCGCAGCGGGCGCCCAGGCTCTCCCCCTCCCCGTGCCATCGGCGTGCCGTCCGCTGCGGGCTCCCCAAAGACTGGAGCACTGCAAACTGTTTTACAAAATAAACACAACTGCATCAGTAACACCTTCTTCCTCTCTACTACCCAATAATATTCCTCCTCTTGCTCGCTCATAAAATAAAGCTGTCAGGATACTATATGAGATTACCTATATATTTAAATGATGATCTTGGCTTATGATTACATTATTGCTGTGGTTCAGGGTACGTGCCGCGGGGAAGGCAGTCCAATCCTAGGAGAGTATTATTTTCGAGTGACTTTTATTGTCCATTATCTTACACCATTTCTGTCACAGCTGTGATGTCTGGTAGGAATAGTTCACAACAGAAATATCTTTGTCGTTAGTATTCTCATTGCAATTTAGTCAGATCAACCTTTAAATCTCATCCATCATACTGAAGAGCTTTGGCAAAGCAAGCGCAGTAATATATGCTTCCATGCAAAACCTAATTACAGGCTAGGTTAAAAAGCCTACCCCATTCCTTCTGCAGTGCAAGGTGACAGGAAATCCTGAGCATCCCTTGGTTTCTCACTCTCCCTTTTTGCTGGTGAAGTGCGTAACCCGTTCATTACAGCAGACTGATTCTGTCTGGCACATGACAAACTTACTTGAACCTAACAATTAAACTTCTGACAGCGTTTCCAAAAGCAGAGAGTATTTACTGTAAATGCTTGACAATTTTTTCCTCTCTGCTCATCCCTCTCAACAGTCACCTTATGATGCCTGGAAATTAACATGAGGGGTTTTTTGGATGTTAGACTGCTATTCGCTTATGATAATGTGAAATACACACCTGCCAACGCTGAAAAAAAAAAAAAGAATATGAATGTTAAAGGAAACAACATGAGGAACGCCACTGAAATGCATGAGACAGGAGAGAATGCAGCAAGAGCAGAGTTAAATAACACAATTCAGTAAAAAATTGTTCAGAAAGAGCTGCCTGCAGAAGGCATCGCTGGCCGGAGCGCTGCGGCGGCGCGGCTGCCTGCGACCAGCCCTGCAGAGGAAGGGCTGTGCAGCTTCTCTCACCAACAGCTCCAGACAGCAATGAGGGAATTCAAGCAAGAACTGTTAAACAGAGTGCAGTAAACAGTCTCAAACTTTTAGGCTTAGCATGAAGATGAAGATGTCTATAGATACACACAGACAAATGCAACACAGAATGAGACCTGAAAGGAGGTTTGCGAGAGGTGGGGGTCAGTCTCCTCTGGCTAGAAACAAGCTACAGGACAAGAGCAAATGGCCTCAAGTTCTGCCAGGGGACGTTTAGATTGAGTATTAGGAAACATTTCTTCCACCAAAGGCTGCTTCCACAAGCACTGGCACAGGCTGCCCAGGGAAGCAGTGGAGTCGCCATCCCTGGAGATATTAAAAGACAGGCAGACGTGGTGCTGAGGGCCACGGGTTAGTGGTGGGCTTGGCAGTGCTGGGTTAATGGTGGGACTCGATGATCTTGAAGGTCTTTTCCAACCTCAACAATTCTGTGATTCTATGTATACCCGCAAAGCCCAAGAAAACATAAAATATATGGAAGTGGGAACAGACTCATAAAAACAATATATTAAGATCACTCAGTTACACAACTTTGTTAGATTTAGTAATGCCATCTGTGACCAAGGTGCTAATATATTACCTAATATAACTTTTTCTCATCCCCATTGGCATAAACTCTAAAGGATAAATGAAAACTGGCAGGAATCAACTTTCCCAGCCTTCAGTATCAGGGAAGCTGTGAAGGGTAGGCCCTGGATCCAGTACTAAAAATAATAAAAGCATCACTCACCAAACACAGTTCAAGACAGCAGTTGTGTTTCAAAGTAAACTTTTCTTTATCAGTGTTTTTAAGTACTATGGACCCCGGCTGTGTTTTTTAACTCAACCTTTATTTGCATTTTATTTAACAGATGGATATTTTTGAAAACTTTCAGAAGCATATCCTCGTCCCACCTTAAGTAACTCGTATTAATAGAAGTTACAAAGATTCAAACTACGGAATTGACCTCACAATAAGAAAATACAAAAATATATTTATGTATTTATACATTCAAAATTTTACAAGTAGCTTCTGCCCAATCAAAATGCAGAAACCAAGTCACAGCCCTCAGCAAAAACTGTATCTGCAATTTATGAAGCACTAAGAAGGATGAGGACGTTCGTAACAAATTGACCACTGAGCAGAAGAATGGTGTTTTAATCACATCTTCCATTTTACGAAGGTTGGAACTACCCTGAAAGTAGGTTCAGATGGGTTTGTGTTAAGACTTTGTGCAAACTGGATTTTCAACAGCCAGTAACGGAGTGCTGGCTTCGCAAAGACCCAAAATCCACTAACTGAGCCTGTTTCAGTAAAATGGCTGAAAAGCCCTAGAGCTTTTTCATACTATGTCAACAACTCACATTCATTAAACAAATGCTGTGACAGAAACTGTAATTCACTGTTCCATACCTAGAAGCAAAATGACATTAAGTCAACCATTTAAAGCTATTCGGAGCCATCTCACTGTAGATATCTAAACCAAATGCTTCCTGCCAATAATTACGTACCTGTGTCAAACGTCCCCCCCCTCTCAAATCACATCACTCTCTACATCCAGCTCAGGTCCACATTCCCATTTTAAGAAAGCAAGATGATAATCTCAAATGCTCTGTATTCTAGTTTGGGGACAAATCTAGTAAAACGACATGAAAACAGCACGGGCTGACACAGCATTCTCCCCTCCCCCACAGTATCACTATGTCTGAAAATGCTACCTGAGTTTATACAATACTTTTGATGGAACATTTTGTATACCCATTACTTTCATCAGTGCTCACCACCAACCAGGAAGGTAGTTAGGTTACTTCTAATTTTGGCTTAAAAAGGTTTAACTTGAGTTAAGGGTTGGGCGTTTTTTGGCTGATTTTTTTTCCAGGGTTGTAGTATCAGCTGCCTAGAACTTGGTCCCAAATCAAAAGACAAAATTGTTTGTAGAAGTCTTCTGAATACACTGTAGATGCTATGTAGCTCAACCCATCCATTACAAGGAATGGTTTCGCACGGCTCCCATTAAGCAGCCCTAGGATCAGTGCCAAGAGTACTTGGTGATTTACGGTTACGACAGCGTAATCAATGTGGTAAGGTAAATGTTCCCTTTCACCAGCCTAACTGGACTACCCCTACCTCTTATTTCACTGCACAGAATTTCCTAGCGTAACACCACATGTAAATAGTTATGTAAAATGTTTAAGATGTAGATAAATATAAAATACACATTCACATCCAAAACTGAGGATGGCTAGCAGTCAGTCAGGCCTTTAAAGTGACAATAGTTCCTTTGAAGAGAGGTAACACTGTAAACACAGTAGGGCAACAGCAGGTTGCATTTCTCCCCAACTAGTTTTCACTTAGGTGTGTTTCAGATGAAGTAAGAAGCCAACAGCCTTAATTTATATTCTAGTTGCAATTTTGCACCTTCCACAAGTATTCACTATATTCATTTTTACAACCTTTGAAACATTAGCGAGATACCTCTCAGGCCACTATCGGTGCTAATGAAACACATGTTAAAAATAAACACATACTAAATCTATCTGGAATTTTACTGTATTGCTTACCAAGCATGCAACAACATGCTCACCTTTTAATTTATAATGCAATAAAGCTTTCAAGCCTGAAGCCAAATTATTTAAGAACATTTGTGTTATCCTTTTCAGAATTCATTCATTTCTGATGAAGGAAAGATTAAATATAGGTTGAAAACATATTTATAACGTATATGTTCACAGAAACTGCCAGACATTTTCACATCATTAAATCATAACTGAAATGAGTAACATCACATACAGCTATGAAACACGCCGTGTCTGCACCGGTAATGTCAACTTCATTATCACACGTTATCACACAGCCGGCTGTGCGGTCTCCCTCCCGCATCAAGGGAACGATCAGCTATTTGCACATACGTAAGCAAACCTACTGTACTACAGCGAGTTGACAATCTACATGTGAAATACAGTTTCCACTCTTGATCAACAACTGAAGAGTCCTTGTAGAAAAGGAGAGCCAAAACCCAAGTAGTAGGGAAGACTGTTTTTTCCCGACCTATGGCAAAAACATCCAATTTAAGCCAAGCCCTGAAATAAGTTTCTACCACACACAACTAAGAATCCAAACTGCTTCCACAGCTTGTCCCTATCAAGACACCCTTAGTAACTGGCCGTCTCAAACAAGAGCACAAGCAGACAGACCATCTTAAGCCAGTAAGACAAAACCAGAAGTAACATCCAAAGTACAAAACCCATTTTTAATAAGCTCTGCTGCTACAGCCCCAAAACCCGAATGTGGGAACTGTTCAGCCCAGCCTGTTCTCAGAAAGCTTAACAAACATATGACCTTAAATCCTCACGAAGTTTTCTATAAATATATGTGTACATATGTGATTAGAAACACCACCACTTAGCACCGATGAATACCTTTTAATTAGCACGCTTCCAAGCACTTGACAAATATTAAGCAAACCTCACAAAGATACTGCTGAAATATTGCTGTAATTTCTCAAACATTTAAAGAAAGCTTAGGCCGACCAAAGTAAAAGAGCAAGCCCACGTCAGATGGGGTCAAGATCCATAAAACCCGCTGTAACCACTCTGTTCGTATCTGTCTCGAATACAGGGAAAAGGAACAGAGGAAGATAGAGATGTATGTTCACCCAACTTCAAAAAAATCAGCACAACAGCTTGAAGTATTTACATTTCTCATAATCAGAAGGAAGAGGAAATGATGCCGAGAATTACACAGCCCAGCCAATCCAAAGATTCATATGACTCAAATGCAAAGGCAACTTCAAAGCCGCCCCGTAAAGCCCTACGCAAAGCTTCCAAGCAGCCAGATGCTGGCATTGCAGGAAGAGCCTTCCCGGCATCTGGATCTCGCAACTAACAGCCAAACGGAAGCAGCAACCCTTCCCACTGTAAAAAGATTTAATGGCTTTCTACTTACAAAAATAGCTACATTAGAAATATGCTTGTATTTTTTCTGCCTCAAAATATGCTAAATAAGGCTGTATTACCGATATTGCTATAAGGTGTCTTATCTAGACTAAATAAAATAGTCAGCTTCCCTACAGCTTCCTGAGCATCTGCAACTAATGGCACCAGTTTTCCAAAACTTAATGCAGCTCTTTAGTTCATATCCACACTTCTCTATCTCTGTGCATAACACATCTCCATCTCCTTTCCCGCATGGGCACAGTTTTCCTTAAAGAACAAGATTCACTCACCAGGGCCTGGCAAATCAAGGCTACGGGTTAAAACAAAAAAAGATCTGTTCTTTATAAAGTCTGCATAGCTACTTTTATTACTGATTTTGATGACAGACAGGGTTAATGAAGTTCTTGCAGAGAACTCTCCCTTTCCTGGGCTAAGTGCCCAAATTCTTTCAGGATTCACAAGACTTGTCTATTTAAATTGGGTCCAATTTTTTTTTCCCCTACAGAAAGGCCTGCACAGAATGTTCTGAAGAGAAGCCGGGAATTAACCTTTCAAGAAAATTATAACTAAGTGTGCAAGCTCTGTATAAGAGACAAATCACATTTCACACTGTATCCTGCCCTCTATGTAACAATTTTCTGTTATTCTAATAAGCTTCAGTGTTGAAGCATAAACTCAGCGGTACCAGATTATTAAAAACCATAAGCTTACTCATGCAAAAAATAAAATCATCTGTCCTGCCCACCCTGCGTTTCTTTCCCAACCTCCCCGACTGCCGAGACACCGCACTGATCCCAGATTAACACCACGCTGTTGCAACAGAAAGTCATCTATTTGAGGGAGCTAGAAAAATTACACTTTGCTTACCACGACAACAGCTCCAGTTTTACTTCCAGCTTCTTGTCTGAAAAATCTCTGCTGTATCAGGTGCTTTTCAGACATTCCCAGTTGTACCGCGACATACTGATCACAGACTGAGCAGTTTCTCCCCACGCAGCTACAAGAAATGGGCAGAGTGGAGAAGACCTGCCCTGTCCTGGTCTTTCCTCTACCCGAAACGGAGGTCTGTCGCACAGTTGTTTTGCAGATACTACACAGTCCTTGTGTATAATAATTAAAAAAGCACTTGTGTCAGAGAGCATGAAACCAAAGAATTAATAGAAGTTTGCACAGGCCTTTACAGTATGTTTCCAAAATGCAGCATCTATTCTATCTACCACCAGCTACCTCCCTATCAGCCACAGCCACGATAAGAAGTACTTCGGGTTAATGCAATTAACAAAAAAAGTCCAGCTGAGGCACAGAATACAATTTAGCTTTCAGCAATCCATGAACTAAGTAAAATGTAATTCTACAACCATCTCAAATTTCCAGTTTTTAAGAGTAATTATGCAGAACACAGCTGAAAATATCTACCATGGACCAGTTCATCAGCATTCAAATACAACTGTTTACCATCAGATACTTGTGCAAACACAAAGGTTTGTTTCAGAAAAGAAACACAAATATTTACAGTATTTCAAAATAAGCTATAATATGGTTTATCCATGCAAATTATGTTCACACCTTATTAATACCTGTGAATAACACACTACTCCTCTTCAACAGGAATAATTTTTCAAGCCCAGCAAAGCCCACGCGCAGCCATCCCCGACCAGGGACGCAGCAAGCAACACGGCAAAGCAACTGCAAAAGCAGAACAATAAAAATTGAAGACCAGAGACAGCAAATGATCAAATTGACCTAACGTAAAATAAATGAGCTTAAAGAGCTAGTACAAAAATACGAATGAATAGTGATGTAGCAATTTATTTGGAAATCACAGGAATCGCTGTATTAAGTGTCCAGACTTGACTGGGGTCAAAGACAAGGACAAAACACGCCTGTCCTGACTCCCTACTCCACTCTGCTCTAACCCCTAGACAGTATCACAACATGAACGTGGATCACCACAGCGATGTCAGCAGGATCCTGCAGGGATTTATAGACACTTGGAAAGCCAGAGGAGTGTGCGGGCAAGGTTTCTGTAAAACAACACAGCCCTTTCGGTAGCACGCGTTCCTGTGAGTGGACAGAGCTCCCACACTACAGCCAAGAGCTGCGTAACAACTTGTTTTAAAAGAGTAAATGTGTGGAAAAGGAGAACGTGTGGAAGAAAAATAAGATCTTTAAATAAACAGAAGACATTTATTAATGAATCTGCAACATCTACCAGTTGGTTGACAGACGTGGACTATTTCAGATCAAACCTAAGACAAGAGAGAGGTGAATCCAAAGTCCCAGAAATGCGACGCCCCGGTGGAGGGAGGCAGAGGCAGGACTACACTATCCAGTTGTAGAGGTCAAACCCAGCCTTTAAAACATGGGAGGTGGCACAGAGAGTTGCTTTGGCACAGCAGCCAGTGCCCCCAGCTCCGCTGCGTGATGACTCATGCGTGAAGAGTTTACAGCCCAAACCAAGCCAAAAGCATACTAGTAAAATCATGGTTAATCTACGGAAGAACGTAACTGCCACACACTCTCAGCAAAACATACGGCCGTGACCTTGCAAGCACCAGCGTTTCAAGCTATGGTAACAGCATGAAGGAAAAACTATGGACAACAGCAACTGAGTCCGGGGGGAATTATTGCCCCATATTGGATGCGTGAACAAAAGCTACCCTGGCTATTACTGCTGCCTGATGACTTAAGAGTAGATATAAATTTAAATATGGTTCTGTACAACAGACAGTCTCCAAAGGGAAACTATATTCCCCACATCATCCATCTGCTTTTATCAAACCCACTAGTGCCATCTATGTCACCAAAAAAATGAGCAAGCTGGCACTCAGTTGTCCCCAATTTCAGATGAACGACAGGAAAGATAACACACGACTTCAGCAAAGTCTGATAAGACCTGTGATGAATGATTCATTTCCAACTTTACTTCCTTTGGACCACCACATGCAAACAGGTTGTTTAAAAACACACACAGCACTCATCTCCTGCCAGCCCAGGTTTCACTTTCACTTACACTTTTCTAGCTGACCAACTTCTCCCACACCAGCCCGAGGAAAGACGCTGCCAGCTTCTCCTGCCAGTCCCACCAACTCCGAAATAATACTGACAAGAGGCGGGAGGGCACCTCAGAGACTGGTGCCACGGCCACGCTCTGTGGGAGAGAAGACACCACCACAAAGCTCCCGCACACAGCTGCCTTTAGGAAAACGTAAATCCAAGTACTCCAAAAGGTGTGCCTAGATGTGAATAAGGTGACCAGGAGAGGATGGTCCGAGCAGTGCTGAAATACTGCTTTTCATTGCCTTGTTATTGACAGAATGAACGGTGCTGAGGCAGTAAACATTTGACCTTCCTACTCTGAAAATAAAGTTCTTGTTTCCTTCAGTATCCCTTTGATATTTTTCTAATCCATAAGTAAAGAGAATATTGAAGGGGTTTACGGGGGGAAAAAAAAAACAAACAAAAAGCAGGACCACCACAGTGTGAGGGGCTTACAAAAGAACTAACTCTGAGAAAAACCTGGCTGAATCTCTGGAAACAATACACACTTCATTGAAAGCGAGAATCTACAGTACCTTACACCAAAAATGCTACAAGGTTTGTTTGTCCATGAGAATGAATCATGGTTTACCCCCAGGAACAAAAAAAAAAAAAAAAAAAAGTGCAACTAGAACATGGGGTCCTTTGGGGACGTAGATCCTCAAAAAGCCACCACAGACGCTGAAACCTGCTTTTGCAGCAGAAGCTTCATCTTGAAAATATACAACAGACAAACTAAGAGAAGAAAAGCCAGTAGATGACACATCAGCATTCCCAGGTAACAAAAGGAGGAGACCTCAGCACTAGACTATTTAGCATCTCTGCCCTTATCTACCTTAGGCTTTCCAGAAAATTTCCTACCACTCTACTGTTTCTAAGAGTTAGTGGCCACATGAGGAATGCTGGACGCTCCCCAAACCCAGGGTTTCCAAGTCACCAGCAATTTTCTTGACTACGCATACCTCTCTCCCAGCCTACGGCTCCAAACTTACACTCAATGGGTAAAATGCTACCAGAAGAGCCCCTTTGCTACACAAGGATCACCACCACCGGGTCGCACTGCTGTGGTAACACAGACGGTACCAAAAGGAGCAAGGGGAAAGGCAATTTCAAGAAAAATTCCAGTGCCGGGAGATGACTTTATCCTCTCTTTCTACAGGCCAACTGAAACCCCATAGAGCCGGAGCAGATTTTCACTTTAACACGGACACCTACAGCGAGAACATAAACTCAAGTTGGCCATCCCTCCCTACTGCAGAGCCAAACCCTCCCCTAGAGAGCTGTGTGCGCACAACAGAGCAAAATGTTTGACGTATAGTAATCAGTTTCATCAATAGACAATCAAAAAATCTTAAAACACTCTTTGCAGCAGTTTTGACTTAAGTACCTGCAACTTGATTAACAGTCTTTTCTTCAGAGAGAACTGCGGCAAGGCTTGCCTCTCCCTGCATTAGCGATGAAGCACAAAAGCTAAAATAAGTCATCACAGTCACTTTAAAGTACAAACCAGGGAGACTAAAAGAAATCCCAATAAATAAGTCACAGAGTAAGTTATTGCATACCTTAACATAGAAGAACTAAGAGCAAACACAGGTAAAGAACTGTACCCAACACTGTTTACCCTTCGATGGTAAAGTCCTTACAACTGACATAATGTTATAAATTGAGTAATTGACCCGCAAGGAAGTAAGGAGCTCAAGAGAGTTAAAAATTACCCTATAAATACCATAAAGATTAACAGATTTGTAATACCCACCCAAGAAGCACTTACTCTAAGTAGAATGATTATGAAAACACAGCAAGAATATTTACTACATAGTACTGAGTTCAGTATATACAGACTGCCACAAAAGGCAGCACTGGTTCTTAATATAGTGACAGCTGAAAGTCACCACTTAGATTTCCCGACTGATTAAAGGGTAGCATACAGACACACACAGTTGTGACTTACTTGTGTCTTTGGAATACATTAATGTATTTCTAAAACCCTTTTCAAGGTTGTTTAGGGTTTTTTTTTGTTTCAGTTTAACATTTTTGAGACTTAGGTTTTGCACAACTCTGACAGAAGAGCTAATGAAATACTGACAGCACAGAAGGAGGAAAGCAGAACTTCCATGAATGAGAGAGGAGGGAATTTTTGTGTCCGTGTTTGTTGATATCTATTCCACCGTGGGTCCCTTCTCTTGGACAAAAGGAACCTTAAAACGCCTACAGCTTTTTTACCATCTCCTCACTGTAATGACACAGGAACCAGAACCCACCACAAACTCTCCAAGACAGGCTTGACATTCAGTGTTCCTATGCAAGAAACAAAATGTTCCAACAAGAAGAAAACCCACTCCTTTTCAGGACAGCAGAGACAAGTGTCCACAAGGTTACGAACAGGACAGACTTAAACTGAAATTCCTCAAAGGAATCGTAGTGAGTGTGCTGTGAAGTTGCAATCTGTCCTGTAGGTCAACATTCCCCAACTATTGCAACATCTGCAGCGATTTTGATCTCCAACTCCACAGTTTAAAAATCATTTGGTTAAGAAAAAAGTTACTCTCCCCAGTAAAAGAGGACAGCTGGTTCTAAGGACAGAGGAGCTGTGGCTGCCCCATCCCTGGAGGTGTTCAAGGCCAGGTTGGACGGGGCTTGGAGCAACCTGGGCTGGGGGGAGGTGTCCCTCCCCAGGGCAGGGGTGTGGAACTAGGTGACCTTTCATGTCCCTTCCAACCCAAGCCATTCTATGATTGTATGAAAGAAGAAAAATTGAACTTGTACTATCCTGCGCCACTTGAGCTAGGAGACAGCGGCTGCCTCAGAAGCGAGCACCACCAAGCAGCGAGTACGGTCGGAACAGCTCGGGCTGTGCTACCTCCCAGCACACCGGCTCTCGGAGGGAGCAATCCCAACTATCCGGCACCCGTTTTTCCTGTCAGCATGGACTTAAAGCTGCGCTTCGTGCACACCATGAGTTTTCAACAGGCTGGTGGATACTTCCTGTCTCGTAGCAATTGGGCTTCTCAAAGACCGAATGACAAAAGTAACTGGAGAACAGTATCTGTCACTGAGCTCTGCAAAATGAAAGACTTGCAAATCCTCCCCAGGGTGTGGAGCAACACCTGCTCCGTCAGCAGGCTGGGCCGGGCACGGGGTCACAGCCCTTATCGGTTCGGTTTCTGACCCCTGAAATACCAGTACACTAGGTGAGGCGACTATGATTCACTTGGATACAGCGCACGGAGGAGCAGGATGGTGAAAGCATCCCCCAAACCGACAGCAAAACCACTCCTGCGGAATCCCACCCAGATCAAATACTGAAGGATGTTTCAGGCCCAAAAGGTGGGATGATGTGATGAAATGAGACACTGAGACCTCCTCAGGATGGTCCCTCAGCTGTCTCCTGGCAATGCTGAAATGCCTATTTGGGGATGCACCAGCCAGGCTGTTGACAGCCATTCATTTTGTAAATAGCTGTGGCAGTGCAAGACATTATCACTCCCCTCCTCAAAGGGGAATCTCTGCCCGGTTCTCCAGCATTGCCACACGGGTTTGTTACCCTTGGTTCCTCAGTTAGGAGGTTTAAACTCACCAAAGTAGCGTTGCCTGAGACGTGTCAGGGAGCGCTCCCGCACGTCATTCCGCCACCAGCAGCACAAGACCGGGAGCTATCTCTTCCCCCGAACCAGAAGTCTTGTTTCCAAAGGGGCTTTCTGGAACAGCCTCAGCAGCAACTCCACGCTTGGAAAAACAACATTTCAACACACCTGCCAACTGATCTTACACAAACAATCCATCCACTGAATTTAAAAACATAATTTAAAAAAATAAAGCATATTACACATTATATTGAGATAAATCAGCCCAGAGGTGCAGCCACATTCTAAAGACACGGTGAACGAAACACGCACGGGCCACTGCACCTGCCAGCTCCCAGCGGAGAAATCAGAATAGCTTCAGAATGAGAACTGCCTGAAAGTATGGCCAAAACCAGACCGTACTTTGATAAAGCGACAAAATAAACTGCCTTCCTAAAAAGCAAATGCATTGATGCGTCAGGGTTGGTGCCCGAGGTCTGCCCAACGGCAGGGGATGCCTTGGCCCCTACTTGGATTCATCACGTGAAGCACATACAAAATTCGGAGTCCAGAACTGGAGACCTAAGCTACTCAAAGCAAATAAACACAAAACCTTTAAGAAGTGCCTAGGGATTGTAATATACCTGTTAATAGTCCAGAAAAAGAAAAGATAGTGAGGAAACAGCCAGAAGGGAAAAAGCTTTATGCCAGCAGCAGCAACTTTTTAATTTAAAAAGAACAACCTTACCATCTTCTGCATTTTGTGATCAGACATGTCGTAACTACTTTAATGATTTTATAATTGCCATGGTGTACTAGCTCATAGAACAATAAAACAACATATCTAGTTTACAATCTAAAACTAAATTCATGTAGTTCTGTGCACAAACCTCATTTCTGCCATTGTGAGATCTTAGCAGAAAGCACTCAACTCTAACAAAAATCATTACATCTCTCACAACTGCTCTTTTTCAGACTCCATTGCACTTGGACTCTACTAAAAATACAGATTTGCTACATGCTTCCTTGACAGTTTCTAATCTACATGATTTTGTTGTGTAAAACACAGTACAAGAACAGGACAGAAAATACCACCTTATCTTACTGAAACACAGCAGACTCCAAAAAAGTAATTCAGAAACTACCTGCAAGTCTTTTTTTTTTTTTTTTGAGATGTAATAAATAATGCATTCTGACTGCTAAACAAGCATTTGTAAGGTTTCAAGAACGCTTTGGAGCACGAAATTCCTAGAGTCTCATTCACTTACACTATTTGGTTTCAAATAGATACAGTCTGCTGTTGGTGCACTTCGGCGTGTAACAGGAAACTCAAATTTGACTAAAAGGTTGTATTACATTACTACTGGTTTTATATGGAAACCTTTTTAGAAGTAAGAAGCTAAGGGGAAGGGTTTTTTTTCCCCTCTCCCATCTGCGACAGACAGCTGTTCACTGCCTGGAATCTATGATAGCAGACACTTAAAGTAGCACCAAGCTGGAGTAAACACTTCAGCAATTTAATTTCTTTAATTGTACTGACACCGTAAAATTATTTGCAATTTATTGCATCGTGCCATGTGATAAACTGTATCATACAACCAAACACTGGAAGCTAAGTATAGTGTTTTTTCTGAAATATTTTAAAATGTTAAAAAACAATCCAAGAGACTTCTCACACATGTACAGCAACAGCGCTTACCGCAAGTCCAGATGTTTAAACACTCGGCGCAGGTTACTTGAAGTAACCTTGATCCTTGATAGAAAAAGACCTATCTACTCATAAAAAGATTTGACTGCTTTACAGACTTCTGCATTTGAACCACTATTAAAAATAACTCCCTGTGGCTTTCTGTTTTTAAACAAAATTTAGCTAACAAGCTCGAGAACTGCCTGCTCTGCCACACACTTACACAGAACCTCTGTTCTCCCCATCCTACATTTCGGCCAACTAAGGACAGTAGCTTCCAATCTGGCTTTAAAAAACAAACGCCCACATCTCCACACACACACCCCCAAACCTGTAAGAAATTTTTAAACAAGTATTTTATACAGCTTAATTTTCTGTGTAATTTAGACACACTGCAGCAATTTCAACCTGCTGGGAAAAAAATGCTATGATTTTAAACTCAGTTTTAAACATAGATTTCGCATGCAAATTTTTTGGCTTCTGGTTTTTTTCTTCAAAAAGAAAAATATTGCCTTGGCCAATATTACCTCTCAGTTTGAATACATTCTTCTTCTATCTCCTAGGTACTATTTTTTTCCTCCTTTTAACTTCAGAGACACAGATCTACAGTGAAACACGGAATTCAGAAGTGGAAGAGACCTGCTACATCACATCTGCAGACGACAGACTACTGCTCCCTTAAAAGCATCAGGCCAGAAGGGTCCCGCCTGCACGTCCTCGTCCTCCCTCGGTGGGCCAGTCCCCGCTGCGAAAAGGCAAGAACGCAGCCAGGGAAAACACAAATTGCCCTTTCAGCAGCCACAGAGAGTGAAGTGGTTCAACTCTCTTATTTAATCAGACTTCTTTTGGTTTTTTCCCTCCTCCTTTTTCGGTTCCTTAGCTTTACACCAATCTACTCAGCTGAGCCACCTCAGCGATATCCAGAACGCCGGCACAGGGGAACGGAGAGCACAAGGGAAACCACCCGCTCTGGGAGCTCCAGGCTGTGTGATGTTAGCTCGGCCATCTAGGGACTCTGTGTGACACCGAGACATAGCAAACCTCTGCAGTTCTGTCACCCTCAGCTTTCAGATAAACCATACTTATCTTCTAGGGCACTTAGAGATATTCTGATGAAAACGCACAAGAAACTTGCGGAGTACTTGCGTGTGCTTGTACTAAAAGCTTTACAAAGGGAAGGGTGAATATACAGCATTAACAAGACTTATGAACAGAAGAAACTTATTTTCAAGGCCTCTGCCTTTAACAGGATAAAGTGTTAATTCTGTCCATTTTAGACAACCTTTAACTTCCACATGATTTTATCCTGGGAAAGGCCATTTTGCCCGGTCCGCAGAGCTGCCTCTGCTGCCGTGCCTGTCCTGTAACCAGGAGCAGAGTGGGTCACCGTTTTCTTGCCAAAAGCCACATTTTCAGAGTCTTCAGTGACGAATGGTATCAAGGCAACCGTGAACTATATTTCAACTGCATGAATATTTAGTGTTTGCCTTCAATATTGCAAAATGTTTTTCTTGCATCTTGCATTTATACTGGATACAAAGACATGTATCATGTAATTTCCTACACACAACCCGGTCAAGCACCTGGAGAGGTGTACACTGAATTAGTCACCATCATTCCCATAAAAGGTAAAACAGACTGGTTAAGTCAGTTTACAAGACAAATGCAGGAGTGTGTGTCACGGGTAGAATGGCTACCCAGGACTTCCTTAATCATAATTCTGTGCTCAAACCATATAGAGCATCTGCCGTGGCCCCTCTGCGTCCAGAGGAGTGTTGAATTGTAGTAACACTGAGGACGTCACAATTAAAAACATTTACATTCAATGGTAAAGATGAGCCCAGCTCCTAAAATGAGGTTCCATGTACTTACTTTTCTCAGTTGCTGGAGATCACCATGAGCAACCTCCTCTACAACAAGAGCAGCTAAGAAAAGCAAATTAGAATGACAGAAACTAAAACAGTTGTTGGGCTATTAAACTAATTTTCTGTAAGAACGGTATCCCAACCAGGCTTTCATTTAGGACAGAGCAAAATTCAAGCCCCAGAGGTCATACTGATGCCCACTTTCATAATTTCATTTTTTGAAATCTTCCTCTAGTACTTCCTCTGCTCCTCCAGCGACATACAGGCCATTTTCTTGCTTGAAATTCAGAGTGAATACATTTGATTTCTACGCCTGCCCCACTTGTTGGCTGCTCCAGCTCCCACAGTCCAGCCCGTTGTTTGTTGTGTATACATGTGTCACAGCCTTGAGGTTAGATATATTTGGCACCACATAAAGTAGGAAGAGATGTTGAAGTACATCTAGTAATTCATCTTCTATACATTTAGAAAGCGTGTTCTGAAGGTGCACAGGAGGTGGACTTGTTGGTAACTACTCTCATTTTACAGCTAAGAAAGAAGAGGTAGAGCAGGAGAAAAACCCACATAGGTATTTCTGGCTCCTATCCCCATACAACAAAAATACTCGTTTTAAAAACAGTCATTAACAGATCATTCAGTATGTAAAAAAATCATTAAAGCCATTGAAAGAGGCCTTCAGACCAACAGGTAGGTCTGAATAAAGCCAAAAAGCATACTGTAAGAGATATCTCAGAATCTCCCACTATTTTCCCCAGTACAGCCTCAATTATTATGAGAAATGAGAAAAGCCAGTGTAGGCTCAGTATTTTCAATGTACATTTAAGTATTCTATATTGACATAAAACTTTTTGGGTAGGAACACAGAAGGCAAGTACTACTAAAAAAAATCTGTTTCCCAGTGTGGGCTTGGAGTCCAAGTTACTCATCTTCACCTGCTTGTCTTCCAACAAAAAGAAAACTCAAGAATTTGAAAAAGTATATTAATATTTATATTCAAATTACATGTCCATCCTCTCTTGCAAAACATGTATTTGTCAAGAAACAGAATTCCAGAGGCAGGAGGGAAAGTGAAACAAGCGGAAGTGTTTTATACATTGCAGGTGTTAAGAAACCCAAAGGTTGATTCTGTTCTGACAGCTCCTTTGGGGTGACAGCAGTCACTCACGCTCTGTCTAGAAATCTCACTTCCCACAGAAGATGTTCTTCTTCCACCGTAATAAAAGTTCCTCCCAGCCTCCGTTTTTTTTAGGTCTCTAAGGCACAGAGCCATAGGAAACAAGGGCAGCCATGCTCTTATCTAAAAGAAGTTCCTTTTTTTTTTCCTGTTGTTGCTTAAAACAATATGACTGTCACAAAGAATGTCGATAGGAAAAAAAAAAAAAAACCGTGGAAAGAGTTTGACTCAATGTCAAGAGATGTCTCAAAATGTAAAAACTGTAGAAGTGGTGCAGAAGTTAAACGGTTGCTTACAATGAATCACAAAAATGAACTTTTAAAGGAGACACAGGAATGACAGCAAGACAGTCATAATGTGTCAGGGACTCGCATCACTGGACTTGTAATTCCTACAATATTTCTTATCAAACTACTTATACTGCAATAATGCCACAGGCAATCACCGTTGGCAGAAATACTCTTGTGTGTGCGAACAGACAGACAGACAGATGGAGCTCAGAAAGCCACCATTATTCTAAACACGCATAAACCACACTTCGGAGGGAATACCATTTTTTTCCCCCCAACATGTTATTTCATAGTTCAGCTCTAACATGTGCTCTCTCCAGAGCAACGTGGGATCCCCTTTAGCGCCGGGGTTACCTCCGAGCTCCCTTCGCCCGAGCACCCCGGGATGAGGCAGGGGGCTCCGGCGGGAGGGCCCGAGGGAAGGCCGCCCGAGGGAAGGCCCCCCGGGAGGCGGCCGCAGCGGGGCGCGGGGGGGGCGAGCGCCCGGGCACCCGCGGGGTTCTCCCCACCAGCCCGGAGCGCCACGGCGGGACACGGAGCGGGCTGGTGGGGCAGCGGCCCTCGGAGGGGCACCCGCGGGCAGCCCCCGCCGCACTCCTCGGCGGCACTCCTGCTTTTACTGTTAAAAAAACCCCAAACAAACAACAAACCCTCCAAAAAGACTCTGCAACGGCACCGAACCGCACAAATATTCGTATTTTTGTAACAGTCGTAACTTTGTTCAAACGTTAACGCCGCCAGACACCACCTCCCCGAGAGGAGCCCACGACGACCGCCAGCCCTCGCCGCTTGGGCGACATTCCCCTCCGCGTCCCCCTCCCGCCCGGGCACGTGCCGGCCCCGGGGCCGCG
>VZSZ01001857.1:217779-302345 GCA_013398815.1 Ibidorhyncha struthersii
AAGGAAAGGAAAGGAAAGGAAAGGAAAGGAAAGGAAAGGAAAGGAAAGGAAAGGAAAGGAAAGGAAAGGAAAGGAAAGGAAAGGAAAGGAAAGGAGGAAAGGAAAGGGAAAAGGAGAAAAGGAGAAAAGCAATCGAAGCCAGATTGAGCAGCTCTGGCTTTAACAGTCCTAGGCCCTTTCCCTATTTTCTCTGACATTCCTCCTTGTGACCCTTTCCAAGTGTTCTGGGCGAGTTTCGCAGGAATGCACAGTTACGCTCAGTCTCCGTGAGCACAGCCTGTTATTCAAAGGAGTTGGCAGAGCTTTCCAGCTTTCACAGCCAGATGTTACAAGTATGACCCTGCCAGAAGCTGCACGCATGCACCTTCCCATTCTCAGCCCCCTTTCACGGGCGATAGTTTCTGAAGAATCTATTCTGGGTAATACTTTTCTTTTGTGATTTGTTGTGATCTTCATTTCTGAGATCTGTTCATAGCACCGATGCTATATTATTTCCCAGCTAAAGAAAGCGGGATGAATTTTGCCATAAACTTCAGTGGGAGCAGGACAGATTGGTAACATTGTAGGACTTCTGGGTCCTACTCATAAGTCAGGACCCAAACTGTGCTTGGTGTTGTGCAAAAAATACAGGACAAAAGAAGACGACTCCTGCCCAGAAAAAGCTTACAGGTAAATTTTACGTCTCAGACTAAGCATACGGATACACAGAGACAAATGCAAATGGAAAATAGGGCAATATTGGTTGGCATAACACACAGGGATCATACAACATCAACAATATCTTCCATCTTTTCTTTGTCTTTTCCATATATTCCTCTAGCTTATTACCAGTTATGGTGATGCATATACTGAGATGCACAGCCAGGATCCAGTTCTTTAGGAGTGCCACAATATATCACTACACACTCAATGACAGCACTACAATTTTATGATTATAACATCGTGTCCCACATGATGAACATTTACAGGAGGTCTAAACAGTCACAACTGGTCTTATCCAACCTCCTGCCTTCCCTTCTACTGCTCTTAGTTTTGAACTAAACTATAAATTCTGTGGGACAAAAACTTTCCCCATTGTAGTAGCACATGGGATTCCTGACCACTGCTGCGCTCTCTAAGAGCTACCGCACTGCAAATACTTGACATACGTCTTAGAACTAATGACTTGTCACTTCATTTAATTTATCAAGATGCCAAATGGAGATTATACTGTACCTCAAAATGAGCAGAGATGGAGGTGGAAATTGTGGCGTTTAAACTTAATACCATTTTATGATCCCAGGAAACAAATGACAAATTTAACCTTTGAAATAATATTTTGAAAGGAAGTTAAAATAATTGCATAGCATAGTTCTTAATGTTAAAGTGTTTTCTGTCCCTCCAGTGAAAGGTGCTGCAGAAATGCAGAGCATTATGTTTATTTATTAATAATCCCACAAAGAAATTTTCATGATCGCCACTGGGGACTGTCTGACAGGTGACACAGGCGACCTCCTGCCAGGAGTGACATCTCTCCCCTACAATTTACATTCTCTAAATGATTTGCGATCAAATTACTTACAGCACAGATTAGCTTATCCCCCCACTATTCACTCTCACAGCACCATATTCAACTGTTTGTTCCACAGGCCCATAAAAATAATAATATGGAAAGTCAGTGCCTCTGCTTCCAGGGTATTCCAACATAGAAACAGCACATTGGCCAGGAGATCAATTCCTGCACTCATTTTCTCAGGCACTGGGATTTGCATCTGCGGGAGATGTGGGGTCATTGGCTTGAAAAGAGCATTCTGAGTTCACGTTTTGATTGCACAACCAGATAAACAAACAAAGTGTCCCAATTAGAGGGAAGAAAATAATCAGCCGACGGTTTGGTGGCACAGGAACTGAGCAGACTAAGGAACAAACAGATCTGGAACAGTCAAAGGACAAATCACAGACATTTTTTGGATGTTCAGGAGACTGCAACCATCAGTGGCAGGGAAATGGTTAAGAGAATATATTAAAGGTGCAAAGGGTCTCCCGACCTCTGCCACTGTCAGTTCTGTCAATGGGTCTACAGACGCCAGTGGAATAATTATGTCCTATATTTAGATTACAGATGCATTGGGCAGGGTGAAGGTTGAACATGGGGAACGTGGTTGTTTGCAGTTCATTAGCGATAGGAGCAGCCTAGGGTGGGAGGAGGGCGCTGAACTGGATTCATCCCACCTGGAGTGCTTGTGCTGAGCTGCATAATGTCAGGGAAAGAGATCTGATTATCTGTGGAAACAAAAGCAATAAACAACTGCGTTCAGAGTGTCACACCCAGCAAGCCGAAGAAAGCAAGGAAGGAAAGAGGAGAAAGCAAGACCAGCCTCTGGCTCTCAGCCACACTGTTCTTGTGTGACAGAACACAACGGCCGCTGAGAAGCTGGCTGGGTGGAAAATGCAGAAGGGCCGATGAGAGCTCAGTGCATGTGATTTTTGGTGTGGTGTTTGCACGTGTGTGTGTAACACAGAAGAATCATGCAGTACGTAAAAAGTTGTCCCTAGCTATATCCATGTTCACGGTATAAAACCACGTGTCTGGGAGTGCTGGACAGCTAAGGTGTGTGGACACGTGGATGCACATCAATAAGGTACAGAAGGGCGGCATAAGCAGGAGCTAGAGTTCAGGGAAAAGGCGTGACTAGTGAGCTCGAAAATGTGTACTGTGCAATGCCTAGTCAGGAAAACAGTGAGGCTCTCACTAAGAAATAATCTCAGGTGCCTGTTGGGCAAAGGCCTGTAGAGAAAACATCATGGACACAAAGTAAAGGATGTAGAAAATAAAGTGACAATGCAACAAGGATGGTCATGGCTCACTGCAACGTGATGGGGTCCTTCTCCAAAGCATCTATTTGAGCTTGTCAGTGATTAAGCAAAGATGGGGAGCTAACATCACAAATACAGCTCAGGTTAGAAGATTGTGAATTTTCCTTTTGCTAACTACTGGACCTCAAAACCAGAAGGAAGCTGAGCCCCAAATGAATTAAAGCCCAGACCACTCACTGGAGAGCCCACTGTTGCTTATTTTGGGAAGAGGAACTTGCTTGCTCTGTGTTCTGCATTTCCCCGCTGTTCTTGCAGTTCCTTTTTGACTTGGAAAGCAATCCTTAAAACCTTGTGCTGAAACTCTCCCAAGTTTAAACTCACCCCTATTACTGCAGGCCGTGGCATCAAGGTCTGTTGTGAAACGCAGGGGTTTTATTGTTCTAGTCCGGTATTCACATCACCGTGTTGTTTTGTCAAGGTCCTAAGTCTTTCTAAAAAAGACAGCAAACAAGACCAAGGAACACTGTCTTGCAAAGTACAAAATTCCAGCTCAAATCTAAAGCATGTTCTCTTTAGGGGAAGAGGTGAGAGAAGGCATGAGATCAACATGGTTTTGTGGCATGTAACACCACTGCATATGACCACGGCAACACTGGAAGTCCTTGGTGGTGCTGCTATGCGGGACCTCAGCTACTGACACAGCTATTAGTAAATAGCAAGTCAGGTAATGAAGAGGTTGTAGAGAATGTAAAATGGAAACCAGATGCCACAGCATCACATTATTTCTTCAATGCAGACTAAAAATGACTGACAGTTTCCCAGCATCCTGACTACCCAGGGCCCCAGTCAAATGGCTGGCAATGTTTCTTTACTCCAAGACACTGGGGATAATGAATTCAGAAGTTTCTGAACAGCTGCTTTTCATGGATCACTTAGAATTTGTGATGCAAATATGAAAAATCCATGTTAAATGCCCTCAACTAATTGAGTAGAGTACAGTGAATACAGAAGAATAGATCGCTGACCTTGGTAAAAACAGCACAAAAGCCTTAATCTGCCCAAAGAGACCAAGAAGGTAACTGAGGAGTAGAAGAGAGCAGAAGCCTGTATACTCTCACTCAGGTTCCTAATTCTGGTTGCCAAGAGATAAATACAAGACTTTTCTTTTGGGAATATGCAACGGCCCCTGACTCCCTTCCTTACAAACCACAGCAATGGAGAAGGAGGTGGGTGGGAACTGGGATCCTGCCAAATTGCCAGTGTCAGCGTCCACAGTTCAAGGCAGAATTTGACACTGGGGGAGAAGAGAGAACAGTTAAAGCTATCTTTTAGGAAAGGTGGGGACATGTTTTTTAATAGCTTAGAAGGCACAAGATGAAAGGAGAAGAAAGGCAGGGATGGGTGGGAGTGGGGTGGGTGGAAAGCAGGACTCCTTGGACCACTGGGGTTGCAACACTGATGCTCACATGCAAGTGAGAGATGGAAGATGCAGTACTGGCAAAACTGAGAACAAAGAGTAACTGTGGCTTTCCATGCTGACGTGGCAGAGCTGTTCACCTTGGAAAAACAAGGAGTTCGTTTTGCCTGGCTGTATATATTGCAAATCCCTAACATTTTTCCTTAGCTAGGTGTATGCTCCAAAGGTATTAATTGTTAACCATCAGCTGCCTGGATGAGGGGCTGTTATTGCTGAGTAGGCTGGACAGATAAGACATTGCTCTCCCAAGGCTCCCTGTATGGAAAACAGCAGCAAGGTCCAGCAAGCAAGCAAGTCTCCCCAGTTGTAGTTTTCTAAAATTGGAACGTCATGTCCGCTGGACTGCACATACCAGCTCCGGTCCTGTCAGCTGTTCCTCACTTTATCATCATGTTCCTTCGAGGGAGACCAGATAACTGCTCTCTTGTTGCTACAGGCACCGCCACACCTTTCCCAGGTTATGTCTGTGAGGAGCAGCAAAACAGAAACACTGGGAACAGTAGAGGCCAATCTATTATTTATACCCAGCTACTCCCTTTGGACCTGAACAAGCAAAAAGCTCTCTTTAAAGGCTTATAATTCTTGGTCAGATTCCAAGAGAGACAAAGGGATGTTGTAAAAAGAGTTTCATATGAGCTTGGTAAAACACTCTCCTAGGGAAGAGGCAGCAGGTTTCCTTTGTGTGGGAAGGCAGGAGGTAGGCAATTTTGTTTAAATTTACATTCACAATGAAGGATTTTCCTATGTGTGTTTCAATGGCATTCATTCAAATTTACATTTCTTTGAGCAGTTTTCTGCATTTGTAGGGTTTCGGTGCCATTTCTAAAGCAGCAGCCCCATTTCATGCCCTCTTGAGTCTGTATCACGCAGGAAGTTGGGAGTGCTGACTCAGCTCTCTGGAGAGTCCGTGAAGCATCTCTGTCCTCACTGTTTGCAATTCTCAGTTGTGAATAACCACAGAACAAAAACGTTTTGGTGCCCCTGGCTCAAATGCTGGGCAGACACGGGGCTTTCTCTGAAACAGGAAGGAAACAGGAAGGTACCACAGTGGTGCCATTGTTGTCAGAAATAAGAGCAAAGACAACTGAAGCGTCCAAGTATCGGGAAGAAAGCAGGGTCGCAGTCAGGTGTTGTGTTCGAGGCCCGGGGAAACACTTGAAACGTGCTTTTGCTCCACTATTTTCAACCGAGTTTTGAATGCCCAGAAAGGATCTGGAAGGTTGCCAAGACAACAGCGTTTTGAAAACCGCAATGTTCAGGTTTGGGTGGGGATGAGGAACGTGTTCAAGTTATTCTGCAGTATGTGGAGTCGCAAGCCAGCAAGAGAGTACACGCGGTCGGTAATGCCCAGCAGGAACTGACACAGCCGTCTCAAAGTTCTATTATTCCTTTTACTCAGCACAAACCACATGTTTTTCATTAGGTCTGAATTGTAAAAGAAAATATATACATATTAAACTAAAATACCAGAGTTCTGTGAATGTGTGTTTGGCAGTTTGCATTCAGGTTACAAACACTCACACTGTGTATTTTAGAAAAAAGCTGTTTTACAAGGTTGCGATCTGCAGTCAAATAATGCGAGACATGCCATATTCTCAGACATGATTTCGGCCCACATGTCCTCAAAAAGCAAATAAACAAAACCAAGTAAACTAAATCATCCTGCACTTCAACAGCTTGGTTGGTTTGGGTAGATTAGTGCCTCAGAACAAAGGGGTTTATGGATCAGAGACCTCTTCAGTTTTCTGAATGTTTTAAGCCTGGTATCCTAAGGACGCAAGACTTCTGCATTCACACCGTCCATCTGTCATCTCCCCCCACCTCCTCCACCCCCTATCTTTTTAACTCACTGGCCAATTTCAAATAATTTTATGTAATTTGGCAGGCAGCTGAAGGAGGCTGCAACACAGACTTCAGTTTGACAAAGTTTATGAAAAATCAGTGGACTAGAAAGTGATCGAATGAGCGTTCTTGCTGAGGAAAGCAGCCCCACAGCCTCCTCTGCCTGGCCTGCACCAGGCACCGTCCCTTACCCGTCCAGCCAGGGAACGTGGGGGGGGCTGTTGTGCCCTAGCAGGGGCCGTGTCACATGCAGACCTCAATGCACTTGTCACCGTAACTGCAGCTCATGCCACTGGGGTTTGGATGTAAAATTCTGCCGCCCTTTTCTACCAGCACGTTGTTCAGTGGCATTGTGCACGGCCCCGGATCTCACTATTGAGAAATCTGCGAGAACAAGCTGTAACTGTTCAGCAGCAATATAATTTAAGGTAGTGTTTACACCATAAAAGTATGCTGTGCTGATGAAACATGTATAGAAGGAAGCAGTATCTGAGAAGGGATTGTTTTATGAGGGGCTGACTTTAAAATGACTCATTTAGCACAGAGCAGTAATTGTGACTTTATTAAAAATCACCATGTTCTGGAGTGAACTCCTTGGCTCAGCTACATGTCCTGCCAACTTCGACTTCATCAGAAAATAGGTCTTGCTGAATTCCCATGGAAAATTTCTGGAATGGGTCCCAACTCCGTCTCCCTCCCCGGGGATGCTGCTGGCACCCAGTCTGCGGCTCGTTTCCTGCGTGCGCAGCGGGGCCGGAGCCCGATCCTGCCGTGGTGCAGATCACCACTTCTGCTGCCTTTGTAACAACTTCCTGTTGTGATTTTTGTTCCTCCACATTCATTAGGTACACTTCGTGCAATGCTCAGACACTGCAAAGGGCTGGCATTAAATTAAGCAAAAATGCTCACTTGAGATAAAAATCAGAGTTTTCACAAAAGATTTGCAGACTGCAGCCCCTTACCAGCCTCTGCCAGCCGAGCAGGTACCAACAACTGCTGCACACCCGGGGGCAGGATGTTTGGTAGAAAGAGCGCATAACCAGGGAACAGCAAGTGTGGGAAAACCAGGACTTCTTGTATTTAAGTTTCCAGAGCCTTTAAGAGGATCCAACAAGTTCAGATATAAAACAGATTGCTTCATATTTTAACTTTTAAGTGTATGGACTTTACATGGCCAATTTAAAACTCTGCATCAAACTGCTTTCTTCTCTCCCTTCCCCCGAAAACAGGTTTTGGGGATGGAAATACTGATCTAAACTAAATCCCAGGAGCCTGACAATCCTGCAGAACTTCCCTGAGACCCTGGGACGTTGCCAGCTTTAAGCGATGGAAAGGAAGACTGCCAGGTCACAGGGCATGCCACAGATGGGATTTGACTTCTAAGCAGTCATTTAATTTAGGCCTGGAACAAGATTTATGGGAGTCTGAAATCACAGAGAAAGAAAAAGATACAGGGCTGGGGGGAAGAGACAGGTAGATGTGAATTCAGATGAGACGTACTCCATCTGAAGGGTGTAGAATATTCCTGTGAGGCTCCTAGTTTCCATCTGTGTTTTATGGATGGAGAAACTAATGCTTCAAGTAAAAAAAATCCATGCTAGCAGAGCGAATAATAGCAGAGGGAAGAATAAGGACATACAAGTCCTGCCATCCAGCTCTACGGTCTAACCCTCCTCCTTCTCCACACACTCCCTCTGGAGGGAGGATGGGGTGAAAAGGCAGAAGTTTTGTGTTTATGTTATTTTCTGCTTGTACCAAATGAGGCACATCCACAACTGGAGATTTAAAATTGAGTTGGTCTTGCAGACACATTAGGCAGGGGATGGCCAGGCAGCAGCCACAGAGAAGCTCCCCCAGCACGATCCCTTCTTGCATGTGGTCCCCAGGCAAATGAGGCCTCAGCACAGCGAGAGGCACAGGTATTTCAGTCACGTTCCCTGGAACAGTTTCACCAGCTACCTCTAAGGCAGTTTTTGTTGCTCCTGCTGTGCAGCACCTGGCCCAGAACCAAGCTGGTCCTCCTGAGCTCTTGTCATTTTCTCTCTTTCCTCTCCTCCCCTCTTAAACAACAAAAAAATAAAGGAAAAAAAAGAAAACAAAACTGTTTCCCCACAGGCTGCAGACACAAGTGAGATGCAGGTGCAAGCTGCACAAAGCTAATGAGTTCAAATCCCAGCTCCCCGGACACCCTCATACAAGATGCCCAGCCCTTTGAAGAGTAAAAATGAAAAGAGAACAAGCACAAGTGCGTGCACCTGTAGGAGACGGCGGGCTGCTCCCTCCTCCGGACGGCAGTGCAGGTGGACAGGACCCCGCTCCAGGATGCTGCACTCACTTCATAGCAATGCCTTTTCCTGAAGAGGAACAACACAACTTAAATATCAGCCTTCATAGCACTGCCGTGAAGCTGGTCATTATTATCCCCATTTTATAAACGTAGACACCGAGGTGGTGGTTAGAGCAGGGAACTCGTTTGTCCAGATCATGCAGTTTGTCAGGGCAAAGACACAGGGTGGCTGTGCACACCCTGGTGTGCCACCCCTTCCCCGTCAGCTGTGGTCCTTGAGGTTTCAAAGCTCAGCCAAGGAACTCAGTTCCCTCCTTCTCTTTGTGGCAGTGACTGGCCACTGTGACAAATTTAACGTAGAGGGAGGAAATGAAAACTGCTCCTTTCCATTTTGCAATAGCAGGAGACAGGCGAGACTCCAAATTGGGCCAGGTGTAGCAATGTGCCGCTAAATGTCCTTTGTACAGCACAGCTCACAGGTGCTTTCCAAACCAGGACCCACAAACCTTACTGCAAGAGAGAAGCCCAAGTGAGGACCAACTGCGGATAGAGACAGACCAACGCCTCCTCTTCTATCTCGCTTCAAGTCATTGTGAAGTCCTGTACCTCACCCTGTCCCACAGGGAAACCACCTAATAGCAGCTTTACTGAGGAGTCCTGGCAGCAATGAGTGTCTTAATCACTGCAAAGCTTTGAAAGTCAGTGGGAGGAGAAACGTGTTCCTACAGCTTTAGCTGGTGCTTTCCAGAATAGTCTCTTGCTTTTCTGCTGGCAGCTTAGGTTTCTGCTGTTATTTTGCCCTTTTGCCACACACGGAGAGAAAGGGAAGCTGCCTCCTTCCCTTGCCCTTGACCGGCCGAGCTGCTGGCCAGCCCTAGCCGCAGAGCAAGCTTCCTCGGGGCCTGCGGCGTTACAGTGCTTGCACTGCCCTGCACATCACTGCACTAAACAGAAAAACAAGAGAGGCTTCAGCCCTCCCTTGCAGAGACCCAGCTCCACATCCCTGGCGTCCAGCTGTCCTCTCTGCCCTCCCAAGGGTCTACCTTTCCTGCTGCCTCTGCCCAGCATCGCCTCTGCTCCTCCAGGCAGTGCCGTGAGCAGGCAGCCGTTCCCCGCTCTGCGTTCCAGTCCTGGACCCCATGGCAGGTCCTGACTCTGTGCCCTGCTTGACAAGACTCGTCTCACCCTCCTCCCCACTCTCCAGCCACCAGCCCTATGTATGTCACACTGCAACATGGCAAACTGTACTTAATCCGAGAACACCGCTCCTGTACTCCAGGCTGGCGGGCACACAGCCTTTCACTACGTGACATTCAGGCTCACAGGCAGTCCCACAGAGCTGTGCTGTTATGATGCTTCATATCCAGAGACTATAAATATGCAAACCCCAGGAACAAGGACGCAACATCCCACGCCCACACCCATGTGCCAGTGCCTGGATTAAGACAGAAGCCATTAGATCCTGCAGTCAAGAGCGGACCGGCACTGAGATTCCCCAGAACCCCACACATGTGCCACTTAAGAGGACGAGGGCAGCCCCCAGCACCCTTGCTCACTCTGACCCTCGGCTCTGCGGGGCCGTGGCAGCTCGCTTTGCTGTGCAGTCCCAAGGCCAGCGGAAAGCCTCCCTGCCTGGCTGGAGGTCTGGGCTGCTCTGCAGTCAATCAGGATCAAGCCTGGGTTTGCATGTCACTCATGGCAGCTCTTGCCAGTGCTTGGAGCTCCAGCACGTGGGACAGGGCACGGCACGGCACGGCACAGCTGCGCTGCCAGACCGCTGGAGAAACCCACAGTGCCCAGGCTGATGGCAGCACCCAGCCTGGGGGTGCTGGGGAGCGAGACCCAGACCCTCCTCCCCTCCCACAAATCCCTCTCCTGCCTCTTCCCATCCCGTATTAGCTGGTGGAGACTTTCCTTTCCCTGTGGAGGGCTTTTTCTTTTGCAAAGCCTGGGTTTATTAAAAGCACGTGTGCCCACAACAGGCTGCATGGAGGGAGTGGAGGGAAATGTGCTGGAAACAGGGAGTGGGCTCTGCTGTGGCGGGTGACAGCCAAGTGGGAGCACAAAGAGGGGCCCCAAATCCTATCCAGTTCCCCAGAAACTCGGCTCTAACAGCCCTGGGCGGTTGGGAGATGCAGTTATCCGCTGGACAGATTCCCCTTGGCTGGTCTGTCCAGAGGGCAGGACAAGGCTCCTTGCTTCTTGCTGGGAGCAGCTGATACCAGTGGCAGTTAACCCGTTGCATCACAGCACAGTCACACTCTGCAGCTGCCTGGGCAGGTGGAGTCCCACAGGCTGGGGCTCTCCGTGTGGCTCTCCGTGTGGCTGGCAGGCTGTGGAAGCCCCTGCCGTGCGTCAGCCAAGCGGCGCTTCTCTGCCGCGTTCCTGCCTGAGCAGCTTTCCCCACCTTGGCTGCTTTGCCATTTACTCACCAGGAAATGTTTCAGCTTCGCAGAGAGTTGCAATGCACTTTCTGCCTTTGGTTATTAACCTGCACGCACAGCTGCCAAGGGGTGGCAGAAAATAGGACAGGAAGCCGGGGGTGTGCTTAGCTCCAGTTCAGGCGGTCCTGTGCACATCCAGCCACAGCGTCGCAGCTGGTGACAAGGGGCTAAATCCATTCTCAGTGCAAACAAGTGTGACTCGCAGTCCAAGCCCAAAAGCCAGCAGAAACCCAGGCCTGAGCTGGACCCCGTGGGGTGGCGGTGTGCAGAGCTCCAAGCTGAGACCAGCTGCCTGTCTCCTCAGGGAGCTGAGCCGGAGCTCTGGCCAATGTGCCTGATTTCCCTCTCATTTATTTTAGACTTTCAGCAAGACATTTCCACAGCTACTCGCGATTTACCCCAGTGGGAATAAGTGATGGTCCAGGCCCCTCCTCTCAGAAGCCTGGCTGTGGTTCCTCAGATTTCTTCCTTGCAGAAAGCATTGAGAGTCCATTTTTTCCCTGTTAAATCATCTGATTTTTTTGGCTCCCCTTTCAATAGGAATTCTTTCTCTCTTTTGCATTAATTTTGCCCAGTTCCAGCACTGACCCATGTTTATGAAAGGGGCTTATGAGCTGTAATGTTAACTAGCCTCAGTTTGCTGATTCAGCAGCAGAATAAATAGGTAATTACACTCTGCCATATGTGTCTCTAATTCCAAATAGATGGTGTCCAAAAGGCGCTGTGCATTACCAGCGGATGACTGGAGTTGGGACTGTAAAAATGAGTAAATTGGTCCCCAAGGCCAGAAAAAGCTCTGTCAAATCCCACTGTTTATATCATACTGAGTGGCTGACTTGTGGTTATTTTGTAATTTAATACTGCTAAATGTCAACGGGAAATCCTTTCAACTACAGTTTGATACCTAGTGACAGAAAATCATTCAAGACTTAGACAAAGCAGCTAGCTCAGAGAGGTGCATTTTTTTTCTTTTAATCTTTGCATAAAGAGTGATCTTGCAGCAGCTGCCCTGCCCTGGAGGGGAGAGGGCAAACACACTTCTTCCCCCAAAGATGCATCCTTCCTGTGCCATGCCCGAGGCAGTGACTGTCAGGCATTGGGCCGGTCTGCCCGTACCTCTCTGTCCTAGAGCGGCAGTCGCTGGGCTCAGCGTTCCCTGTGCCTCCCCAGTCAAGCCCAGCTGGACAAGTTTCTTTACTCCTTGTCCTGCACAGCCCAGTGTATGGGACCAACTCTTTTGCCTGTGTGTTTGTTTATAAGAAAACAGAAAACCCAGAATGGCCACATTCTACAAATGCTTCCTGGAAACAAATCCAAATCTTCGTGCACACGCAAAGGCTGCTTGAGCTAAACTGGGGAATGAGCTGCAGAGAAGAGATTGCAAGCGACTTGCGACATGTCTCTTTCAAATGATGAACTAAACCTTGTACACCGTGTTAAATAAATATGCCTAAACTCGCCCAAAGCAGCCTACTGCGCTGCATTCAAGATGCTGCCCTGCCCACCCAAAGAGGTCCTGGAAGGACTGCTGCTGGGGAGCCACTGAGATGGCAAACAGGAGTCACCTGTTCTGGTGTTTCTAGCTGCTGCTCACCTCCTCAGGCAGGGACAGCCATCCCCCTTTCCCTGGGATCAGAGCATTGCAGTGGCAAGGAGGAAGAGGCTCAGCTCCGAGCTGGCAGTGCGCAGCCCAAGGAGACGTGCCTCAGCTCTGTACTTTGGCACAAAATTGTGCCCAGCGCTTGCCATGGGAGAGCACCAGCCTGTGACACAGGTGGCAGAGGGACACTGGCCACAGTCCAGCCCAGCCGCACAAGCGAGGAAGGGTTTTTTCTTTGTGTGCAATCACAGAGCTCTGCTTGGTACAGGTTCGGGCTATATTTCACCAGCTCTTTGTGCTGGGCAGCAGCAGCCACGTTTTCCAGGGCTGCTGTCCAAGCAGGGTCTATCGCACCTGATATTCTTTGCTCAGTCTGTCTCCAGCACATCTCTCATCTCTAGGGGCTGAACAGAATAATTAGAGGTCTGAGAGCTGGACAAAGCCTGTCTGGTGGATGGGGTAATTTACAAATGCTCAGACTGTCCACACTCGTAAGCCAAAGGGGAAGCTTAATTAGAGGCACAGGAGAAATTCCTCTGGGAGAAAATTAGGGCAGAGAGAAGCCCCACCCCACCAGAGACAGAAGGACACCCTGAGGCCAGCCTGCCCCTTCAGAGAATCCTCCTTCTGGCATGGGCCAGGGAGCAGGGCTTTGCTTGGAAGCAGTGAGCTAGTGGTGGCCCTGTGCCTAAGAGCCAAAAAAATACAGTTGCCTGCTGATTGACTCTCTTCTCCCTCCTGTGTTGGGAAGCTCTGACAAGATGCACTGTTCTAGCTCGAGCATCTCTCCAGGGCTGGGTGGCCCGGCCTTATGTCGGCAATTGCCAGCTCAGGCTAATGGGGTCTGCGGGGAAGCTGTTTCACACTCAATTCTTCTGTTATACGCTGTTAGCTGCAAAGTGGGGGGAGCTGCACAAGCTGCTCAGGCAATATGTCTGCACAGATCCCACAGGATCCTGTCTACTGCTCTTCAGTGATCCCTTAGGATCCAGTCTGCTTCCGCAGGTTTAGGCCAGTGGCTTCTAGAAAACAATGACTGAAAAGCTCAAACCTTCCTCTGCCTGGCTGGGGGACAGCGCAGCCGCACAGCAGGAGCTCCACGTAGCAGCAAGGCAAGGGGCACCAACATCCATTCAGACCAGGCTAGAGACTGTCACAGTACCAGCAGCGTGAGCGGCTGCTGTCACAGCTTCTGGGCCTGTGCCAGTACTTACAAGAAAGTACTTCAAAGGTTTGTTCCTTACAAACTCCCCCAAAAATCTGGAGAAGCCTTGTCATTTCAGAGACATTATTCTTCTCCCAGTGTCTCCTCTCCCAGTCTGGGGGATGGAGCTATTTTGTGGCTAAGGCAGCCAAAGGCTGGGGCACCGAGTCCTAGATCTGCTCCAGCAATTTGCTCTGGGGCTTTAAGCAAATCCTTTTTGGCCCAGCTTCTTGCAGGCACCTGACAGAGACAGGAGCCAGTGTCTAAACGCATTCCTTCTCTCAGTCTTACTTTCCCCACTTGTAAGCTTGGTTAATGCCATCTCGCCCCTTCCCGGGATGGTGTTAGTCTTCATTAGTACCTTTGAAGCATGCCAAGATCTACAGATGAAAGAAATACGATAATGCAATGATACCACATGATTATCCGTTGGACTTGGAGACTCAGCCCTCACCCTGTATCCGGGCTTGGCAGCTCCTGGCATCCCCAGAAACACCAGTTAAACAGCTGGAGCACAGAGGGGAAAGTCAGCAACATCCATACCATAGCTGTGGAGAGGTGAGCAGCTGCCGTCCTTGACAGCCCCAGTACAACTTTAAATATTTCTGTTTCTACAGGACTGTCAAATCCTAATTTCTACTACATGGGGCAAAGGCACCTGAATTCCCTCTCTAATTCTGCAGCACAGTTTGAGGAGAGGAAAATGCCCATCCCACCGTGCCCTGGAGCCCCAGGGGAGTTCCCTTCCCACCTACAGCGTGCTGCCATGCTGTGGAGAGATGGGAAGTTTGTTTCCTTGGGGAGCCTAATCTGGCTCCTTGGCTCTTCTGCTAAACAGCTCAAAGTAGGACTTACTTAAGGCAATTCAAAGGCGTTCTCCTACCCTCCTCAGCACCGTACAGAGGAATTTGAGGGTGGGTCCCCTGCTTTGTCTAGGAGCCTGGATGCAGCCTAAGTGCTTTCTTGGATAATCCTTATTTTTCCCTCACAATGAAGCTAGGTCCTATGTGGGCCTCATCCCTCCTATTACTTTCTAAATTCAGAAACTCAAGAACTGCAACCAGGAAAATAAAGTCAGTTCACTGGCACAGCTGAGCTGAAATCAGCCCTGTGCTAGCCCAGCAGACGGAAGATGGAGTCATCTTTAATGATGGTTTGGGGTGCTACAATACCAGTTTGGCGTGCTAAGTAGTGCCTCTCACAAACTTACTGTTGAAAAACACAGCTGTTTGTGGGGCTTTGGGCACCTTGCAGGAGGGGTCAGCGTGGGAATCACAGTTATTGCAGCTCAGACTGACTTCCACTCAAAGAGCAGTAACTTCCCTGGCTGGCAAGGGCCGAGTCAGACATTTCCACGGCAGGCCAGGCGCTCAGGTTAGGACTGGCTCCAGCACAACCTGCCACCGGCTTGTGCTGCTGCTACCTGCAGCCGGAGAGGCAGAGGAGAAGTGTGGGATGTCTCTAGCCACTAGGAATTACTATTTGTGTGATCTTTCTTTCCCAATGGCCTCACTTGGCCTGAAACTCAAATTCCACAGCACCCACACTGTGCTGCATCTTCACGCTTTGCTCTGCCTGAGGCCGCTGGGACGCGTGTTGCATGCACACAGCCTCCTGCGAGTGGAGATAAGGCTGGGGGAACTGAGATATGATACGTAGGGGGATTTCCTAGCTTGTAACAATATCTCAGATTTCTACTTTTGAGATCAACATGGAGGGGAAAGTCTAGTTTGCACAATAGTCCCTGTAAAGCAAGGCAGCTGCTCCCGTATGGCAGAAACAGCTTCCCTCTGATGCTCCCAAAGCCAAGTTAACTCCTGAACCGCTTCCCTCCAAAGCTCTCTACAGCAACATCCACCCCTCTGGGGTGCTAAAGGGACCCGTGAGACAGGAGTGTGTGGCTCCCCTGTGTTCTGAGAAATAACAGCCAAAGACACCCAGTCCCAGTTTGTTTGATGACGTCTCTGGGTGGGCCATACCTCCTGCAGTGGGTCCTTCACACTGAGCATATCAAGAAAAGGGGGCTATGGTGGGCAGGTGCAGAAGAACAGCTTTGACGGAGTGTGAGTGGCCAAGACAGGCTTTTGAGGAAAACCGTCCTGGCCAAGGAGGTAACGTGTCCTGGCTCCAGCCCAGCAGGGTGGCAGGGACAGGGAGAGATGAAGTCTTCAGACCTGCAGGGACACACAGGGAAATAGGGCTGCGTGTGCTGTTTTCCCTGGGGTAAATCACTTTTCTTGGGGAGGAGGGCTCGGTGAGGGGTTGTCAGACATGCGGCTGTGCTTTGGCAGGCTAGATCTGCCCTGTCACCCCAGCCTGAAGTGACACCTGCCAAGCCCTTCCACTCTGGCTGGGAGAGATTAAAGGATGGAGTGGCTGGCGGTTAAGGCTCAGTTCATTAGAAAGAGTCCTGTTAATTGGGTATTAACTGGCCTCTGCTGGGGATCGGGGACACATGGGCTGGGAATACAGGAGCTGCTGTGTGATGCTTGTCAGACATTTGAACTTTGGCAGGCTGGTGTAGCTGGCATGGGGAGGGCAGCCCAGCCCTCAGCTGGCATGTCAGGCCATGCCCCTTGGAGATTCACGGCTGCTATTGTCTAGGCCAGACTAATCCCTCTTACTGGGATGCTGGTCTGGTTTTTCCTCCCCATCCCAGATTGTGTATCACACCTCTTGGGCTTTACTCAGTTTAAAAATACATGTTTAGGGCTTAATCTGTGCTGCTTTAGGGCACAAAGACCAGGCTGGCCCAGAGATCACCTGACATGAAGTCCTGAAACAAAGCCCTTAGGGCAGAGTCCTCATACTCTGGCACTAAAGTCTCAATTCCTGTCGCCTGGAAACATAACAGGATTGTCTCCGTTTAGTGGGATTATGTCTGAAAAAGCCTTTTGTTACTGCCACTCTCTGCTCCAGGGTTGACAGCTGAATCAAACCAGATGGGAGTCCCATGGTCAGAGCGAGGAAATGGTGGAGGGCTCCTGGCTCTGACATGGGTTGACCTTGGACAAGTCACTCCATCGCCCTACACTTGGCCTCTGCTCCCTGGGGCAGAGGCGAGGAAGAGGCCTTCAGAGATCAAATGCCTTTTGCCCTAGACATGCCAGGAAGCTGTGTGCAGCTTGAGTAGGGGCAGGGGTTATTGTCGCTTCTGTCTCTCTTTGACCTGAGAAGTCAGTCTCACATGTATGTCAGGAACAGCACCCCGCAGTGGGTGCTGTTGGGGGCCACGCGTGTGACTTCTGGCAACACAGCAGGTCACATTCACAGGGAGCTAAGGAAACACAGGGAGCACAGAATTAAATGGGAAATGTGAGGCTTTCCATAAATGATTCCTGTCTCCCCTTTACGTCAAACCACAGCAGTGTCCCCTCACAATAGCACCCTGTGCTATAGGCCAGGCCTCAGCTTTCTTGAGGTTGGTGGCATGAAATGGCCCAGCCCGGAGCTCCCCCAGCCCTGCTCTGAGCAGCAGCGCAGGGAGGGTGCTGCTGGAGGTGCCTTTCAACGCAGAATTGCAACCAACCGGCTCCCCCTGACACTCGCAAAGCTGCAGTAATGACGGAAGCCTCTCTACCTTTAAGGCATGAGGTATGCTATACACAGCAAGAAGGTTTGCCTAATTAACTCCGATTGTATATGACATTGTCATGTTGATTTACTAAATATACGCAGGAAATCTCTTTATTTCACCAGCTGATTGGTGACATAATCTGGGTCTGTAAGGAGCAGCCTTGACACCAATTCCCTCTGGTTATGTTACCTGTCTTTTCCACCTGCAATCGCATCAATGAAGCCCACAAGGAACTTCAATAACTAATTTATTCATTTTGCTTCTGATTTATAGTAAAAAGGAAAGGATGTCAGGATACACTTGTCTAGAATGACAATCAAGCCCAGAACCCTTCCAAGCTCACGCCTTCTCAAGAAGTAGAAGGCTTCACCTTAGCAGCATGTGCATTGTGCAGATCGCAATTACCAACCACTTTTGTGGTACTGTAGACTCACACCAACTGGGAGAAAGTTTCCAGATAACACAAGCCTGGAAAAGTCAATTACCGTACTCCCTTATCTTGCCCCAGAATAATTACTCCATGTTTACCAGGCTGTGCTGAGGTCCTGCTTTTGTACTGCACGATGGTGGAAAGGGCACCACAGACCCCTGGGATCACTTCTATGAGCAGCAGGCACCGGATGAAGACTCAAGTCGAAGCAAATGAATCCACAACTGGCTGTGGATGAGTCCCAGTAAAACTGCAGTATGGCTCAAGGAGCTTCCACATTGTTCAACCTTACTTACACTAAAGTACAGATTTTCAAATCTGCATGTGCTATCTAAAGAAAATGGACTCCAAGACAGCTCTGAAAATCTCATACTAAAACTTCTCCCCTCTTGTGCGACATGGGAAATTTTCAAAAGTTTTTCTTGGCAGCAAACTGTTGTCAGTGTCTAACCATGTGCCAGAAGGTCAAGGCTTTCCTCCCCAGATGGAGAGCAGAGAATTAATTACTGATCTCCTCTTTAGAGGCCACAATGAAATCTTTTTCCGAAAGAGAATACAGTCCTATGCGATTTGTTGAAAAGCAGCTGTTGTTAGTTAGCAGTGCCTCTGGAGCACTGTTGCAGACTTCCACTTGCCCAGGTTTGCAGTTACTGGGCTGGTCTGTGGTGTGTGCAGCTCCTGTAGAACCTGATGTGCATTTTTGAGGGCTGAGAGAGTCTAGGAGCCACGTTCCCTGCTCTCAGCACAGAGTTATAAAGAGCATTGCTCTGTACAGTTCATCCTGCCCCAGATCAGTACATCACCATCCCAGGCCACCACAGTGGCATTTCCCATTGACCACAACTCTGACATTGTTTCCCAAACTTGGAGCTATTTTTAAGGCCCAGCCCATCACTAAAGCGATTTTTCTCAGGGGCCGGCAGTGTAAGTGGCCTTACACTGTCAGAGGCACACTGGGAGACCAAGAATGCCTCCTTCAGCAGTTCTCTGAGCTGCTCCAATTTCTGCCTGGAACAACTAAAGTCACAGACCAAAACCACTTCCTCCTGCACGCGGACTGTCCTCATCAATGCAGCACTCCTTGTCGCAGTGAAACGAGAGCCTCATTTGGCAGAGCAATCAGGGGAGCAGGGTTAGCTACTCAAAGGGATGTGCAGATACTCTGTGTCAGGCGTGGAGCCTAGCTCAGCAACAGAGAAAGCAGGGGACAGGGGAACATGCAACTCCATTGGATGAGAGCCTAGTTAAGATCCGTCTGTGTCAGCCCAAAGCTTAATCTGGATTGATGCAAACTGCAGAAAGTATCATTAGAGACTGTCTGGGGAAGTCACAGAGCTTCTCTGCTCCCTTCTTGTCTTCCCCAATAATAGAGATATTTCTGTTTACAAAGGTGGACTTGATCCTCAGAATTTCCTCTGTAGATCTCTAGTATTTGCATGTGTCACCCTGTTTTCCCTGGCTCATTAATCACTCACTGTGCTTGTCAAATTGGAGCAGTGCCTGCTGTGCTCCCGCAACCTGCTATAGGGGCCCCAGGCTGAGCGTTTCTACTGCTACTGTATAGCTGCTTTATGGCACTTCAGAATGCAGCGCACCCTAAAAGCCCCCACATCAGCACGGGAGCATTGCCCCGGCAGACTGCATGGCATCGGGAGCAGCACACGGCTGGCTTGTTTGCTACAGAACAAGAAGCTTTCCTTAAATTCCAGATAATACATCTTTGGTCATCCCTAGGGTCAGTCTGGTGTCTCCCATACTCCGACACACATATACATGCCTGGCCTGTACTGTGCCTCCAGCCCAGCACCCAGTGAGCAGAGGTCCCCATGCCTGGGGCAGGAAAGCCTCTAGCCGGGTCCTGCTGACATGATACCAGTGCTCTCCTGCTGTAGACTTCAAACCTCTCTCTCTTCCCTTACATTCTAACTCTTTGGTTAATTTTCTTCCTATTCAGCAAAGAAGAAGAAAAAAGAGAAAAAATATGTCTGTACACAGCCTCAAGTCCACTGGCTTTAAGGGCTGTTAAGTTCAGGCCAGGGCTGAGGTCTGCTTTCCAGGTGATAGCCTGTTTTCTCCCTAGGCATCTCACCCGTAATGCGATGCTAGCTTGTTTCTTCTCTTCACCAGTAGCAATGGCTTTTTACAGCACAGTCCTTGTCTTTGATACGAGATGAAAGTGTATCTTGCCGAGCCACCCTGGGGAATGGGAGAATTGTGGGGAGAGAAAGAGAATATGCCAACAATATGTCAGGAGAGCTCCTGAGCACAGACCTGTTTACACCAGAGACAGTCTGGACTGGCGAGCCAGGTCCAGGTGCAGTTTAACCAAGGTTTCTTGGAGCCGGGATGTGGTTCAGGCCTGTCTCAAGCAGAGCAGGGTTTGTCTCTGCAGTGTGCAATGTCTCTGGCTGATTAGAAGCAAAGCCCATCTCCTCCTTCCTGCCTTCCCCGTCAGCTGGAGCACACGGCTTACAGGAACAGTTCCCTTTCTTCCTTCTCTCCCTTTTTTAATGACCAGTCTCTGTGATTGGCATGAGGAGCTGAGTCCTGGTAGGGCTGGGGAAATTCAATATTGCTAAGACCAGGACAGGAAACAGCAATGTGTTCCTGCAGTCACAACTCCACATTAAGTAATTTGTGTATTAAACTGAAGATGACACAATGAAATGCTGAAATTATCTTGGTCTATCCCAGCTTACAGGGCAAAATGAACTTTAAAAGGTTCAATTTGGTGTTTCTAAGACACCAATCACCTTGTTACCAAGCTTTGAAACGTCTATTTAGGCCTTTTTCAAAGCTCATCTGTTAGGGTGGGAGCGGGACCAAGGGAGGCTCAGTCACAGAGCCTTGTGCAGAGCGGGGCACATGCCGACAGCTCCCCCGCTGAGCCCCAGGGCCATGGGACTGTGGGATCCCTCATCCAACACTGTTCTGCTATGCTCAGTGTTAACAATTGAAGCTGCAAGAACTGCCATGGGCTCCCAGACAAGGAAGCTCTGCAAGATCCCCATCCTACTGAGCAAGCCGGGGATGACAGGGAACAAGAGATGTTTCCCTGGACACTGATGGGAAAAATCCCACAGGTTCAAGGTAGTTCTTTCCATTTGAAGATTTTTAACAAAAATGTCCCCAAGCTTCCTGGTCTGTGGAGCTAAATGAGAGACTTCAGGAAAGCCAGGTCTCTCAGGAGATTACCAAGACTGCCTATTTTTAGTCAGAGGTACTCCAGAGGTTGTGCCAGTCGTGGCAGACTGATATCCGCATTAACCAGAAGGGCAGCTGGACTCCGACTGAGGAGTGGAAAAAGTTAACTCTGTTTTCTCTCCAATTGCAGAGACATGGAGCTGAGAGCTCCAGAAGCCAGGATAGACACATGGCTGCCTTTCTACTCATGCTGCTTACTTTGCTCTGTATCAAAGTATCAAAGACTGGAAACCCAGGATGAAATCCGGATGCTTGCTCTTCCGTATGTCTATATACATGCGTGGCTGTGAGACCAGCTGAGGCTCCTGTTTTACTTCCCCATTTCAACTTTTCACCAGTAAAAATCAGAGTTTGAAGGACAGTCTGAAATTGAAGCTTAATGTAAAGCTACTTTGAGTCTTTTTTGAATGTTAAAATGAAACCGTGTAAACCCCTAGTTGAATCTCATTAATAGCTGTTAAATTTCCCAAAGGAGTTAATAACAAGTTATTGATTTGTATGCTCAGCAGTTGAGCAATGAAAAGGAAAAACCAAGACCACAGAAATCTGGGAGGGTAATACCAGAATCAGACTTTGACACAAACAATAACTGGAAAATATTTCACTTAAGGTTTTCCATATGACAAGTCAAAAGAGGGAATACAAAAATCCATTGTCTTCAAATGTAAAGCTGAACTGCTGTAATCCTACATATTGTTTCAGGTAGAATATATGCCATTTCCACAGTGCTGTGATAATTTCTTTCCTACTGTTCATTAGGAAATTGCAACAAGAACCTTGAAAACACATACTTGTACACGTCTGTGAAAGTGAAGAATAGGCCAGCTGAGCAACACTCGCCTCCTCACTAACTCACTGTGCTTAAGTATAAGCTACTGCTTCATCACATACCCACAGGTACACACACATTTCCATTCATATTTAATTCATCCCAAACTAAGTATTTCTATTAAAAGTCTCTACAAATGCAGAAAGGCAAGACATACCCCCAGTACTGAATGGCAATTAAGCAATTCACTTTCCTCTAAAACTCATCTACTGTAATCTTCATCAACAAAATCAAGCCAACCTGAAGCAAATTAATATAGATATGCCTGCTCAAAGTAAATAATTGTTAGAGCAATCTCTCTACTGGGGAGGGTTTAATTCTTTTCTTTTCTTACTGTTTACAGAGTCACTGGCAAAGAAAGGACATGTTTAATTTTCTCCACTTCAGTGGGGTGATCTAATGGACTAGAGTGAACTCACGAAAGCTCTAGAGCATGGTATAAACGGGCAACTGCCATTAGACAGTGCAGGAATAAGACAAATCAGCCCATTTTAGCTTCAGGTCCTCTACATAGCCCATGGGATTGAACTAAAGAGAAAACTAAGCATTCAGTCCCTTAATGACAGGAGCTGCCTTCCCCCAGGGACAGAATGCTTCCCTGCAGGCAATACAGAGGGACACTGGGAGGAGACATGGTGGCAGAGCCACAATTAGGTGGGCTTTGTGGTGAATATAGCAGGGGAAGGGGATTTTCCACATCACATCTTATGGGGAAGGAGTTTGAGGAGGCTGTGATATTGTTTCCCTGGCCCAGGTCCTGGGAACGGACAGGGCTGCGTTTCCAGCTGCGACTGTAGGTGTCCAGGCCGGCTGCCAGAGGACGCCTGGGTTGAGAGACAGCGCCCATAGCCCAGCCCCAGGTTGCTCTGTGCTGTCCTCCACAATACATTCACCAGTCAGAGCAGTCCAAATTCCATTTGGCTGGTCTCGGTGGGGCAGTTGTGCACTTATTTGACTGACTTCTGGGAGTATTCCCTGGCATAAGTGATCAGGAAAATACATCTTCAAAGTCACCTAAGTCAGCATCGTTCACAAGCCGAACCTCCACCCACACAGGCACTTAGACCAGAACTGCTTACAGGCTCTTCCAGTTGAGGCACCAGCAACAAGTCTGTGTCTGATCTCACCGCTCACCCCAGAAGAGCAGAGCTGCTGTCTGGAATATCTGTGATCAATATGTAGAGTCAGAGAGTCTGAAATAGTTATTGTAGAACAGAAGTGAAAGTCGTGCTTCAACACACCACCTTGTTCCTGGAACAGGCACAGAAGCAAAATGAGCTGTAGAGATTAGTCATTGCTCTGACCTCGTGCTTTGGCCAGCCTGGAGTCACAGGGCTGAAACAATGCCATTTCCTGTGAAAAATGATTCAGAAGTCTAATGCACACCCCACTTCCCAGCCCAATTCGGTGTCTCTTAATTCCACTCTATTTCTGCCATTATTCAAATACTATGTGCCCTTGAAATCCTGTAAAGACACCTGTCCTATTTGCCAGAGAGTTCAGTTCATGCTTTTCTCCCACATCTTTCTACAACCTTGCTTGATTTCTCTGCCCCTGCCGTGAAAATGACCACACCAGCCTTGCTGCAATGTAAATGAAGAGGAGTTGCTCCACTAGGTAAGTGAGAAAAAACATTACCAGATGAAGATGCAAGGAGAAGGCAGGCCAGCACATCCAGCATTCCCAGGGTGTCTTGCAAGACGAGTACGAAGGCCTGCAATGCATTTGTTGCTATTGTACCGATGTCTGTGCCTGTACACGTACTGACATTCAGACAGGAAAAGAGAGATTTGCTTTTCCCACTGGCTGCTCCATTTTGGCTGAGCACCATGAGTGGACTCAGAGCGATCCACCACGAATGCATGTCTCCTCCCCGCCTCTCTGCAGACAGGTGTCCTGATGCACCACTGTGAACAGCTTTATAAAGACAAGTGCACTTTACAGCGTGACCCTCCGAAAGACGTTTACCGCTAATGGGGGAAGGCAGAGAGAGAATAAATATGCATTTTTCAAAAGCCAGTGTAAAAACGGTGTAGAATTAAGCTAGCAGAACAGAAAATACAGCTGGAGCTCATGACCCAGGCTGAATAACTGAACAGCTGGAGGCCTTGTCCTTGAGGTGCTGGGGGGTGGCTTGTTCTTCAGATAGGTATTTACCACTAGCACATTTCCAGATCTATTGGAAAGTCTTGTTACAGTTTCAAAACGACAGTCCGCTCTCCTTACACCAAAATTAAAAAAAAAAAAAAAAAAAAGGCTGATAAAATACAGAGTAGCCTCATAGGCAATTGGAGGTATGGCAGCTCCTACCCACTGGGGGTAATTTTTAACAACCCAAACCTGCTCCAGAATAAAGCACAGAAAATGTCAGCCCTTTGTATGAAAGGGCTTTTGAAAAAGCCAAGCTGATTCCAATTTGCTGGAGGCATTAAGACAGCATATGTCACAGTGCCTGAGAACTGAGAGGCTAAGGGTTGGCTCCAATGTGCCGGATAATGGAGCCGCTACTACGAGTCCAGTGAGCTCCGGCTGCCACCCTTCTCCTGGTAGGAGTTTCCAGCATGCTGGCACTCAGCGCAGGCCACCTGCAAGCCAGATCTGGTCTGTCGGAGGAAACTGGGACCTATTTTAGTTGCCCAGCTGCAGCTCAGCTCATTTGCAAGAGGCAGCCTGCCACATCAGAACTCCTTTAGGAAGCACCAGGAGGCAAACCAATCTGCTGCCTCTGAAAACAAGATGGGTAGGAGGGTGCGTCTCTGCCCCAGCTTAGATGGGGAGCAGAGGGGATTGCTGTTGGAGGGAGGAGAATGCAAGGGCTGTCTCCTCACCGAACACCCTCTGCTCTGCTTCAGGGAAGAGCTCTGACTTCCTCAGGCTTAGACATAAAATCCCAGCACCACAGCAGTTTGCGCCAGCGTCTCCTGGAGACTGCTAGGGCCTGGCACGCTAGCTGTGGGCAGAGGCTTGTCAGGTCTTGCAAGGCAGGGAAACCCCCCCAGCAATTGCCTTTCCAACCCTGGTCTCCACCAACTGCCCTCCTTCCCGGGCAGGGGGCACACCTCACTGACTGCCATTGTGAGCAGCCCATGCTGTGAGCTGCTTTGGCCAGAGAGGATCTTCTGTTGAAGAGGCCAGGCAGGTCATCTCGTCCCTTTCGGGGCCAGCCATGGACATATTTCACCCCATGGCACTGACAAGGGATGTCAGTGCCCTCAAGAGTCAGCGACCAGCTGAAGAAAGAGGGCCAGGACTGGTCCCTGCAGATCTAGTGAAACGGGAGAGGTGAAGAGTTTGCCCTGGGTCTTAACCTTGGTGCGTGGTGGAGCCAAATAACTGGGTTGCACCAGGCCTCCACACTGTTGCTCCTGACAAGGCTCCAGAGCCTGCGGGGCAGTCCTCTGCCTCTTCTCGCTGCCAGGAGGGACTGCCACCATGCAGTTCCCTGCCACGCTCTCAGCCTGGCCACAGCAGCTCCCCTTGGAGACTGCATCATCTGATAAGCTGCAGAGAAGCACTGGGTCTGGGTCTGCACCCACTCCCCGCAGCGGCTTCCTTCCGAAGCAGAGCTAAGCGAGCACGCAGCACACCGGAGAAGCTGCTAAGCTATGACAGCAGTGTTGGAAGCCGTGTCATGGCACTGGTAGGTGATATGTACCCAGGGAGCATGGAAAGAGCTAATCCAGAGCAGAATAATGAAATATTGCCATCTCTTCCCAGGCCTGGCATTTTATCAGATACAACTTCCTTCTCTTTAGTCATACATTCCTGTTCTCCTGCCAGAACGCAATCTCAGACCTAACAGCAGAGATGACTGAAATGCCTGTGCTCACACATAGCCTTGTATCCTCTTCCTTGCTCCAGCTGGAGGGTATCTGCTCAACTACCTGAGGAGAAACAATAAAATTGCCCCTCCACAATCACTGTCAGCCTCTGGGACAGCAGTGCTGTTCATAGCTATTTATGTTTCAATAAAAAGCAGTGGAATCACAACCACAGAAAGGAACAAGAGGCCCATGTCCTCTTGAGATAAAAATTGGTCGCTCCCATCTATTGGCCTGTTTTCTTACCAGAAACCAGTGGCCAGGTGGTATGGACAGGAATGAGTCAGACACAGGACTGGTCATAAAGTGAGCAGGAAATGAGAAGTATTGTCTGTGCAAAATGTGCTTATCAGAGGGCTGGACTGAAAATGTTAATTTTCTTAGGCAATGTTTTTAGTGGAAATGCTCCAAGTATTTTGTTTTAAGAAACAGGCCTAAGGCTTCAAATTTTCACTTTTTTTTTTTTTTTCATTATTGAGAAAGGTCTTTAAACCATGCAGAGGCTGTTATTTATGGGATAAAATGTTCCTCTGACATTAGCCTGCAGTGAACATCCCAGAAACGCCAGTTTACGGGTAGGAATGATCACCCTGAAAGAATGTTCCATAAAGGGAATTATGGGCTCATAAACCAGCTTTTGCACCTGATGCCATGAGTTACACTTACCGGGTTTGGGAAGTGAAATGCTACCACGTGCACTGCATGTCAAACCAGAGCAACGCAAACTTCAATTGTACACGCTGGCAGTTCCCTGTCACAAACAAAGTGCAGACCAAGAACTCCTCGTTACTACCTCAGTCATTTCAAAGCGTAAATGTAATTATCACGATCTGATCAGGGACAACAGAGAAAGAGGCATAATTTGCTGACAACAGTATTTGCAATAATTAATCTCCCAGATCTTGCCTTACGAGGTCATGGGCGTCTTGAAATGGGAAATGGCATGTTTAGATCATTTGTGTCCCTTTAATCATCTGCACCAGCTGGGGTGACTCAAGGCCTCCCGCCCAGAGTCTGGTGGGTCCAGAGAGGACAGGCAGGGCTCGGGTGCTCCCACCCGGGGTCCAGCAGGTTACCTTAGTCCCCTTTCCTTCCAGGGACCAGGACTCTGCAAATCAGGAGCAAAAGCCCGGCTTTCCCTTAATGGAAGGAGCTGTAAAGCCTGTACAGACATCAGTTCAAATAGCATTAATCAACATTGGAGGTTATAGCCCTAAACCAAAATGCCATCCAACTAAGCCCACAAACTCTGGGGTTTACCACAGGGTAAGCGTGGGGAAGTTTCAGCTGTACTGATGAATAAAGAAGACACCCAGATAAGACTGGTGTAACATCAGTAACCAGGCAGCATGTCTCAAGCAGGCTTGCTGCCTAGCAGGATGGGAGGAGTCAGGCAGAGCAGACAGGGCACGGGGAGGGTTTAGAGAAGCCAAGTCAGGCCTTAACCTTGCCCTGCAAGGTGCCAGGAGAGCCAGAGGAGCTCAGCATCTGAAGCCTCGCTAGTCCTTGGCCTTGCTGACACTACCCGCAACAAACCAGTGACTGTCAGTGGGAATAGCTGGATGCTGTGCTGAAGACACCTCTACTCCCTCACAAAAATCAGGGATGTGTCCCACATCCTCCCTGTGCTCTGTCTGACCGCCAAGCCAACTTGCCTCAGGAGTGAAAGGATTACATGAGCAGGGGCATGCGTGTCTCCACGTCTGCCCACGTGCTGCTTGTCCTCACGGCATCCAGGCAGGTGGGTGGTGTAGCATGAGATGGGAACTGGCTGCTGATGCTGTAGCAGCCATACGCTGTAAAAATGAGCCTGAGAGGGTAGTATTTCTTTCATAGGGGAAAAAAATCCTGCTCGCTTGAAAGGCAGCTGAAGCAGAGATTAAAAAGGTTGCCTGAAAGAGGTAAATAGAGCCAGGATACAAGCTGCATTTGGAGTCGCCGTCTCCAGTGTTGAGCTTTGGCCCCTGGGCTGAAATTGGCTCACTTTGCCCCCTGGAATGAGGCCTGTCAAAACTCTCCTACCTTTGATCACCTCTTGGAGGAAAATGATGTACACATTAGATGCTCATTAACATTATGTAAGTCATCTGCTGCAGTAGCAGCTTATCTTGTCTGCTATTTGCCTGTGGGAAAAAAGAAAACTCACAATAGGCCTGTGCAGAAAAGCCCCAGGACCGCAGCACTGCATAGATGTCGCTGAAAAGTCCATCTGATCCCTCAGCACCAGTCTTACTCCTCGCTCCCATAGAAATTCCCGCAGAGGCAGAAGCAGCTCAGGGGGGGAGCTTCCCAGCTAAACTCTTACTGATGCTATACCAGGTTAAGTGGTTAACTGGATGTGCTCTGCTTTTAGAAAATGGTTCACTGAGCACAGCTGTCACCAAACAACAGCGTAGCAGAGACTGAACAAATGCATTCAGGGGAAGTCAGATAATAGAGGTGAAAAGTGTCCTGTGATCCGTTTAACTGTGTCTGCTCCCATGAGAACACCACAGAGACTACTGGATTTGGTAAACCAGCATGACCGTGCACACACACATGGTAGAACACACTCACACGCAGCAGCTCTCAGGCAGGTCAGGGCAGAATGTGTGACCTTGGCAGCAGGCCGCTGGGACCAGCATGGACATCACTAATAGTCTTGGTGAGCAGGTCGGAGGAAGGAATGGGCACTGTACTCCAGCCAGGACTAATCTCAGTGAGCTTGTTGCTTCACAGAGCCTGTTCAGCAGATGAAATCTCATCAAAGCACTGTGTGGGTTTACACTGAGCCAGGTGAGTCTTCCAGGCTCTCCTGCTCACCTGGCTCAGACACACTCAGACCACTCTCCCCACTGTTGGCTTAATAATTAAGAAGTTGCTCTTGCCAGGTTAAGGGCACATCTTTCTTTACAGAGCAGCTGGCTCTGTTTACCCCTAATTGCACTCTAGGTAAGAGGTTAAGAGGAGAAAGTATCTTATTATCTGGGTAAGCTAAAAAAAATCCCCAACCAGGAGGGCCAGCACAGCTGTTCCTGCTTCTCCAAGGGCAGGACTCTGCCTCTGGAACCTCCCCAGAGCCTCATCCCTACCCCGGAGAATTAATTATCTGCTCCTTGTGCCTGGGCAGAGAGTGGAGGGAGATGATTCCTTTGTGTTATGAGAGGAATTGTGAGACAGACGAATTAGGTCTTGTCCAGTGTTCAAAGTCAATTACAGCCTAGCCTGGAACAGCTCAGGTCTGCACAACGTGCCATACCTGATTTACGGAGTCCTGGGTATGTCCATGCACGCAGAGCTCTGTTGAAGCAAGGAAGGATTTCTCCTGCAAGGGTCTGAGACTACTCAGACAAATCCTATCAATCAGCTAAGGTCTACAGAATAAAACCCTCATAGCATTAGCCATGCTCTGCAGTCGGGGGGACCAGCAATGTGACTACGAATGCCTGGAGTCCCAGCTGCTGTAAGCCCCGCAGTGAAGGTCCTGGTTTCACAACACCCAGCAACGACAGAGCCTGTAAAGGAGGCAGCTGTGGCTTAGCTCTCCATAGCTCTGTCCTAACCAAAAAGGAGCAAAAACGCTAGCATTCAATAAATGGAGCCTGCAGCCCAGCAATGAGGACAAGGTGGAGCTGTGAGTGCACAGCACAGGGACTACGTGGGGCAGCTGCCAGCGCACCCAACTGAGATTCCAGCAGGACCCAGTAAGTCAGAATTGAATGACAGACGCACAGAGGACTTCATACAAGCCATCAGGACGATTTGTCCATCTGACAGAAAGAGTTTTAAGCACAGAGTATCAGAAAAGGCAGGTTCAAGGATGCTGAAATTCTCCAGTTGTATTTAATCTGAAATGGACAGCACAAGACACCTGTCTCAAAATAGTAATTTCTGTCACAGGAATGTGGAGCCCATTTGGGAGGGCATGTTGTCTGGGTTCCTTTCCATGCAGATGTACTCGCATTTCCCACGCAACTCTGAAAACATGCTTATCTTTTCCAGGCAGGGATGCTTCTTGACATAGCCAAGAGATGCTGGAATACATTCTCTGTGTGAAGCACAGTGAATTCACGGCAGGAATTGCTTTCCCATCTCCTGAGCACACCAGTCAGTTCTGAAGCAATTTCTCCTTCTCTGTTAACAATGTAAAGCTTTGGCAGATTACCCAACTTAAAAAGTAATTTAAACTGCACTTATAAAATATTTCATGAAACATTTCTAAAAACATTGCCACTTTCACTCCCCAGCCATGACAGTAGCAGTTGAAAGAAGGATAGTGCAGGGAAACCTCTCTCTTAAACTCAGATCTCTTGAAATTTCTGCTGCTTCAAGCTGCTATTTCTATTCTGTATTCACTTAAAAGGTGTGGAAAATAGGCATATTCAATATCAGATTTTGTTGTTTTAAAACTCGTGGAAGTAAATACTTTGATCTAATCACATGTAAATTATGTGTCACTGTTAAAATATGGGACTGCATGTAAATCTCAGATACAAAAGAAGTCATCACCGTCTCCATGTAGAATGAAAAGAAATGTAGAATATTAAAATCAGGAGGTTCAACTTTATTAGCATAACAGCTTCAGTTTATATTCATGTGCACCAAAAATGCATTCACAGCAAAATAACTCAGAAAGAAGAAAAGCCCTGATTCAGCACAGTAATTTAACTCATATTTAGCTTTAAGCATGTGCTTAAGTCCAGGCGGGCTTAAGTCCAGATGAAGAAAAGTCCTCTGACAGTCAAGATAAAGCCAATAAAAGTTGAACAAATGATTGCAGGCTGACCAAAAAATCCAGAATAGTTTTTATCTGAGTTCAGTCTTTGTTTCAATTCAAGTGTGTTCTGTTGTTCCTTGTCTGGGCTTAAACAAGTCCTCTGAGGCTAATGAATTCATAATAAATACTGTCCTTGAAGGATGGAGGACAAAAGCCTCAAGACTGCATCAATCTTCCGTTGGCAGCAAAAGAGATAGATGCAGGAGCTACAGGTAACACCAGCAGAAGCCAAGTGGAGCATACTGGTGTATGTAGAGAGCTGAACAGGACACTGTTCTTACTCTGTTTTGTGTGAAGAAATGCAAGGGGCCATGAGTTCCCACCTGCTCCCTTCTCCCTCCTGAGCTGGGCGGCAGTCCAGAGCTTCATGGTATCAGATTCCCTCCCCATCCTCCTAGCTGGGGGTATGCTGTCATTGCTGGGAGATGTGGAGAAAGGCTTCCAGCAAAGCTCTTCCATGCAAAGGAAGGCCTGGTGTCAGGGCTAGAGAAAGGACTTACACGAACTGCAGGCAGCAGAGAGATGTTTTCCTCCCCTACATGCTATGGGGAAAGCGTAGACTTTGCAGGAGGTGATTTTTAGTGACAGATGCTGATGCAAAGGTGGTTGTGGCCCCTGCGTACAGAGATCCCTGACCTGGCAGGCTGTTGTGACTCCCTCCGAGAATCGGCAGTGCCTTGTCACACTGCTCTCAGATTTCCCAGCTCACTGATCAGTGACAGCACTGTTACAGACCATCACGGCAATGAAGCCATGGCTGAACTGCGGAAGGGGGGAGAACCAAGGGCTCCTCTCTGCCCGTCCATCACCACTTGTGTGAGTGTCTGAGTCCACATCCAGTTCAGGTGTCAGCCCATGAAAACGGAGAAGGGGTTTGTGACTTAGCTCGGTGAAAGCATCACCCATTAGCCACAGAAAAGACTACAAAGTAGTACTGCCAGGCTTGGAGAAGACATGAGTATGTTAAAAGCAGAATAAGATTAAAAATAATAGGGAATTGTTTTCAACCACTACGAAGTGGAGGAAACCCACGTTACCATTCAAATAACAGCACCTGGCACTCAAACAGAAAAGAAAGGAGTCTCAGCTCACAGACATGCAAGAGGCTAACAGATGCTAACTGATGCTAACAGTCTCTCGACTCCCTTGAGAGGGTGCTCTGGGGCTGCTGGGCTGCAGTGGGCAATAATGGGAGAAGAGAGAGGAATTCTGCAGTACCACCACTCAGACTGACCCTCTGCTGAGAATAAGCAGAACTGCTCATTAATACCATGAGCTTTTCAGGGCAACGGCAAATTCTTACCCAATATGTATATGACACCTAGAGAAGGAAAAGTACATTGTCAGTGAAGCCAAAGATGTTAGCATAAAAATTGCAATGGAAAAGAATTTTTCTCAAATTGAGGAAGAAAACACACCTGAATACCCTAGACCATGGGCTGTGCCTGTAAGTACAGGCATCAGCAGCAGGGAAAAACATTTTGTCATATTCCAAAAGGCTTGATGCCCTAAAAGCTCTAACCTCCCCCAAAACTCTTTGGTGACATGAATTCAACCATTTCCCAACAATCTCCTTTTCCAGAGCAACAGCGAGACACCCTCTTTCAAGGCAATGCAAAGCATCACCGGCCCCATGCACACAGGAGGAGATCACTGCTTTCTCTCTCTGCACATTAGGTGACTTCACTCTGTTTGCTGTGAGCTTTTGCAAAAGGTTCCTTTCATCAGCTGCCTTTGAGGTTCTTTGAAAAATGGAAATAATTAGGCACGTGTATTTTCATTGGCACAGAGAGGCTGAAGCCTGATCTGAAAGGCTTTGCCTTTGCAAGAAAATAATAGGTCCAATTAAATGTACTTTATTCTCTGAAGTTCAAACGCCATAGCTTTGGGGGCAAGAATTACGTGCAGAACAGGGATATAGGTATATATAGGACTGGGGTTAAAGATAATCTGCTTGGGTTTACAAAACAACAACGCTGATGATTAATAGAGGAGCAAAGGGTGAACGTGTGACACTCCTGTCCAGAGGGACAATGAAAAAGCCCTCAGTCCACTGGCGCTTAGTCCACTGAGAACCGAGTGACTCCATTTGCATGTGTAATCACACACCAGCCTGCTAAAATGATGGATGTAGCTGTGATAAAAACACACTGGCCCTGAAGGGAGCTGGATCAGACCCCTAATTATCACTCATGATTCCTTGTTCAGTTAATACTTGCAAGAAGTTTCTAAAGTTTCAAAGGAATATAAATCTTATCAAAGTATTTCTAATTGCACGTAAATGACAGGTACAGTGTCATTTAGCTTGGGCTGCAGGGAAGGGGCAACAGAGTTCTCCAGAACCAGTGCAAAGGTCCAATACTGCATTCAAAACTCACAGAGAAATCAAACCCTCATATAAATGTTAACTGAAAGCAAAATTGCAGTTAAAAACCAGAGAGGATGCTCTAAAAATAATTAAAATCATGTGAGACAAATCAACATGCTCCTCTGCTTATGGGTCTTGGCTCTCTGGGGGCTAACGCCTGTCTTCGCTGCCTGCAATGGCTTTCTTTCTGTATGCTTGGACAAAAGACACTTTATTACAGTAATTTATCACCCCATAAAAGTGGCTTTCTTGTATTGCTGAATAATTTTGAAAGAAATATGTTTTAAAAATTAAAAATGCAGTCAGTGTATGCACACTCAGGTCTGCTGGGAGACATTTCTGCAACTACTGTAACTGCCTGGGTAGTTTTAATACCTCTACCTTCTATTATTTAAAGTACGATGATATTTTTTCCTTCTCTGAGCTTTGTCAGCTATAAATAAAAGATAAGGGTTGAATTGTACAGGGTATCTGTAAGCACTTCCATTATTGATACTTAATGTTACTTGGAGGGGGCGGTGAGACCATGGTGCTTCTCATTTGCACCTAAATCCTGAGGCCCAACTGAGAAAAGCAGAAGGTGCGTGTTTGAGAGGTCATTTTCTCAGTGCATGCTTCCATTTTTTGTCCTCCACGTGGCATCTTCCAGCATGAAAATGAGACCTATCCACAGATATTTAATGAAATATTAAACAAAGATGCTTCAGGAATCTGTGAAAACTGTTTGATGGGACGCAGGATTAACAGGAAAGGCTTCCCAGGATAATCTCAGGACTCCGAGGATGCTCAGACAAGGTCTAGAACTGGGTCCATGATCCTGAAACAACAAAAACTTGTTTTGCACTTTATTCTTCTAGACCTGGTGGGTCTGTTGTCTGCTGAACTGGGGCTGCTTTCTCCCCAGCTCTGGAACAAAAGGGGATCCTTTCCTCGGCACTCTTGCTATTTAAGGTGTTGCCCTTGTTTTTAGCACCACATCAGTCAGGGCTTCCTCAAAAGCAGTAAACTGCAGAATGACATAAGGAAAAAAAACACGCTAAGATGGGAATAGTAACAAATACACTCATCAGACTGGCCCAGAAGCAGAAGGGTTGTTTGATCTGGGATCAGTCTGAAGGAAAAGGAAGCGTTTTATAAGGCTACTCTTAAGGCAGACCTGTAATTTGGTTTTACGGGTTCCAGTGTCCTTGTTCCTTACTCTGCTGTCTCCACCTGTCCCACCTCAGCATCCTTAGGCATTGGACTAAAGGCAGAACATTTGCCCCAGGGTGAGCGTCCCTACAAGTCTTGTATTTATAGCTGACTCGTGTCCTTGTTCCCCAGGAAAGTGGCACCAAAGCAAACCTCTTGTACATTTTTTTGTCTACCGCTGTAGCTAAATCCAGAAATTTTTCACTGTTAAAACAGACAGGCTCTTCAACAGGACAAGGACTACCCCCTCCATAGGAAGTCTCATCCCTACAACTCCTTGGATTTGCAAAGCAGCAGGAACTGGGCTTGTAACAAACAAATGAAAGTACTCCTCGGGGATGAACTGGCATGGATCCTGCCCTCTGTGTCATGTCTTCAGTGCTTGTAAAGATCATGTGGCAAATTCCAGCCCATGCAGCCAGGTGAATGAGTGCAACACCAAAGCTGGAGAATAACTGGGTAAGTAGAGTCACAGTCAGACTCAGCCGTCCGTGTATCTACAGGCTCATACTGGGAAAGGAACCACTCAGAGCAACGCTTCACACACAGCAACTGAAGCACTGCTAAAGGAAAAGGGAGGGGGGCTGGGAGCTTTCATAAGAGCTAATGACCACCTTTGGTTTTATTGCAGCCCAGTGAGATCACAGAGTAACCGGATTGCTAATCAGCCTCAAGAACACACCGGCATTTGCCTGATGAATCAATAAGCACATTGAGCTGAGTTTCCCCTTCATATTCTCTGTTTTCCATATTGCTTCAGAACTGGTAATGACTGCGTCAGATACCCTTTGCCAGCCGTACCCTAATTACAGATCTGCAACCAGTCCTGATGCTTCTTCAAACCACAGGATGATAAAATTAGATCATTACTCACATCACCCTCTTTGCAGACAATTATCAGAGGGATGCAACTGTATCTCCCCATTTCATTTTCTAAGAAGTGACTTCAAGACCCAGGGAGTGAGATAGTGAGTCACGCTCAGAGGTTTCTTCACCAGCTTTTATTTAATCAGAGTTAACAATGAGAAAAGCTGCTCTCTGTGCACAGGTACCTAAAAACTGAACACACACGGTAGCACTGCAAGAACAGCCACACAAACCTCAGGCTGTGCGAAAATCCAAATCACTGGTCTACATTTTAAAACCAAAGGGGCTGCCAGGCAAATCATAGGCACCACTGAAAGCAGAAGGGTGAGAGCCTGCATCCAACCATGAGCATAAGGGAGAGTCCCTAAGTTATCTCGCTGACAGATGGACTCCTTCTGTATCATACATCCTTGAACTGCCATTTCAGTTGGAAACAAGCACCAAGCAGTCACACAGACACTGGGCAGGGCGCTCAGAGGATTAGTGCTGTAGAAATGCCTAGACAGACGCTCACTTGTTGAGCTAGCAAGTTTTGGTACAGGTACAGAGCCATACTGGATCAGACCAGAGGTTCATCTAGCCAGTGTCCCGTCTCCATCAGTGGCCAAAGGCAGATGCATAGGGCGGAGTTTTACACGGTCTGCTAGGGCTCACCAGTTTAGCTGTTCATTTATGAAGTCATCTGCGGAAAGATGCACCAGGTTGAGCTGGGCATTTCCCACATAAGCATGGCAACATTGCCAATTTCCTAAAGTGCCACAAAACCCACAGTCCTGCTGCTTGCACTCCCCTTGCAGTAAGCTGTGTGAGTTCCTGCAAAACACAGTTATCCTTCTGGGCATTCCCAGCCAGTCCTGCAATATCACAGATACTTTGCAGACCTGCCCTGATTATGCTTCATTTTATGATACCAGTTTTGTGCAGCTTAGAAGGCATTAATAAATAATGAATTGATGTTGTTGGCCTGTTATACATATAAGCAGCATGTGTCCAAAATGGTTACCAGCACATCCGTGGAAGTTACCATAGATAATTATGAGCTACAATTAAAAGCAATCTATTGCTCTGCTGGACTGTGTAACAGTACGTAATAAAAGATTAATCACTTATTAAAATAGCTACAAGTATTTCATTAACCTTTATGCATTATTTCTAATGGGCCTTGTCTACACTGCAGTCACTGCAGTGACTAAGTGGACTAAGTGACAGAAGTACCGGGCAGGATTTAAGCAGCCCTGTTCTGGCACTGCGTGCAGTGCAGCTGCTGTGACTAAGAGTAGTGTTAGTGCTTAGCCCCAAGTATTTACCCAGCTCTTTGGGCTGGTTTTCTGGCCCTTGCTGAGCTCTGCGCTGTTGCAGCACTACAGTTAGCAGTACACAAAGAGCAGGTTTAAAGCTGCAGTCAGAGCTGCACCTTCTGTGAGAACACATTCAGAGATGACTCTGCCATGGTGCCCTGCGTGACACATCTCTGGCAGAGTCAGGCCACTCCCTGTGAAGTGCCGATTCCCAGTGCTGGCATCCCAGGCTGAATCCCCCTGGCTGCCTTCCTGCACGCTGCAAAGACTTTTTGCCTATGCATACTGGCCATGCCCCATAATTCTCTAGTGACCAGTTGAACTCTTGCCACCTGGTTTCCTTCCCATAATTGAAATCAGAAGGGTCCGTTTTCTGGTAAGGAGCTCTCCAAAGAGCCCTGGATGTCTGTACTCACCTTCATTTTGTGTGTGTCACCTACGCTAGGAACACCACATTGTATTGTGCCATTTGCACCTGGGGAGCTCATTCCATTTAGTGTGTTCATCTTCTATTATCAGTTGGATCTGGATTTACACAGACATATGGAAGCTCAGGCAGAGTCTTTCCTCCAGGCACATGCTATTAGCTCTGCTGATTACTCCCAGCAGTACTTACCACTGGATAAGAGAGACTTTCAGAACTGAAGTACTTCGACGACTGTTTCCTTCACAGAAACTAGTCTGCTTCTTCAACACCCTGCTACTTGAAGCTCTCTCTGCCCATGGCAGCCTATCACAAGCCTGCATAAACTAAATCGACTCAAAACCGGTGTGCAACTGAAAAGTGGTTTTCAGGAATGCTTTTTAAGAGTGTAAAATAACTTCATGGCTTGTTGAAAGCCATCAAAAGGTATGCTTGAGGAATAGGGTTTGGAGACAGCAGAAAATAGTTCTTCATTCCAAAGGCCAGCAAAGCGTCTTTAGTTCTCTCTTCCCCTCCTATGCAAATGTTATCCTTTAATGTGGCTGGTCCTAGAGTGATAAAGGACACACCTTCTCCATCAGATGAAAGTATGACCTCTTCTCTATGTTCCTTATCATGCTTTCTCTGTGCAGGGAAGAGTCTGAATTCTTCCTTAATTTCTCAGACTCTGCTGCGTTTAAGCCCCAGCATTACATCCTATTTGCCCCTCCAGCCCTACCAGCTCTCAGTCATCTGAGACATTGCCTAGGCTGCAGTCCTCTTTTATTCTCAGATTAGTGGGACCTATTCACACGTAAGGGACCTCCATTATGCTTGATCTGAAAGATATGTGACATGAGGAAACAACATACTTTGAAACATTCATGCAGCAGTTCCGTAACCTCAGCCAGAGTTCACAAGTTGTACATAGATAGATTCCCTAAATCACTTCACTGAAATACACTGTTCTCCAGCAAAGCCACTTCTCCTCTGCCTAGATGCAGTTCCTGCCTGTTGATACCTTTTGCTTTTGAAGGCTGGAATTTGTCTGATACATTAAGGCTAGGAGAGGAAGAAGTACTTTGCTCACAAAGGTTTGAAATCATCATCAGTTTGCACCTGTGACTTTCAAACCAAACAAAGCTCTCAGCTGGTATTGCTAGATGCCACAACAGCAATGTGAAGTGCTGCTGAAGTGCTGAGTATCATTGCTTCCCCAAAGCACCAAACAGCCAGGTGTAAGCAGAGGGTTGGGGAACCTCTCAGTGAACCTGGGATAAGTTTTCAGCCTGTAAAGTAACTTGAGGAGTTTCTTTTTACACAAATCTACCGTAGGTGATATATAATATATTAGGGATGTGTGCACCTTGGTTCCTCGGGGGTATGAGCGTGCTGGAGCTTGTATGGCAGAGGAACCCTTCCCTGATCCTCTAGCACTAGGGGCATATTCAAAAGCACCAAGCACAGAAGCACAAGGTTTGAGAAGCAGCATGGCCCACCACAAGAGATAAAATATCAGCCTGACAGGAATGGGGCCAGGAGCAGAGGGACTGCTAGAACAGATGAACCAAGTGGTCTGTCTGCCCCAGGGTCCTGCCTCCCGCCATCGCCAGCAGCAGCTGTTAGAGAGAACAGCGCAAAATGGGCTGCCCACAGTGCAAGTTTCTCTCTGCCCCCCTGCAGCAGGAGAGCAAGTTGTGCTCTGAAGCAGCAAGGTTTAGATATCCAGTCCAGAATTATAAACTCATTATTACATGTGAGTAATAAGACAATCCAGAGAGAGATGCCAATACCTTTTTTACCCTGGTAAGTTTTTGACCCAGACAATAATTTGCTATACTGAATTTAAAGTATGATTTGTATAAAAAAGGCTCTCTTTTTCTGTTAATCTTAGGATTCCTGCTTTGCAATGCATGGTCTCTCTGCAAGACTTGTCACAATAGTGGAAATTGCCCTACTGCTGAAATGGTGAAAGGTTAAGAAAGATGCAGCAGGTAGCAATGATTCTTTAAAGCTTTTCTTTGGCGTATATCTCCTTTGGCATTGAAAAAGGGGTTATCTACTGTGGACATTATATACAGGGTGTGGAGCACAAGGAAATTTATGAAATGTTTTCTGGAGAGCAACTGCCTTTCAGTTATAGTATGTACAAACTTACATCTTATGCTCAATTTGACAAGAAAGCAGAGTTTCACTGAATTGTCCTTGCATTTGCTCCATCCCACTTGCTGCTTTCAAATGCAGAAAGCATTCTTCTCCTTTTCAAAGATCCAAAGAAGACAAGTCTCAGAAGAGAGCATTCCTGCCCAGGGTTGGATCCAGAGCTCTGCACTTGACTCAGTTAATAATGGGTGTCCCTGAACTCACTGTTTACAGGATGAATGAAATATTTTTCACCCTTTGTTTGCCTCAGTTCTTGGCACTTCTGCAAACTACGAAAAGCTGAAAAAGCTGGAGCTTGCCAAGAACTGTTAATATGAAAACTTAATCTTTCCTCTCTGGTCTGGCAGTCACATGTGTCAAACAGTATCTCACATCTGATCTTGGGCAACACCTGAGCTTTTTCATGCAAAATGGTGCAGAGCTGGGGCTCCACATAAGCTGTACAGGTCTCCTTTCTTCTTGTGTAATGTCAGGAGCAGTCAGACACTGCAGCACAGCTCAGTCGACTGCCTATTCCCTATTCCAGAAGCACACATTTTTTAAAAACAAATCCTCGGCTGTTTTCATCCTTCCAGCCCATTTTCCAATTCATTTCATCCACTGAAGTAATCATAGTTATTTCAAATGTGTCTATAAGTATCTGAAATAGCTTTTGTGATTTCCTACTGCCAGAGCTGGCTTTGGAAGCAAGCAAGCTGGGAAACTGCCCAGAGTTCAAGGTCCTAGGCAGGGCCCGTTAAGCTAATATAGGTAGTAGTTGAAGACTCAACTGTATGCAAGGGTAAAGGAGTCGTCCATGCCTTGGCCTCTGCTTGAGTCTAACAGCCATTCTGCATGCTGTTTTCGCTCCCATAGTTTGTCCTGTGCTGCAAAGTGGTCTCTCTTGATGATGCAATTTTCTTCCTAATGTTAAATACTTTGGCTCTCTTCAGCCACGTCAAAGGTGAGTGCAGTTTCCCACAGAGCAGGACACAGTACTGTGTAAGTATGTATGTTAAGCCAGATACCAGGTCCAGTCTTTAGAAGTGCTGAGCACTCGCATCTCCTATTGCAGTTTGGAGGCACTTCATGTTCCCTGAAACCGCAAGCCCTACAAGTACAGCTCTCCATGTCCCCATTCCCCAGTACTGAGGTCAAACCCACTGTCTTCCAAAGCACTCCAGTGCTCTCAGCTGATGTAAATTAGCTATATTCCACTGAAGTCAGCTGGACCACACAGACTTGCACTGGCACTCTGATCCCACCTTTGTCAAGGGTACTGCGGGGTTGTTTACATGGGTAGCCACTGTCTGGCCCATATTAGTGTTTCAAATATATAAAATACTGCACGCAAGTTGAGATGAGATTGCTTGAATGGGATAGGGATTATCAGGAGGGCAAGCTATTGTGTGATGTGCGTGCCTTGTGCCATACCCTGGAACACAGCACCAGCCACTTCACTTCATATTCCTGCTCAAACACCCAAATGGTCCATTAGTGGTAACGAGCAGAGTGGGGCTGGAGCAGACCAGCCTTGACAGGCTGTAACAGGAGCTGTGGACCCAGCTGCATGTGCTGTAAAACTCTCCTTGACACCACCATAGTCTGCTCCCTTGGAGCCCTGGAACAGTTTCAGCATTTCTCAGACAGTATCATATCAAATTACTGAAAGTATTTTCAAAGAGGTGTTTGCTTCCCTAAATTTTGTTTGAGTTAATAAAAAGTGACAGAGTTGGAGAGAAAGCAAAGCACATGTGTTCCTGGAAAGAAAAAAAGGCCAGTCAACAAAAATGTGACCAACTGGAGAACAGTGCAATCAGGATGGCTTTGAAACATCTGCAGCCAGAGAATGAGGGAAGGGCACGGGGAAGGAAGGAATGAGGAGGGGAGAAGACAGCTCTCTGCAAAACTCAGGCTATCCTCAGTGTCCTCCCCTCACTGCCTTCTCTTACAGATGCTTATTTACATGCCATTGAGCGTAACAGCCAGATAAGGCCACCACTGAATTGAGACCCGGTGCACTTCCAGCAACAGCTCTCTTCCTTATGCATAGCTATGGTCTCCTGTCTAGGAAGAAGAATTAGTCTCCAAGGCTGACATCCTGGTATCTTTTAGTAGCGCTAAACGAAAATTGGTGGCAAGAGGCAAAAGGGACTATTTTATTTACTTGTAAGTGCCAGAGACTAGAAAACAATTTTTTGTTTCTTTTTCAGGTCAGGCATGTGTTTGTAGCTTAGAGCTAATGAAAATGCTAAATTACCCCCAGCAACTGCAGAGAAAAATCATAATTTATTACTTGTGAGTAAAACTTTTACACTTCTTAGTTCATTTTGAGATAAACAAGTGAAACCACTAAGATTTGATGCTTTGGTGGGCTTTCATAACAGGAAATGGTAATAACACATTTCTGTCTGTAGGAACTTCCTCGGTTCCCCTCTTGGCACTGAAAGAACTTTAGGAAGCTGCCTGAAACAGGCACAAAACCTTTGCCATGGCAGGAAGCCAGTTCTGTTCACTTTCTGTCTCCTGCTGAAGTTATTGTGAACCCCTGAAAGGCTGCCTGGCACTTGGCTGAAACAGGAAAGTAAAGGTCTGTGTCCTGCAGTTCTGCACTCTTAACTTAGACACACAAGGGAATTAAAAGAGGAAAAGTAATGCCCCGATTTCCTTTTCTAAGCTCTGTTTCACACAAGGAAATGCAGACAATCTTACTCCAGGATCAGAGTAAGACAGTCTGATCCTAGTCCAAACCTGTCCACGCTCAGAACAGCTACTTCACTTTGTATCAATGGGCAGCCTTCTTGCAAACTAATATTAGAAGGCAGACAACACCTGTGGCAACAGAATGAAAGCTGAACTCATTGGAAAATGTGGCCTTTGGCAGCACACATAAGGTCACACTGAAGTGTCTACATCCCAGCCTTGAACACCCCTGCCAGAAGTTCCAGCCACTGCTGTCACCATACTGCCAATGGTCTGCAAACATGGCTCAGCTGCAGGCACAGACCAGGGTCTGCTGCATACTAAGTTTCCCCCTTCTTTTAAGAAGTCCATTGCTTATTGCTGCTGAAATGCTGTCTGCAAGTCATCGTTCTGCCTCTCATTATACAGAGCTCTATAATGCCCTGTAACTGCACTGTATAGGGTCAGAGCTGCCTAAGCACATGTAATGGGACCTACAGTGCAAAGAGTCGGCAAGGATTACACTCTAGACCCCATGCTCAGTGCGCCGGGAGGGGCAGGGTCTGGACAACCCCCTGCGGAGACTGTGCCACTCCAAGGGGCTTGCTGTGTGGCAGAGCATAGGGAGGTCCCTCAATGGTCACTATTAGCAACTGTGAAGTACGTATCTCACTCAGACACACTGTTAAAATACATCTTTCTAATTTGGAAAAGCAGATTTTGCCATCCTCCCCCACCCTTTCAAGCTCAGAAATGTTAACAAACGCTACAGTTCAGAGGTATGAACAAGGCTGTCCTAATAATGTGTCTCTCTAGATTCTTGTCATGCTGCCCTGGTGATATTCAGCATGATAATGAAGGCAGCAGGGAAGGAAGAACAGAGAAAATAGCAAACAACCTGGGAATAATGTGGAGTTGCCATGAAGAGTCACAAATTCACTTACTGGAATTTAGAGCAGTTTGATTTTTTCTCTGAAGTCCTGCTTGTTGTAGCAGAAGCCAGTACGTATCAGCAGAACCACTCAACGGGGCTCAACACTGCAGGGGCAGCTCAGGTACAGATGAAAAGGTTTGTCCTGGGCACTTTGTCAGCGTAAAGATGCGCTTCGCCTACAAGATCCAGATGGGATGAGAGGGTACAAACAGCCCCAGGGCTGACATCACCTCACAGCCTTGAGCCATTCCTACTTAACTTGGGTTTATCTTAGCACTGAAAGTGCAAGAATGACCTCTCCTTTCCTACCGTCCCTGGACAGCACCTGGCTGCCAGTCACAGAAGAGATCAAGGGTTAAGAGAGCAGAGCGAAAAAATACCTCCCTCCAGTTTGCTGCAGGACCTCAGGAGGTTATTGCAGTTTGGAGTGAAAGATGGGAAAGTGAGAGGGGATGGAGCAAAAGAGAGCAGGAGGATCTGCTTGTAGTGGAAGGTGCAGAGAGAGAAGAAAGGCCAGGAACGACTCCATCCCTCCACTCTGGCCTTGCCCTTCATTCTCTCACACCTGCTGCCACATGCCTGCACTCACTCAGCACCCTCAGCACCCCAGCAGGCTCCTGGCATGACCCCCTGAAAACGCAGCCCTATGCTCTCTCCTTTGCTCCTCAGCAAACATGCTGTGTGGATTTGTACCGAACAATTCATAGCTGCTATAAAACACATGTGCATGTCATATCATAAGCTGTGAAATGAGGCACATGCAAAAGGTGTTTGGTCTCAAGCCTGCAGCCGGGGTGCAGGATCCCTGGACATCAGGCGCCCCAGGACAAAGGGGGAACTTCAGGAAAGAGTCTGGAGGAAAGACTTGTGAAAGGAAGACTGAGTGTTGCCCGTTTTGGAAGCAAGCAAAAGATAATTTGCCAGGATGATCATTAAGAGGGAGTGCTAGATTTAGGTGAGCTGCCTGTGCTGCTGTCTCTTGTGTCCTGTCATAAAACAAAATGATGGGGTAGGTCAGAGCCTGGCCCTGGGGTCTGCCCCTGAGAAGAGCTGAGGGATTGTTCTGATTAGATTCCTTTTACACCCGTTCTACAGGGTGTAGGAAATACGAGGAGCAGAACAGCAGACACTGCTCCCGTTAAACCTACTGGGCTTAATACCATCTTCAACCTTAGGATGCTGTGACAAGAACTGAAGTGGGACCAGCAAAGGCTTCAGACTTCTCTGTTCCTCCAAAACTTCAATGCACTGGAATAAAGATAGTTTTTTGTTTTCTGCTGATTTATCTGATGAGCTTTAATGATATGCTCTTGGTCACAGAAATCATTCCATCAGGTCAATGTGGCCAAACTTAATTGTTTAATTGGGCTCAAAGAAATAAGGGCCTTTTGCTAGTTTCTACAGGGCTCTGTAGATATAAATTTATTGATTTGTGATACAATTTTTTTCATCTTGCCATTTGTTTTTTATCTTTAATAATAGAGAGAAAGTTTAATTCACTGTAACTAAAGATACTGGGATTTTAGTGAGTTTTCTGTCAGTCCTCATAACTCAATTTGATGAGAACCAATTGGATTTTAATGGAAACCTATTAGGTGAACATATTGTGATCATTAATGAACTTGATGTGCAATTATACAGGGAACCACCTAAAGGTAATTAAAACCTATCAAGACCGCTAGGGAATAAAGAGAAAGGAAGTTAGTCTTGTTTAAGACAATTAGTGTAGACAATGATCTGAGAATAAAATAAATGGTCCCTGATGAAGAAAAGCTGTGTAGGTGGCTACCCCGGAAGATAGAGGCCATGCAAACAAGGGTTTCTTTAGAAAATCAACAGTTCCGGTAGTCTGTTTTTTATTATTGCAAGTGGAGCTTTGACAGGGAAGTTCAGGCTTTTCCTTCCTATTGCCTAACTCTGACATTTTGCTAATCCTCTGGGTCTGGGGCAGAAGACCACAGAATGTCCTGACACCTCTGTGCTTGTAGATCCAGGCAGAGGGAAGCAAAGGAGTGTTAATCCCTGGTGTTTCAGAAGGATCTGCTGGATGACATTATGCCTGGATTGTGCACACACAATTTTTACTGTGTGTTCAGGGTAGCTGGAGAGGTTGCATGCAGCTAGCAGAGCACAGAAATGGCAGTACCCCAAAGGATGAATTCCAGGCGTGGCAGGGAGCAGAGGTACTCAAATGCAGCATGAATTTTCCTTTAGTCTAGTACTGTTCTGTCCTATTGAAATGCTGCTTGGTGCCAGGGACTTATCCCCATAACCATGAAAGGCCAGCATTTCAAAGAGTAAGCAAGCTGGAGACTCAGGAAGCGTCCCCAAATCACTGATATATTCCTCAAAATCACAAGAAATCCTATTGCTTGCTGACCACTGGACAATTAAAGGGTCCCCCACTCCATTGTCATTGATCTGCTCTGCATGCCTTTGGTATAGAAAGCAAGGAATATAACGTAATTAGCTGGCGGGTGATGTCCACCAAATGTCATTCCTGAACACATTTGCTTTAGTCCCTATTCACTAGCGTCAACAGCAAGGCTGCTTCCCCATCCACTGGCAAAGGCTTTCGCCAAGATTTTAGAATTCAACAATGAAACAGGCCTGCAACTAAAACATTTATCTGGCAGTTTTCCCTCTTTAAGTCAAAGTGTTATGTTGGCACACTGTGCTGTGGGTGGCGATTTGCCAGAGAAAAGCATGTGTTGGAAAACCTTGCTCAATATTATAGCAATCTCATGCTCACAAGCCTCGTACGACTCGAGGAGGAGACTGCCAGCAGGGCTCACAACCGTCCTCCCCTCTTCCCAGGGCAGGCATGGAGCAAAGCTTGAGAGTCGCCCAGAGCAATCGAAAAATTAGGTGTTGCTGGACACGGCCTAGCATGTTACATGTCGGGTTGAGGAGGAATTGGAAAGGTGGGGGGTTGTACAGTGACTGCCATTAGCATATGTCAGCTGGTCAGCAGAAGGAAACTTTGCAGAGGATAGCGTAGAAAAGACATTGTTTTGTATTTTTGAAACATTTCCCTGAGGGTCCTTAAGTTTCTTTGGGACCAGCCCAAATGTTGAACAGCCCTGGTGGGCTTTTTATATGGGGCAGATAATCCTCATTGAAGCAAAAAGAAAGACTACAGGGACTTGCCTGTAGTACAGAAAAACATATTGAGGAGGCAGCAGTAACTTAATATGCAAGAGAGACCTGGATTCAGAAGTTAGTTGCATCATTCATTTAGCAACACTCAAGCTATGGAGCAAGAGCTGGGCCGCAAAACGTGTGAACTGGGCATTGTGCTCCTGCCAAGTTACATCTTCAGGGAGCCAAGGAATGAGCCAGGACAAAAACAAGAGGATGAAATGGAGTATTACAGAGCCAAATAAAATCAGGACTCTCTTCCCCCTGTGTTCAGCTGACCAGGGTAACACGGACTGTGAACAGCTCTGCTTTTTCAGACAGGATGGTCCGAGCAAGCCCTCTTGCTGTTGAGCTGGAGGTGTCTCCAGAAACGTCCCAGTCAGAGCACCGGCAGGACAATGCAAATAACATACCTTCTAAAATAGCTCTAAAATAGCTATCTACAATGTTGTTACCAGAAATGACAGCTAAGTTAGACATCAAAAAAGCCGTGAAATAGGTTAGCATTCCTTCTGCTTTTTCACCATTAGGAACACCCATAGCTCAAGGTCTTCAGACATATCCTTATCCTGCTGTCCCATTCCGCTTCCCTCCCGCTCCCTTCTCCACCCCTGCAACAGCCTCCAGGCCAGATGGTCACCAAGTGGCTCTGTGAATCCCACCAGACAACAGTAAACTGCACCTCCTCTGTATAAACTGAATTTTCTCCCTCAGCTACAGTGAGAGACAAATAATCTTTTTCACATCAATCTATTTAATATAAAGTTGTGCAATACCTTGAGGGTCTGTTTGAGACCCTGGTGGTTGTTGTGCTGGGGAGTTACTGCTGTGATGCTTTTCAGACCCACTTGAAAAGTGCAGCTTCATCTTTTAATTCCTTAGTTTGGATAGCGATTTCTCATTATATTTTAAAAATTAAAGCAACATGCATTCATCCCTTTCCTATGTTCATGCAGCTGCAACACTAGAATTTGCTTTTGAATCACCCGGATATAGAAGATATGGGCCAGATAAATGTTAATGGTTCTTGGTGCTGTCTCACAAATAGAGATGCAGCATTACAAACTTTTTAGCTAAGCCAAGCTCCTAAGAGTGGTATAGCTACAGGAAGTGAACAGTCCAACCTGCTACAGCTATCACGAAGTGTGGTTAGAGCAAAAGCAATTTCATTTCTATTTAATGAGGTTTCCAGGTAAATACATTCTGGGTTTTCCAGGATCTTCACCTTGCTCTATTTAAAACTACCAGCAGGGCAGATGTCACACAGGAAATAACACCGCTGGGCAGCTAACCATCCTGCAACAGCAGAGCCTTGCTCTCCTGAGTTGCACAGAGCAAATACTGGAATCTAGCACACCTCAGTGGAAGTCAGCAGAAGAGCCCCCTTGTCAGGGCTCCCATGCTTGGTGCACTTACTGCTCCAGCTATCAGGCAGAGCACGAGCCTTTCAGACTGAGAGGTACTAGAAGGCAACCACACTGGAAGAAAGGGTCAGAGAATAAAACTGCAGTGCAGCAAGTACTCAAAATGTCTGTGTAAGCAGAGGAACACCTCAGTTTCTCGGGGGGGGGAAGAGAAAAAACATTGTGTGTAGAGCAGGAGGGGAAAAACGTGTGGCTGTGATTAATACCTCAGCCTTTTATTAATAAACCTTTATAATTCTATCTGCTCCACCTCACTGATGTCGGGAGCTGTTGTGCTTTCATATGTCTCCCAATGCATAAGGTTTGTTTTGAAAAAAAATAATCGATTAATATTGTGCATGTGCCAGTAACACAAGCCATCCTTCAAAATGCTCCCCTCCTGACAGAAGTGCATGCAACGTACATGCCTGAAAACCTCCTTAGGAATCCTAGCCTGTTTCCTATTTACCCTCCATTTGAACTGAAGCAGGAGATGGGAAAAAAATCCTTTCCTTTTCTGCAGTTTTCTTGCCTTTTGTCTCTGAGATGTGGCTGGCCTTGCCCCTGCTGCAGCTGAGTAGATTATTTTGCTGCACGTTCCAGTCGGGATTTTTGACCCTGGGAAGAAAATAGCAGTTCCAACACCAGCAGGTTCTCAGTTCACAAATACTTCTTCTGTGGGGGATACCACTCCATTCTCCTTTCCTCATTCCCCAAACCACCACCAAAAGCTTCAATTACCTTTTCGTACCACCCTTACAAGCCATTTAACCCTCTTCTTACCCCCAGGCAAGATCAGTAACTAATTTGCCATTGCTTTGTGCCTGTAGTCTCAGATACCTGCAGTGCCACAGATCAGAGGGGCAGACACACAGCAAAATTTTAGGAGGTAGGATCTGGAGTGGTTTTACATTTTTGCCTTTGTTTCCTATATGTCTCTTCAGCCCACCTGCTACCGATAGAGGCCATGACAAGGACTCGAAAAGGCCCACAGATGTGAGTGGATAGCACGGGATCCAGGGTGTAATTTTGTATTCATTGTTCCAATCTAACATATCTAAACATTAATATTGTCCGTGGATAGATCTGATATTTGGTGTTTGCATTCACTAAACTTGACAGAACCATTTCAAATCTGTCACAGTCACTCTCGGCTGTCACAGACCCTTCTCATACAGTGCGTACCGAACCCACTACTTCTGGCTTTCTGCATTCACCTAGACTAGTTCCATGCTAAGTCCTTGCTTTCCCAAGACACACAACTTTCCTGCACCAATATAATACACGAATCGTACCTGTATATCACATTAGCACTGTGATAGCCTATTTTCATCCCGATCCTCACACTTACTCCTGGCTCTAAATTGTTCTTTATAAAGAGGTCTGCAGGGACCTTGTTATTTTTATTGCTGTAATAAGGCAGCTCTACAGGAGAGAAGGAAAGTGTTTAGAAAGATAGTAAAGGCCCCGAGGCTGTCTGAATGTCAGGGAAGGCCTGTTGCAGAGGCCAAGCAGCTTGGGCTCTTGCCTTGGTGACCACTAATAAGTTTGGCTTGCAAAATGTATACCAGGCAATAAAATACAAAAGGAGAAGCTCCCCAACTCAAGGATTAACCTGCACCAGGATCCCTGACCAAGAAAGGAGGTAGAGCAGAGATATAAAACCTCCTTCGAGGGTGCTTTGGGGTGGTGCTCCTCCTTTCATCCTCAGGGAACAGGCACCTTCAGCAGCAACAATAGGAACCCTAGGGAAATGCTCAGCAAAAGCAAATTACCAGCAGCACATTTATGTATTTCAAGTAATTCAAAGCACAGGCTCGTCAGGCAGGTAACAGGTGATGAATGGTGTTACCCAAGTTGTGTGCTTAGCAGGCACGAATGCTCTGCAGTCCTGTTAGAGGACATGTGGAGCCAACACTGCCAGCTGGCAGAGCTGGCTGGAGCACCTTCCCTTCCCTGTTCCAGAGGACCTACCCAGGGAACTTTTGGAGCATTCCTAAGAGTTTGTGCATCTGGCATGCTTCTTTGTAAGTGAAAGAGTTTGCTAGAAAGATTTTCAAAAGAGCACACCTCACAAGTCTTGCTGGTCATGTGCCACTTTGGGTGATGTGAAATCTCTATCACCATTACCTGCAGGCTGAGGAGTTTGTTGTGGTAGATATGTTCCCAGGATGGGGACTGACTGGGTAAATCTGCTGATGGCTGAGCAAACAATTATGGATCATCAGATTTGCCTCTCAAGACTCCAACAGAACAGCTTTTCAGAAAAGGCAGACAGAGAAGTGTCCTGGTGGGCCTAGAGGAGATGAAGTAGCACATCGACATGTGAGAAGTGCCTGTCAGTAACGAGAATCAGTGCACTGGCTGAAATAGCTATTGATCCCATTAGTGCTATTGTCTAATCTGAAAGCAAGTCCTTCAACATGCATGACAGAAGACCACAGCCTAGATTTAATTTCCAAATCATGCAGTAATAACACAGAGAGAGACAGAGAATGCTAAAGGTAGAACAAGTGTAAGAGACTTCCAGGGTTACAGCTGAAGCAAAAACAAACATTAAATAAATTGGGTGACAAGAGCTGTGCCCATCCTCACTGCAGCCACTCGCGCTGAGCAGAGATGCTCAGAATGTTTTTGACCAAATGTCAAAAATCAGTAAATGCTGTTTCATCAAGAACGGAAGTGCTCCCTGGGAATGTGGGCAGTTCAACAAAGCTTGAAATGGGAATATTTCTGAACAATTTATTCCTACATTCTGAAGTCTATATCCCTATGTACTTTCTTGCTATATATGATGTCTGGCACTTTGAAATTATTACACAGAAAAGCTTCAGTATTAGAGAAAGGTAATGTTTTGATAATGCCATTTTGCAGGTTTTCTCCCAGCTGAAACATTTCAGATGTTTTGTCCAATGGAGCATTTCAACACTTTGATTTTTATCACAATTTAGGACCAAAAAAAATCAAATTCTGAAATATCCGAATTTCTTGGGGGACAAATATTTTGTTTTCCAAAAGCCTTATTGCTGAGGAACTAAAAAGTTAGTGTCTTGGGAAGTGATTCAGCGCTGCAGCAGCATCTCAGACATGAGAGTACACCATACTAACAGATGAGGCTGTTGTATGATGCTAATATAGAAACTAGAGCTCCAGCTCCATTTGTCTCCCTGGTGAACAACAGAGCTCAGTAGCTCACAACTGTTTGCTTTATATGCTCCCTTGTTGTTGCCATGAGGCCAAGCACACATTTTCAGTTCCCTCAGCAGTCCTGCAAGACTTAATACTCATTCCAGGTTCCCTCTTGGCACAGAGAATTTGCTGGCTTGATCCAAAAGTGAAAGCAGCTTTTCTTGTCTCAATCCCATTGCTTTCAGCAAAGTGGCAACTCGTTTTTCCGAGTGTGCTGGGATTGAAAGAAAGAGCTCTCCACTACATACCTGTGCAACCCACGAAGGCTTGGCCTGGAAGATCTGCAGCAAGAGCCATTCTGCCACCATTATCTCAGAGTTCCTTTTAAGATCTGACAAGGCAGTGATTGATCTGCCCATTGCAATGGGTTTGACTAACATTTCATTACCTATCCCCACAGAAAATGTTGTTTGATTTAGGTTCAAAGAGCTCATTATGTAGGGGTTTTTTTATTTCTCGGGAAAAAAAATGAAATGCAGGATAAGAAAGTATCAAATACTGAGCTAATTACAATTTGTCAAGGTTGGTTGGTGTATGAGTGTATCTGAGATTTTGCTCATTACCAGTTGTATAATATAGTTTCTACTGCACAGTTAATTAGTACCCAAAAAATAACCTAAGGAATTTACACAAGCCTAGTTGGAGGACAAGAAATAAATCACTGAGGAGCACATCTGGGGAAAATCCTCAGTGAGGGCATTTTCACTATTGACGTAAAACACTCAGAGGTTTAACTTTCAAAACAGACATTTTGGGAGAAGCTCAGAAGCATCTCAAGGACAGCCTCTGTGCCATATTCAGACAGTTAAATTCCATCTCATTCCACAAGCTGAGAGCTTCTATCTACTCAGTGTCAGCAGATCTCCAAACAGGACCCAGCTCGGGCATGGGAATCATGCTTTCCATTGACTTACCAGAAGCAGCGAAGTGACATTCAGTCTGTCTGAACACAGCTGCCTTTCATTGCAGTACTTTGTTTCCAAGATTCCCCTTCTTTTGATGGTTCATTCCAACACCTGAAGCTGACTTAGAGAAATTTCACTTAAGCACCAGCACAGATACCTCTTCCTTCCACCACCACAGTATTCATCCTGGGACAGTGGAAAATGTCATCGATCCTTTGAAGTCAAGAGAGCTATGATAGACCGGTTGATAGATCTGCTCCCTCACAGTCAACTACGCTCCCTTAGTTTATGTATAGCCATGTGAATTACCTTCCCAGCTGTGCAGCGTGACTGAGAAATAATCATCTACTATAACGCTTCATCTTGGCCAGTGTTGTTCACCACTGCAGGAACGGGACATATGGAAAAGATGCCGCTTCGATTTTGAGGCAGATGGGTTTTACTACATACGTGGGTTTGGTTTGTTCTCCAAGTCAGTTGAGCTATTCTGAACTTTGGACTGAAGCTGAAAGGAACAGCTCTGTGTATTTCTTCTAAACCAGTTCATTCATTCATACTTTCTGCCCCTCTTCCATTCATATGCTTTTGCCCTTTGAAACCTGTCCAACTGTTGTACCCCCAACCAAAAGAGAAAATAAAATTTACAATGTACATAAGCATACTCTCTGTGAGGCTCTTCTAGCAGGAGAGGGTCTTTCCAGAATAAAGCCTACTGGGATGTATTAAAACCAATGACCATCCCAGACTATTTAAAAAGAAGTTAGATACCAGTAACCAAATATGTTGCCTTAAAATGTATTGCTCTGTCTGGGCCTGTGTTTGCCATCATATCAAAGCCTAGAAGTGGCCTCCGATTTGCCTGTATCGGAATTCTTCATTATTCACCGCTCCTCCCAAATCTGATGTGATCTGCAAACTAGGAAATCTTGCTTTCTATGTCCTCAGCCAAGTCTTTCATACACTGTAACTATCAGAAAGACCAGGATCCGCCAGTGCAGTCTCCTACAGTACACGCTCCTTTATTAACTTGTCTTTCATCTTAAAAGGCTTCTATTTATGCCTCCTTTCCCCACTCTGCTCCTGTCCTCTGGCCAATTTTCAATCAGTGAGCCAATTCTTCCCCTTTCCAACTCCCCACCTTTAGACATTAACCTCCGACGTGGGACCCTGTCAAACACTGTCTGAAGATCCAAGCCTCTCCTGACTGCTGCTTAGCCTCTTGTCTATGCCGACAGGAGTGTATGTTCTAAAAAAAGAAATTTCCAAAAGTTAGCGAGGCAGAAAAGGTCCTTTCCGGAAACCACACTGGCTATCTTTGGTCAAGCTGTGCGTTTCTCAACAGGCCACCTTTCATCTATTAAAACATTTTCTAAGACTTGTCTTCACCTGAAGGGAAACGAACTTCCCTGCAAGACCCTGGTGCACATCTGGGTCGTTCCTTAAATAATGGTGGGAGGCTGTCCGCCTTCCACCTTTGAGGAATCTCCTGCAAAACACTTCAGCTCTGTGAAGTGCCTGTGAAAACCTTTCCAATTTAGACCCACAGTTCCTTTAACCTCTTTAATAAGAGAGCCATAGAGTAGGGGGTTTGGTACCAACCATCCACTTCACACCCTCCAGCTCCCTGAAAGCTTCGTTTTCTGTGCTCTCTTTTCCTTTGAGGAATAAAGTCTGGTTTCCACCTTTCTACTTACAACTTTGGTCCAGGCGGCTCCTCTCTGATTCAGGTGTATTCTCTCTGCCAGTAGCCAAGCCTGATATTTCTACTTGCCTCTTCTCTACTCCACAACCGATAGATTAAAACAAAATTAGCTTCCATCTTTGCAGCCAGCCCTTTTCTTCCCGCTGACATGCAGACTCTGCCAGCTTGTTCTCACCCTGCTCAGCTCCAATGCCAAAATGTCCCCAATTACCAAAGAATCCCATATATCCTGCTCTGTGTGCGATCACTCCTACACCATTATCTTGCCGCTCAATTCATAGCCTCTGCCTAGAAGCAGCAGTAAACCTGTCTCAATGTGCCACTTTACATCCACATTGAGTCTCCTCGGTCTCCAGAGGAGTGTCTCAGCTCACAGTCACCTTTCTGCTATGCCATTTATGGAGATATGTGTGTGCACAAGCAGCTTCCTTCCTTGCATGCCAGATGAGGAGATGAATATCCTATGTTGCTTACACAGCCACATAAACAGGTATTTTCCCAGGCCACTATGTTGTTTTGCACGATTAGAAAGAGCTGACTTAAACACTGACTTAAACAATTCAAATGATTGCATGGGCTAGTTACAGTACATTGTGTGGTATGGTTGTAATTTTTATCCTCTGTATATTCACATTGCCCTGGACAAAGGTCTTACGTCTGTAAAATGGAAAGGAGCAAGGTCAAAACTTTTGGGCAGAAGTTCTTGGGTTTTAGTTTGTTGGGGCTTAGTGGGGAGGGATAAAAAGTTGAGCCCTAAATAATTATGTGTCCAGTGCAAAGACCGAGTTCTTCACAGGCTGCCCAGTTCATCCAAAATGTACTGATGTAGGGAGAAATAAAAATTATTCTGCTCTATCTGCCCTAGTTCAATGTTCTTCGCATTAGGTAAGGCAAGCCAACTCTTCACTTGCGCTTGAGCTGTTTCATTGTCCCGGTTTTAGGTCATCTAAGGCAGTGACAGTTACTCACCAGAAACCAGTGGTAAAACAGCAATTCTTCTGGCAGTTGGTGGAGCAGAGGACTGAGAACCAAGCTGATGGCTCTTCACGGCATTGCCTCCGGCAGACATACCAGCTGACAAAGCTCTACGCTGCAGGCTACTGTGAGCAGCAGCAATGCCAAGAGGAAACAGCTGCTCCTCTGGGTTTTCCTGAATTCCTCTGAGTCTGAGGGCTCCCCAGCCCCAGCTGCACCCACCTGGCCAGGCATGGCCTATGGGAAGGTTCATTCTGTATGGGAAGAAAGTAGGTCAGGCCTCTCACAGGTGCTTGTTTGGCTGCCTCTTATGGCCTTCCCAAGATCTTAGCACGTTAGTCCAGCAAAAGTGGCAGGAAATGCCAGAAAGGCGGACTGGCACTGCCCAGCACTGCGCTGGCAGCCAGTGGTGCAGCCAGGGGCAGGGCAGCACATCTCGCCTGGTCGGGCGTTCTGGCTGCAAGGTCATCTGCCAATTCCAGCTCCAGGCCCTGACTGCAGCAAACTCTCTCCTCCGACTCCAGACTCTGATTCCCTCCCCCTCCACCCCAAAGATAGCCAAGGTCACATTTGCTGAGTTTCAGGCTCCAAAGAAGCTTTGTTTGTTTCAGACAAGCCGGGGGGAGCAGACAAGAGAGAGTCAGAGTGTGTTATCACAACTAATGCAGCTCATTAGAATTGTTTTAAACTCTGAAAGCAAATGAATATCTAATGAGATTTCCCCCCAGGTGTAATTAGCAATAAGCTTTACATTGCTCTAAAAATACCCTCCAATTTTTTGAAAAACTAAATGCAGATAACTGGAAGCTCTAGTTACACTTAATGAACTGAACAAAGCACATTGAAAACTAAGAATATTTTAATTGTGTTTATTTAGCCTTCAGCAAAGGAGCCAAGACATTTTCATAATCATCAAATTAATTCCAAAATGCTTCTTTGTAAGTTGTCCAGCTAGCAATGTCGATGCTGATCATACACAGTGGACTATTTCCTGACAGGACAGTCAATTTACTGAACAATGCATTACTCAAGAAACTGAGGCCATGTCTTCATCAAGCTTTTCCTCCCCTTTCTTCCTCCCATGGGCTGTTTAGTGTATAAAAAGAGTTTATCAACTCAAGAAGAATCACTGCAGTTCCGGTTAGTGAAAATAATTATGATTAGATCTCTTCTTTCTTCTTTTTTGCCCCCAAAAGAATGGTGAGGAAAATAGTACTTTTCTTTAAAATTCTCAAGAATTACTAAAAGTAGGTATTGTCTTTCACATTCACTTCAAAACAATTGTAAGTTGACTTCGTATCATTATCCCAAATGACCAATTTATTTTGGCAACTATTAGCCAGAGCTGTCTAAAACTGACCTTTGAAAGAAAAGAAGTTACAGCTTGATACGTGTATCATCTTTCACTGGAAGTGTTTAGGACTCAATCCTGGTTTTGATTAAATCAGCAAAATACCAGCAAGATACTGTGTCGCGGTTTCTCTGCTTCTGGTGATTGCTGCCAGGCTTCAGATGCAGCGTGAGGTGGTCCCTATTGTGAGTGCCGCTTTCAATCAGATACCTCAAGCCTGCCTTCGTCCGTGGCTGATGCTAACACCTAACATAAAAAATCACAGGACAGGATGGAAATAAGGCAACAAGTCCATGGTGCAGCACATAGCGAGAGGGCCCAGTCCTGCAGCCTCTGCCCCATACTGCTCCAAGGGAACATCTCAGCATGGAGTCCATGGAGAGATGCTCGTCCTGTGGATCGACTTCATCAACTGAGAAGGGCAGTTTAAGAGTACCACATGCCAGTTAACAATCTGAAATCAAGCTCTTAATCATTTTATCATTTTGTTATATGGACAGAACTCTTAATCATTTTATCATTTTGTTATATGGACAGAACCTTGCCTCTCGGCCAGGCAGAGGGGCCTTCCTGGGCCTGCTCCCTAGGGCACCTTGACACAAAGCACCTGTATGTCATTACACAAGTCAGAAAAGCAAGTGCAAAAAAGAGGAGGGGCTCCTGTGTCCCTTCTCGAACATTCGTACTGCTATGAGATTTTTTAAATGCAGTACTGGTCACTAGAAGGAGGAGCGAGCAGAGTAATGCAAACAGAGCTTGAGTCATGTCCTGGTTTGAGGTAAATTTTTTGTTTTGTGACTTTACTTTGCCAGACTGTCCACTGAAAACAAACAACAGTCAAAGAAACAAATTCACAGAATAGGAGCTGTGATGAGAGCTTTCCTGTGAATGGTCAGTATCGTTCTACTAGAAAATTCAAAATCCCGCCACTAACTCAGTCCCTTAGACTCCCCTACACTTCCATCACAGGTAACAGGACTGCTGCTTCTTCATAGACAGTGTGTTCACAGCTTCATCCACGTCCCTGAATAAGCGTGAAAGAGCAGGACACAAGATGGGACCGTGGCAACTCTCCCTTCTGCTTCCGCTAATTGTGCTCCACGAGTAGCCCCTGGAGCCCAGGCTCAGGCCAGAGCACAGCCTTGCTGCATTGCTTCACACGGTCCAGGTAGTCAGATCCCATTGATGTCCTTTGTGCCTCCATGCCTAGATTGCCGGCTTCCTCTGAAGCATCGCAAAGGAGAGTTAATTAATTCTGATCACTCCTAATAGTCTTCTAGGTCACAAATTGGTGATTCAGCTTCATTAATTTGATTTCTAACATTTCATCCTTTGCACTCTCTGCCCGATTAGCTTCTTGAAATTTAGTTTCAGTAAGTGGGATGAGCAAGGCAGAAACTTCCAAAGAGATTTTCCTCATTGGCATTTGGAGGACAAGCCACAGCACAGAACTCCTGGACTTGCAGCCAGGGTGCGGTCACCTCAATTTTGCAAACTTCTTGATGAGAGGGGTAGTGTGGCCAGGCGGCAGTCTGAGACACTTTGCAAAGGAAGCATTGATTCTCTGTTCACTCAGACAAGCCTAAATCAAGAAAAGCACCAGTGCAAATTGCACTAGAGTAAGACTAGCACAGGAGGAAAATCAGACCACAGAATATCGGAAAAAAACCCAAAGAATTAATTTTTCTGATAGCATTTTTAAATAAAAGCTGACATTGATTTGTAGGCCTATGTAAACAGAGATTATATAAACTGAAAAGTTCTCCATTCAGGCATCTACACATGCAGTGTCGGGAAACAAATCAAATCATGTCAGCCACACTCTAGGGGAGTAAGAATACTGTGAGTCACCGAATGCTGGAACTTTGTCTTATGTCATTTTTAGACAGGTCATTGCTACAAGGCCTCCTAAAAAGTGAGTATCGCAGGTGGAGGGGGTGAATACATTATTCTATATTTGGGATGTGGGTGGGGTTTAAAAACTAAAAGACATTCTTCTAAGTGACCCAAAGACCATTATGGCTATATTTCTGGTGTTCAGATGAGAAGATTGTAAACAGATAGTATCAGTTGTATTCAAAAAGCAGCACGTAATTCTGTGATGCTGAAAATTTCACGGGACAGTCAGAGGAAAACTAGAAAATGTTCTGTGGTCCCTGGTGGTGCAGGCAGAAAATTGTACCTTTTGTCTCCATACAGATTGCTGAGGAACATCTTCTATCTGAATTAACCCCAAAGTTCATTGTGAACCTCAGCCCAAGCCATGGCTTTTCAGCCAGGTTTGAATCAGAGAGGTCTATGTGGTTTTGTCACAAAACCACAAGGCAATACAAGTTTGGGGATATTCTATAAAACCTAAGCCAAAGTTTATCACAGCAGAGAAATGTGAACGCAGGCTGGTCCCACCTGCCTTGCGGGTTTCGCTGCAAACACATCACAGGGCTTGAGCTGCAAAAGGAAACAGATTTTTGAGGCCAAAGGAAATCTTGGGGTGAAAATATTTTCTAGGAAATGAGTTGAAACATGCAGATGTACACCCAGAGCAGCACAAACTGAGAGAGAAAACAAACCCACAGCTGTGGCTGGAAAATAAACCTGCCCTGTCGGCAGCACAGCTTTTCACATCACAGGAGCCAATGAAAAAGTGCTCGAGTGTTCTCACTGCTCAGACATGTGCAACCTGGACCCTTTGCTGGGCTTATTGTTCCCTTGCAAAGGGCCCATTTATAGCAAGCCCAGCAAGCTTGAGAGGGGAAGGAGGACAATGGCAATCTCTCCCATTCAGCAGCAGAGGCCTAGGAAATATTTGCTACTCCAGGAGAGCAGCAGAGGCGCCTTTTCAAAGCTCCCTTTGCTGGGAGCTGAGTGACAGCTGAATCACAGCGCTGCTTTCCAAGAGCCAGACCTCAGTAGCACTGCCAAGAGTGGCCCGTTGTATTCAGAGCCCCGACACAGCTGCAGTTACTGGGAGGTCTTACCATTGTCCTTCCCCAGCAGAAAGATGTTTCTGTCCCCCCTTTATAGACCTCCATCACTGCCCAGTACAGGCAGGCTGAATGAAAATGTCAGCAGCAAGCATCGAGCAGATGTGAAGGGACCATGCTCTCTGACCTGGATTCACCCATCACGTGGGCTAATGCTGCTAGATTGAGAATAGCTCTATAAGACAACTTCAGGGGGATGGGATGCTGCCATTTGAAACAGCGTGAATGTGGGGCACAGATCTGACTAACTCGGGAACGGTGCTTCAGGGGAGGCTGAGAGAAATTCTTCCAGGGAGACATCCAGGAAGAGATTGGCACTGTAAGAGTTCAGCAGGATTTATGCGCTCAGAGTATACTGAAAACTTTCCCCATCTAATCCCACTCTTAATTTCTGTATAGTGCACATTGGTAACAATTAATACCCCACTTTCAAAGGGAGGCTGTAGGCTTCGAGTCTAAGCTTTTGTAGAAATGAAACCAATAAAAAGTAAAAGTTTTAGAAAGCATTAATAATATACTGTCTCCAGGAAGTAAAGAAAGCAGTCTGTGGTATCATTCTGTCTGCAGAATAGTAAAATGAAATTTATTCAAAACAAAAAAAAAGTGAAAATAACCAGTGTCGTTTCACAGTCCAAAGTAAATAAGATGCAGAAAAAAGAGAACTGAGTAAACTAAGAGGAAAATGCCATACATGTTCAAAACAAATTTTAAGCAAATTTTGTCCCCATTATGTTTGCGACACTTCTGCAGTGAATGCTAGAATTCATTAGCCCAGTGCTCGTGTCGAGATCTGAAATATTCATCCAAAGTGCATCCAGCTGTCTGATTATATAAAGATTCAGAATCTGCTCTGTCTCTGTGCATGCACTGCCCCACCAGCAAGCACATGCCGCCATGTGCCTTGCGTGACTACCCACGGCTGCAGCTAGCATATGGGCACAGATTTTCAGTATCTGAAGAAAGGACCAAACAACACGATTGATAGTTGGGCAAGAAAAGGAAAGGAAGGGGAAAGACTTGGGAGGTCTGTCAACAGGGCAAGCAGTGTGGTCCAGGGGGGATTTTACTTCATTTGGGAAACAACGGGACACTTACGGAAGGGACTGTGCTCCTGGGGATAGTACAGGAGAGCAGCTGCTTTACACTGTCAGCCAGATCAGAGACAATTCTGCATCCAAGGCCTGGATGTGAGCCAGGTGTACTAAATGACTACAGAGATACCTAAGATACAGGGATGGTAATCTCTCACCAGGTTTGAAATGCAGATAAGGGTCTGCAGAAAGGGCAGCAACACAAATATCTTGGAGCTGAGAAAAGCGGACTTTGAAGGGAAATGAGACAAAGCCGAAGGAAATTGGCTGAGATTCAATAAAGCCTGAGAAATGCACAATGGAAAGGGTTTCATGCAGTCAGAAAGTAATTACATTACAATAATTCTACTTTACAGCATTTTTTGCATCATCAGAATTTTTTTCATGTTCTCTCTCAATCAGTGGTAGAAGCCAAAATTTCACAAGGAAAAAGTCTTGAAAGAAATCTCGTGTGCCAAAGTACTAAAGACACAGGATCTGCAGGATCCACAATTCCTCTCAGCCAAGAAAGAAGCATGAGAGTAAGGCAAAGCAGGCACAGCGGTGCGAAAGCAGGTGTTAGCAGGACTGCAGGAAAGCTTTGTGGCAGTTTGTACCTGCCACTTCGAGTGCTGTCAGGTGTGCAGGCAGGAGAAATAGCCACTCCATTCAAAGAGCTCCCGGGTAGAAGGTCAGTGCTGTGAGTGACAGAATAAAACTAGAGGGACGGAGCAACTTCTTACCCACACTTCAAACCAAGCAAAGTGCCAGTACAAGACAGCACAATGGGGCCATTGAAACCAGAGAGTGATAATGGGAGAGGAGGCGGCACCATACAGCTTAAAACCAAAGCAGATTCTTCCCAGAACTCACTCCCAGAGGCATTACAAACCAAAGGGAAAAACAAGAGGATAAAAATAGATTCAACTCTGATCCGCAGTAATTGCACAACAGGGATAAGAGGGATCTCAGAGGTGGAGATCATAAAGTGGCAGAGTTTTAAAAGTTAAAACTGTTAGCACCAAGAATTAAAGCAGAAGTTGATAAATCTGGAAACTACAACCTAAAACGCTGCTTCAGCTCTGCACTGTCTGGGACCTTTCTCTGAGTCCAAGAAAGGGTCCTCCAAGGATTCCTGCTGCCTTGACAAACAGGGCCCCTTGCTAGGAAAGTGGGGTACGTGCAACCTATACAGCCACTAAACCCCAAGGAGAGGGAAAAACATTCTGCTCCTGACCCCGGCTGTAAACAGAGCAGACATGAAGCCTCCACCTCCATCTTCTCACCATCTGTGTAGTTATCCTGATGAACTACAGTGCTTTCCAGCCCAGCAGGATTTTTCCATCTCTCAGTTCTAGGGGGAACTTGTACTGAACAAATGACTTGTGCTCTAATTTTAAAAGCTTGCTCTTCCCATGTATCTGTCTTTGCTCTGATTTTATCTGCCTCAGAAGGCAAGATAATTTTGACTAACAGAGTAATTAAAATGAGAGACCAGAGTCTTACACTACTAACTTTAACATTTCTTCCAAGTTACTGATTCCTAAATAGGTTAGATACACTTAGACAGAGGCTTGAAAAATGACCACGAGCAGCCCACGGGGATCAGCTTGTGCCCATGTAGGCACACGGACGGGGTGCAGAGCAATTAGCACCCTTCCACAGATGGGGAATGTCCAGCTAAGTCCAGCCCCAGGGACAAGCGCCACAGCCAGTGCAGTTCTGGTCATGTTCTCTTCTCCCATTTCTCACCAAAAAATTGCCAGTGTCTTCAGCCTCCCAGTGGAGGACACATCAGTGCCACAGAGCCTGGGCAAGTGCTAAGTGTAGCTTGTTTTATCTGTGCACATAAGCAGGCTTGCAACAGGGGTAATCACAGTGTGCATTGCCAATTTCATGTGCTAAAAAATAATGACTCATTCTTCCTCCCCAAACCCATCATGTGATAAAGAGGAGAGATACACTTTGGTTTCTCTTTCTTTGCTTTCCGGTTTCTGATCCGTTAGGCTGCATTCATTTCATGCTTTGAGAAGTTCTTGCATAACCACAAAGATTATAAATATCTTTCCTAAAATGAGAGCTCAAATTGCACAAAAATCTATTTCTTTCAGCATCTGAAAGAAAAAAAATCCCACCAAATACTGCAGGACTTAGTCACACTACCAACAGGACCCAGCGAGCCGTCTTCCAGTAATCACAGCCTGATTTGAGCACCTTGTTCCCAAGAACAGTTCTGCCTCAGGAATAATTAGACAAAGTTAGAGAGCAAACCTTCCTCCTGCTCTCACTGCTGCCTCTACCCAAAACCCTGAAGAACAGAAGCATGCCTTATCAAGACTGACAGTTCTCTCACACCTGTAAGAAAATATTTCAAATATTGCATGTAATTGTACCAACTGGTAATGCCTTCTATACCAAACAGTCCTTGGTTAGTGACCATACCACACGTCAGGAACAGCTTAGGAAAGTTCTTTCCAACATCACTCTTCCTCTCACCCGGGGAGAAAAAAAAGTTAAGCTTTCCCTGCTAATGGAAGAATTAACTATTGTTTTAATCTGACAAAGCCAAGTAAAAGAAACATAACAACCACTAATGCGACAGCTATAGGGCTAGGAAACTATGCTAGCCGTTGCTGGAGGTTATCATCAGAGTCCTGGTAATCAAAGAGAATCTGAAATCTCCCTGTATCTACAGCAGGGACACAGGCCTTCTGCTGAAAAATGGAGCATTGGGTCTCTCTCAATGTCACACTAAATTTATATGTACCTCAGAGCAGAGGCATATGTAATTTTTCTCTGATTAATGGGATCCAGACAAGTATGACAGGGAAACAGGGTTTGGAGGAAAATGAGGTGGTTTTGATTCAAACCCTGGCTTCCATCAAAATTCTGTGGTCTGCTTTAGAACGTCTGTGGACATCATTTTACAACACACACTCACACACACAAAAAAAAATCCGCATGGGTTTTAAACCCTGATTTGCAGCAGGACCCAAACTAGAAACTTGTGTAACCAGACTGCCAGGGACAAGTAGGCACCTCTGCAATGAGACCTTTAGCAGCTGGACAAGACAGGACAGAGGAGTGTCACTGGCATGGGGTGCAGATTCCACCACCTTTCACAGTTGTAGCTTTTGGGGGCCTTTGTCCTTGCTGTCCTGGGAAGTTGCATGCAGCAGAAATGGCCACTTCCTGAGTCACCCATTACTACTGCCTGCATGAGCTAAACGAGTCCTGGAAGCCTCCCACTTCAGGGCTTACCCCAAGCAGCCACGAGCCCTGCCTTGCTGCCGTCTGATGGGCTCCCAGCGCGAGGTGGTCTGGCTGTAGGCACAAGCACAACCACGAAGACGGTAAAATGCATGCACAGACACATGGGTTTTTTCATGTCCACCAGATTATAACTAAAAATATTTCAACAGCTGTTTCTTTTTGCTGCAGGGGAAGACAGGGAAGGGGAAGCACATGGCCCAAATTACTATCTCAAGGATACTTGCCTTAATGTTGTTACTAAAAAGAACAGACATTAACTATATAGTCAAAAATCTATGTCCTGCTTTGGACTGAAGACTGGCAAGTTCTTCTCCCACGTACGACTAATTCTCAAGCAGCCATCTCATGATAGAGATTTTGAGGACACCTGAACAGTCATTCCGCTGTCCAACATAAGGGGTGAATTAGTAGTTCAAGGCAGGTTTTTTTCTCATTCTCCAAAGCACAACTGTTATGGAAAAAGCACAACCAGGAGGGAAGGTCCGTAGTCTTAGACTGGGCCTGGAGGAGCCCCTGCCTCCACCTCCCAGAAGATGCTGAGATGAAGCATCTCCTCACATTGCATTTGCTGCACCACACACCGTGTAGGTTCCTGGCAAGAGCAGGCACTGGCATCTCTGTGCCCAGAGATGCCCTTTGGGCCTCTGTTCTCGCTCCACAAAACCCATACTGCCTCAGATCAGACAATGGGTATTTGTCCTTTCAGGAGATTTTACGAGTGCTTTAGGACTAGTCTCCCAAAAGCAAACCCTTGGCCTTGCTGCTTGCTTTGGCTCCACTGCGGCTACCCTGGAGGAAATGTTTCCTTCGTGCTGACTCCTGGTGTGACTCCTAATACGGCAAGGCAGCATCCCCTGTATTTTAACTGTCTAGTAAATATTTCAAATGCTTCTGGCTCACAGTTCAAGCATTAGAAACAGCCTTGTCCCAGGATAACAAGCTACCCCTGCCTATAAAGAGCAATGGTTTATGCCTTTCTATCTGAGCACATGAGAGAACAGTAGCAGAGTGTTCTTAGCTAATTTGGCACTTCAAGCAAGAACTGGGCTTTTATCTCTTCCTTTTCATTATAACATGGTGAGACAAACATTAGATATCAATAAGTAACTAAGCTGGCTACAGAGGACAAACAAATAATTGCAGACGGTTGCTTGGTAAGTGATAAGCCTTTCTGGGCTCGATCACCACCTGTAGGCAAGCTTTGATTCATACATGAGATCATGGAAAAGAAAGTCAGGCACAAAGCAGACATGCATGAGAGAGTAGCAGGTAGTTTCTTCTGGTACCTGGGACAGCAAACACAGGGAAGTGCAACTTCTGTAAAACCCCAGTGGGGAAAGAGGCAGAGGAGATTACTCCAATGCTTTTCTTTTTCTACCCAAATTAATATCTATTCTTTGGACATGTGCTCCTCCTTATTCCCACCCAAGTATACACACTACACTGTGCGATGATATCGCCAGTGCAATAGCTGATTCAAATAAAGAATCTCATGTCACCACCCCCTTAAGAAGGAACTAGAGATGGGGTCTTTCTCACTTGCCTGTACATACAAGCACACACCACAGCACCAGCCTGAGAAGTATTTCTTTGGGGCAGGAAACTTAGGTAGTGGCAGCAACACAACAGCTTTACTCTCATTCACAAAGCCAGGTCAAAGCAGAGAAAAATAACTTGAACCGTAACCTGCTGAATAGGTACAACATGGAGAATTTAGTTCGGCTTCAGGAAAGTGCAGCCAGACTGAGATGCTGCCAAGGCCAGGAAGAAAACCTCAGTGCTTCAGCGCTTGCACAGCAGGACTGTGTGTGGAGATGGCTCCTATTTCTAGAGCGCTGAACCTGACACAAATGCTTCCAAACTCCAGACTTCAGCCTGGGACCTCTTTGGCCTGACGGCATGCTTCACCTTTAAGCAAAGTTTAAATGTCAGATGGCTGCTAAGCCAAAGGGCAGTGGAGCTGTGAGGTGCACCCAGCGCAGCAGAGGATGAAGTCAGGGAGATGTCTGTCAGCTTTTACTGCCACTGTCTCCTGTCCAGCGTGAGCAACAGACCCTAAACCACAGCCAGTTTTAACAAGGGGCTTATTTGGACTTTATTATAAACAAACATAGTAGCCACTAGATGGCAAACTCACAGCCAAAACTGAATACTGACCGTAACAGACTCCTCAAATCCTGTAAAACCAAGGGTGCAAAAAGCCAACCGAAGGTGGAGGGAACAACACACACCAAACAGCTAGTTCCTTCACCAGGTTCAGTTTCTTTCTGTAGTGCTGTCTCATCACTGTACTGCACAAAGATGAGCCATAAATAGTGTGCTGCCAACTGCGTAAACCATCTCCTGGTATTAATGTGCAGTTCCAAACATCCCAGGCACAGTTATGGCAGAAGGGACAAAACAGAATTCCAACACGTCCACTAAAAAACATATTGCTTAAGCCAGAAAAAACCTGCAGCCTGCAAATAACATGGCTAAAGGAGCCCAGATTGCAGATTATGTATTATTCATTGCTATCATCATTGTAAGCCTCCAGCCAATCTAGCTTTTTCAGTGTGGGCTGCAGAAAAGGTGGGGCCACTATGTAAATCAGAAATATCTTGCAAATGACTCTCACATATTAGCTGCATGTCTATGAAAAGAAATGAACTGCATGGTAGCCAAAGCTCTACACAAGCAATCACCTTTGTCTTGCAAAGTGGCCATTTGTATTTTATGTCAGCCTGTTATTATCCTGAATCAGTTCTTGAGCAAAGATCAAAGCTAGTCTGGGTAAAGCACTCCTCACTCATTACATGCTGATAATTTTTCTAAGTAGGAGTCCTTTCCAGGAGCTGGAGTCACAGCAATGGACACTGTTATGTGCACGGATTCTGCAAAAAAGCTGGGCCACACTGAGCCAAAATTTCAGCAAAGATGCTGAAGGCCACTGCCAGCCCTCACACGCAGAGAGACTGGATGTTCAAAATTGCTGTGCATCTGTAAAAATACAAGGGCAGCACTGTGATGGTAATTCCACAGAAAGTTCTAAACTTACTGTTTATCTAGAAGGGGAAACATCCCTTACTTCAAGAATAATAGGAAATAGATACATTTTTATTTAGTGTCCAGATGTACAAATCACCAGTGATTTTACCATGCTACTGTACAGGGCAAGACAAACTCTCAGGCAGTTAACTTCCCTTGTATGATTATAACAAACAGTTGATCAAAACAATTTTCATTTTTACACCAATTTCAGAAGTTCGTTTTCCCCAATAGTAGGGTTGTTTGCTGCACTCAAAGTAGTAGCAGTGTTGTGTACCCAGACTCAAATACTCATTTCATCCACAATTACTTTAGGAATAAAAGGAAAGAATAAACTCACAATCTTGCAAGCACTACTGAAAATATTTGCCCCACCTGATGATACCATTTCACACCCCTCAGCAAATTCAGCCTAAGTATATAAACATACTGGATCCCACTGATCCCTTTTTTCTTATGTGCAGAGCCATGCAACAGAAGAACACATTTCCCAGATTACACTTTCATACAACCTATCAATAAATTTTGCACTATTTTAATGGAGTTACTGGATTAAAGTAAATCCATTAGATCTATGGATCACCAAAGTCAGGTTGTAGCTTGCTCGCGAAACTCACAATAACCATCTGCCCTTGCAACTGTTAATCGCAGCTCCAGAAAAAGATATTTTCATTGACCCTCTTTCCAGGAATCCAAACTGAGGTGCTCTGAGGCCCATTCATACAGCTCATACATATATACCCTCTCTGCTCTGCCTTTTTCAGTTCCACAGATTTACACAAGCTGGACAAACTTCTGAAAGGGCACTGTGCAACCTTAAGCAACAACACATTGCTCCCTTTTGCTATTCTGGCTCTGCTGTTTCCCTGCTTTCGCACCCACTCCTTTAAATTGTTGACACATCTCATAAGTGTGTCCGTTATGACCAACATATTTGATCAGTATGTTTCAAACCTGAGCACTGCACTTGCCCATTTAATGAGCAATATTTTAGACATTTTCCAAACTTCCTGTCACCAGCATTAGCTAACACACGAGCGATCCAGACAGAGTCTTTTGTTCTGAGCAGCTGTGCTGTAAAACAGGCTGAGTATCTTTGCGGCCACAAACTGCTCTCCAAGGTCTCCCCATCCCCAGTCTGCCATATGTTGCCCTTATAGTTTGTACAAACTCTTTCATTTCCTCCCTATCCTGTTGCATTTCATCAGGTTAAACTAAAAGCACACAACGGCATCCAAAAGCCCGGCTGTTTGTAGCGTTCTGTGTGCTCTGCTCTGTTTTTGCAGAGGACATACAGCCTTTCAGTGAAGTTCCTTACATGGCCTCTCACTAAGCTCTCTGGTTTTTAAGTTTCTCAGCCTTGCAGCTCTTCTAGTTTCAAGGAACACTTTTGTGAGCCTGGGAGCTCACTCCGTTGGAGCACTGTGAGCACTGGAGGGGCACATTCAAAGCAATCCATAGCAAAGACAGTGCTAGGTGGTTGTGCTGCAGCAGGACTCAGGTCAAAATCAAGACGTCAAAGAAATTTAGATAAGGAAAACTAGCAAAGAATTTTGAAAGTATCCACTGAGGTTGGAGAGAGACAGGGCCACTCATTAGCCAAAGCACTGGAAACAAGGCTTAGCTATTGTTATTCTGCTGACATACTGCACAGCCTGGAGTTCATCATGACTTCCTATCTACTTCTGCTCCCCCTCTGTCTCACTATGGATTTTTCCAAATACTGGGGACAATTAATCAAATGAACATTGGTGCCACTAAAGATAAAAAGCAAGTACAAGATGAAGGGTTGATCAAAATGAAATGCTGGTTAGAATATAACCCTTTGATCCCTGGTTGGGACTCCAAGTTTCAAGAATCCACAGCCCAGTCTAAAAGCCCAACATGATGAACAGCCAAAACTGGCACTGGCTGCTGCTCACGGTGAATTCCATGAAGGAGACCTTATCCACATTCCCACGTGGGGACCACGTGACAGAGGCACGCAACACAGACCGGCCCATGATGTCGGGTCCTGCCAGAGATGGAGCCATTAAATGACTTCCCTCTGCACCCAACAACTATCATCTCTGCCTTTCTGTCTAGCACCAACAAGGCTGTGTTCCCTCTGCAGTGCTGGCCATCCTCTCCAGCAGCCTCACTGCATCACTCAAAGCATGTAGCAACAAGACCAGATGTGCACAGAAAACCATGTCCTGGTTCAGAGCTGAAAGTTACTTCAGCAGCAGTAAAGGAGCTATCCCATATCACACTATCAGGCTGCCAGACAAACACAGAATACCTAGCTCATCCACAACTACTGACATAAAGGCTTGTGTCAATAGCAGATTTTGAGAAAAGCAGAGAGAACTATAGCTAGGAAGCAGGCACTTGGAAAGGCAGAGGCTGTGCTGTACAGAGAAATCACGTGCTTCACAAGGGGAGAGTTTGTGTCCTCCATACTTTACTGTAGGATCCTGTGGGGCCTCACTAACATGACAAGGAGCAATGGTGAGAGTGGAGAAACATTCACAATCTCTTGAGCTCCAAATACCAAAAGGAGCCTCTTCAGTTCTTCTCAGTTTCAACTTTGGAGGCCAACAAGACATGAATGCACGTCAAGCTCAGTGTCAGAAGGATGCTAATGTGTATGTACAACCCAGTTGGACAGGCAGCCCCACTACCTGCAGATTTTCCCAACTCCGAGCAGGCCCTTGCCATCCAGAAATCCTGCACCAACAGTCACTGTAGTAAGCTCACTGCAGAGGCACAGCGCATTTGATGGCAGTGCTGCACTTTCTGTACCTGCATTGTGCAGCACATGCACCTATATTTCTGTCTGGACGGGGCCGTGTGAGCACCATACCCCTGGCCATGACCCAGCTGGCTGCACTCCCCATAACTGGAATTTAGGAAACACCATCCTGGCTCCAGGAGACACTGCTACCCTGAAGTCAGCGGAGCTCCGTCGAAATGCCACTTCTCCCATCATCACAGCGACTCACACCCTCTCGCACTGGGGGACGGCACATTTTCCATGTCTCTGAACAATCCTACCAAGCTGCAGGCATCAGCAGCACTAAATTCTGCTCTCTTTTGGGAAGGAGCCAAGGCTGCAAATGTAAAGCACAGGATGTGATTTCCTGCCCCTCCTGGAAAAGGAAGCTACAGTCCAAAAGGTAGAGAAAGAACTATTAATCCTAGAACAACCATTTTAATGTTGATGGTCACATGATGCAGCTGCAGAAATGCCAATTCAATTCAAACAGAACTTGTAATGTGCTAAACATGCAGGACTCATGACACAGAAAAGGAGATACCAGATCTGGGAGAAGAATTACTATTCACAGGCCCCTGAGGAAAGATGCCTCTAGGACCATTGCTCTTCTGACAGAACTCTTTAATCAAGAAAATACTAGAAAACCATAAAAAACTAATGGCAAATTCTCTACAGAATCTCCTACAGTTCCACTTTATACTGTATATATGAGCCGATTAGCAGCAAGGTGCTGGGCTTCTTGGGAAAGGAACAGCTTATGGAGTGAAAAGAAAACTAATGTACAACCACAGCAGGTTTACTTTTGCACAGACTTTAAAAAGAGATGAAGAAATAAGCAGTGCTATTGAGTTAGTGCAGAGACGGGCTGTACAATTCCAGTAGCTATTGCCTGCTTAAGCACAATGAAATAGGATGAATGGAAGCCCTAATGTGGCTGACTCACCCTCATTACCCAACAGCCTAAAATCGGGGGGTCTTCTGAGGAGATCAGAAAATATATTTTTAGATGTCTTAATCATAGAACCATAGAATGGCTAGAGTTGGAAGGGACCTCAAAGATCGTCAAGTGCCACCCCCCTGCCCTGGGCAGGGACACCTCCCCCCAGCCCAGGTTGCTCCAAGCCCCGTCCAACCTGGCCTTGAACACCTCCAGGGATGGGGCAGCCACAGCTTCTCGAGGCAACCTGCACCAGGGGCTCACCACCTTCAGAGTAAAGAATTTCTTCCTAATATCTAATCTAAATCTTCCCTCTTCCAGTTTGAAGCCATTCCCCCTCGTCCTATTGCTCCCCTCCCTGATCCAGAGTCCCTCCCCAGCTTTCCTGTAGCTCCTTTAGGGACTGGAAGGGGCTCTAAGGTCTCCCCGGAGCCTTCTCTTCTCCAGGCTGAACAACCTCAACTCTTTCAGCCTGTCCTCACAGCAAAGGTGCTCCAGCCCTCGGATCATCTTTGTGGCCTCCTCTGGACCCGCTCCACCAGGACCATGTCCTTCTTATGTTGGGGGCACCAGAGCTGGACACAGTACTGCAGGGGGGTCTCACCAGAGCGGAGCAGAGGGGAAGAATCACCTCCCTCGACCTGCTGGCCATGCTTCTTTTGATGCAGCCCAGGATGCCGTTGGCTTTCTGGGCTGCAAGTGCACACTGCCAGCTCATACTGAGCTTCTCATCCACCAATGCCCTCCAGTCCTTCTCCTTAGGGCTGTTTTCAATCCATTCTCCACCAAGCCTGTATTTGTGCTTAGGATCGCCCCGACCCACGTGGAGGACCTTGCACTTGGCCTTGTTGAACTTCGTGAGGTTTGCACAGGCCCACTTCTCAAGCCTGTCAAGGTCCCTCTGGATGGCATCCCTTCCCTCCAGTGTGTCGACCATGCCACGCAGCTTGATGTCATCAGCAAATGGGCAGAGGGTGCACTCAATCCTACCATCCATGTTGCCAACAAAGATGCTAAATAGTACCATTGCCGGTCCTGACCCCTGAGGAATGCCACACATCACTGCTTGCTACTTGGACATCGATCTGTTGACCGCAACTCTTTGGGGCTGTCCAGCCAGTTCCTTATCCACTGAGTGGTCCATCCATCAAATCCATGTCGTTCCAATTCAGAGATAAGGATGTTGTGCAGGACAGTGTCAAAGGCTTTGCACAAGTCCAGGTAGATGATGTCAGTTGCTCTTCCCTTATCCACCAATGCTGTAACGCCGTAATAGAAGGCCATCAAATTTGTCAGGCTTGATTTGCCCTTAATGAAGCCATGCTGGCTGTCTCCAATCACCTCCTTATATTCCATGTGTCTTAGCATGGTTTCCAGGAGGATCTGCTCCATGATCTTGCCAGGCACAGAGGTGAGATGGACTGGCCTGTAGTCCCCTGGGTCTTCCTTTTTTCCCTTTTTAAAAATGTGGGGTTTGTTTCCCCTTTTCCAGTCAGCGGTAACTTCACCAGACTGCAACATCTTCTCAAATATGATGGATAGTGGCTTCGCAACTTCATCCACCAGTTCCCTCAGGACCCGCAGATGAATCTCATCAGGTCCAATGGACTTGTGCACCTTCAGGTTCCTCAGATGGCCTTGAACCTGGTCTTCTCCTGCAGTAGGCAGTTCCTTATTCTCCCAGTCCCTGCCTTTGCCTCTGCAACTCTGGCAGAGCGAGTCTGTAAGGATTATATTCAGGTGTGAGTCTATGGATTATGCAGGCCAAGCCACAAGTGCCATTATTTTCCATCTGTATGATTGTAAGAACTCTCCTGTGTGCAGAGCTCAGCAACTACTTTTGTTTTCAGAGAGTCTGCAACCATTTGCAAAAGACTGACAGACATGCATGCGCAGACACACATCGTGCTGTCATGGGGACTTGCCTTCTGTTCTTTCTCACTACAGTTTTCCTCAGCCTAAAATAAAAGCGTGTTATGCTGTGCCCTTTGTGCAAGAAAATATAACACAAGAGTGTTTATTTGCCTATGAACACTATAATCTTCATAGATCGATATTAAAACCCTTCACACTTATTTTCACTGCCTAGTTCAATTGAACTTAGAAATTCCAGTGTATCTTGAGAGCGTGCTGAACAGCTGCAAACTAGCCAAGGGATCACATTCCCACAGATGGTATTAGAGTCCAAAGCCCTTCATGTTTGACTGTGGGATATGTACAGGTCAAATGAGAAGTTATACTGTCTGGGAACAAAGTTTCACAATCCTTGCAGACAGTGTTATTTCTTTTTACAGTTCTTTGATTTAATATCGTTCACTTGGAAACTGCTAGTTTACAGGGTTTTTTTCAGTAGAGGTAATTCAAGGCCAATTAGCTTTCACCAGAGGCCATCTTCTATGTAAATTCTTGTATGTCCAAACTTTGTAGCTTCTCCACTAACTCATTGATTAAACGTAAGGTTTGAAGTAGTGATTTCAGCACTAATCTGACAGGTGTCCAGAGAAACGCATCAGGCTACATAGTAGTCAAAGGAAGGGATTAGGAGGTAGGACCCTTAAACTCCAGATCCGCTCAGTATTGTTAATTATGCTTTGCCAAATTTCCTACCCTCATTTACAAGCTGCCAGAGACATGCAGTGAATTTACTGGATGGGGAAGGACGAGGATGTACATGATTGATTGGCTCTTGCAGGCATTATCTGCTATGGCCCGTGCTCAGTGCCATGCAGTGAAGGTAAGACTGTCAGCCCTGCCACCATCACCCTCCGCTGCAGCCTCCAGCTCACAGCTCAGTGCTGGTGTGAGTGGCCAGTCCAGGAACAGCCAGCAATGACAGAGTTCGCTCATGAAAAGGCAAATGGATGATGACGAACACAGCAACTTGCTCTTGGTTGTGATTAGTAGCACCAGAAAGGATGCTATTAAGTCCCGAAAGACCAAAAAGCATAAAACTACAGCATCTGTCTGACCAGAAACTGCTTCCATGTACTTACTCCTGTGCTCAATGATGATCCAGAATTCCAGAGTTTCAGAGCGTGCATTTTGGAGGTAGTGACCTTCCAAATGCTGCAGTCAGGAGGACAAAACTTAGAAAAAGCAGATCATTTCATGATGGCTATTTCAGAAAGCGTGTGAGCAAGAAGACCCTGGGTACACAGACTTTGGACAGTGCAGACACAACTGTATGTTCAGAAGTAGTAGCAGCTTGTTCCCGACCTCTGCCTGAAGAGATGAACTCTGGAATCATCTTTCATTATTTTTAACCAAAGCTCAAGAGCTGCTTGGCAGACACAAGCTCTGGATTGCTAGGCAAGCACAAGGTTTTATTGTCTCTGTGTGACTGAGCGGCTAGCCTGACCCCCGCAGGATCTTTGCTTCCTGACCTCACGTATTCAGCAAACACTGTAAAGGCACAATGGCCAATGTGGCAGCTTATCTGCAACAGCCAGGGCGACAGGCAATTATGCTCTGGAGACAAAATGATTGTATGCATGTACATATGAGAGTAAGAGCGAAAGAAGGGGGAGAAGAACTGGTGGGACCACCAGGCAATTTCTCAAATGCCCTTCCTTCCACACACAGAGCAGTGGGCCACCCCCCTCCTCAAATTGCCCAAAACAGTCCTGGTCTCCAATGAAAATGTCACCTTAAAAACTGAAGGAAAGAGGTAAGCACAGATGAAGAACGAGATCTGCTGCTGATTGAGTTCTACAGCCTTCCTCAACACCTGCAATCCACCTGTCTTATGTTGGCCTGGTCTGGACACCTACAGCCCAGAGCCCATCTGAGGGGATTCCCACTCAGGGCTGTCCCCAGCATGCAGAAAGACAAGAATTATCTAATCACATCTGGACAGAATATATCTGCACTGCAGCAGAACGAGCAATTTCAGAGCTTTCCAGTGGTATTCACAGTGTCTTTCTTTGTGTGAGCTTCCAGAATTAATCACCAGTGTATGAATTTGGCTTCCCATCCCTTTCCCCAGCTGACAGGAATTGATGGCACCAACTGCCGTCACCACGAGAAATAAGTGATTCCTTCACTAGCATGGCAGACATATGCCGGCTAGGAAGAGAAGATCTGATCATCAGACTTGCTTGTTTTGGCTTTTCAATGCACAAAAGGCTGTTTTTCTCAGAATTAGGGTGACTGCGACAATCTGTTTTTAGACAGAGTTAGAACCACAAGATAAAAGAGGCAGAAATCTTCTCATCTGCATATTTATCATCAAAATGCAGCAACTGCATAATTTAAGCTTAGTGTTAAAAATATTGTATGTATATTTTAAGGTTTTCCTATTCAGGTGAAAAGGAGACATGCTTTCACTAAGGAGGTTAATTATTTCCTAATGGTGTGAAAACAACAGAAAAAAAAAGGAATCAAAAGGAATTTTCTTACCCTCCCCCCTACCCTGAGGCGCAGCAAAGAGACATCTCCATCCATATCCTTTACAGACACATAAGTAAAATGACTCACAACAACAGACCAGAGGCATGCGCTGGTAACTGGGGTCCCACTGAGCCCCACGAGGGTCTGGACACTTGCACAAAGGTGGAAGTTACGGGAGATTTGCAGAGAAAGCAGGAGCATCCTCTCAGCTCATTAAACTGAGACGGGAAGCACTCCCATAGGCAGGGAATGGGCACAGGCACTAATTGCCTGGTGGGCTCTGCCAGAGGAGAGAAGGTTCTCCGATACCACGGCCGATGGTGCCACCCAGCTGGGTGAGCACTGCACCCAGCCTTCTCCAGCATCGAGATGCCAGCAGCTACCTCCTCTGCAGTCCTGAGCAGAGCACAGCTGGGCTCTGGCTGCCCTGCGTCAGCCTCCCCACCCCCTGCACCCTCAGGGAGAGGAGAGAGGTGCTCTTCACTCCGCCAAGCTCTGTAGGGAAGAATGAACTGAACACAGGCTGCCTCTGTGGTACTCAGGCACAACTGAGCTCTTGTCAGTGGTACGGTGGAGGTTTCCTCACTGGTCCTCCCTATCTCTGCTATACGTATGGAGCCTTTACACTCTGCAGAGCTGAAGTGACTAGCTAGCTGTAGATGACATCCAACTTCTTAGCAAGAGGACTTGTTCTCCCAGAGGTGTCCTGGTTTATTGTTGTCTTTCCCACTGGCTACTTCCTTAAGAGAGACGGTTTTTATGTGACCTCCATTGCTGTCCATGAAGACATGTGATGTTCCAGACAGGACCTTGCTTTCACACTGGGAAGCATCCTTTCCTCTCCAGCACTGCCCAGGAACCCCGTGGCACGATCAGTCACTGCTCAGAAATGTCTCTGCGTGCTCAGCATGCTCTGCGAGGGCTGCAGAGCAGGCTGGCCGGCCGGCCATGGCCAGCTGGTGCTCCCCCAGCTGACACAGCTTTCGCATGCTCTCTGCTGGCTGCCTTTGCATCCTTACATGGCCACATGATCCACTCTGCTTTGACAGCCTCATCCCTCAGATCCCAGTCCCTATAACTACCTGATATGCACATGTGCTTCTGTTTAAAGAGACAAGTTAGAAGGGCAATGCATGACAATATAGCGCAATCTGAAGACAGCCAATCAAACCAATAAATCCCCACTCGCTCCCCAACAGCTGTAGCCCAATTAAACTCAACAGTTCACAGGTGTTCATGTAATGACTTTAACACAAAAAAGCACCGCTCCCTTTAGGGGCCTTTAAAAAAATTTAGAGCTCTTTAAATTTTATATACCAACAACATCAAACCAAAGTAGGAAATAATAAAGAAAGAAAGGAGATAGAGCAAAGAAAATACACACAGTGTCAGCATCAGCAACAGCCTAATTAAACAATAGCCAACAGTAAAATACACATTCTGCTCACCCAGCCACGGCCCTTCTTGAGGTCTATGTGCTAGATGCAAAAGCAGTTTTCTATGCAGCCTTTTCAGCATTGTTGCACCAGCCACGCTTTCATTCATGAAGTCCCTCTGCCTCCTCAGAACAAAGCTGTGAATGAACTCAAGCTAGCAAAGCAAAGGCCTGCATCTATCATTTCTCTCCAACTCTTTGACTCCTTCCCTACCACGAGGTTGAGACTGGGCTGGACTCCACGGCGTGCTGGGGAGGCAGAGCTGTACACCTCTGGAAGTGCCTAATGACCCCACTATTTTCTGTGGCCTTGCAGCACATGTTAGTTGATTCAGGGAGCCCTGGTGAAGCTGACACCCTTGCTGTTCAGGTTGTCTGTACCATCTGTTTGCTATGTGCCAGCAGTAGGTTCTTGCTAGGTGCCTCCTTACTATTGGGTTTTGTTACACCTTGCTAACAGTTCTGGCCACAACATCATTATTTTCTTCTGTAGTTTTCGCACTGATTGCAGGTGTTACCTCTCCTTCTAACTCACCTTCATCCCCCTCATTCCGACAGACATGCATATGTGAGCCCCTGGCAATGTCAGGATCACAGCTAGGAGCTGCCACGTCCACTCATTGCAGGAGGGATGAGGAGACAGGAAACATGATTCTCATAAAGCTAGAGAAGGAAGCATCAGGCTGGAGAAGAATGGATACTTTTGGGACCCTACAGGGCCCTGAAGAGGCAAAGAATTTGCAGTACCTCAGCCCTGGGGGAAACTTGGTCCAAGGCTTCTTTGTTACTGCTCTTGGTTTGATTATGTGTTTGTAGCCCCTGACTTTCCTATGGTGAGACACTGAAGCCAAAGTGGATCTGAAGCTTCTGCTTTGAAGCAATCCTGGCTTCAGATTTTCATTCTCATGAAGAAACATGTTCTTGTGAAGAAACATTTTTGTCCAAAAGATTTTTTAAGAGGGGCAGTGAAAAGATGCTGTTCTACGTAAGTCAGAAGGTTCTGGGAGAGGAAATCGGTTTCTCTCCATCTTACTGAAAAACAAGAGCCTAAGAAACTGAAGTATTTTGAGGCTTCAGAAATCAAGTTACAATGCCAATACAGTGCAAAAGAAGTCTTTTCCAGAGTCCCTAAAAAGGGAAAAGACCATCTTGCCAGGCCTGTGAAGCCAGGAATTTGCATGGGAGCAAACCGTGCAGCTCTTAAGTCCATTTTCTCATGAGCCGTAAAAGCACAGCACAGACAGCAGCAGTAAAATCCCTGGCCCCAGTCTCTCTTTCCCAGAATATGAAATCTTAAATTGCTTTCTAGAAGCAAAAAGATACGGGGTTCCAGACTTGATCTATCCTCTGTCTTCTCTGCTTAGAGGGATTGCAAAATGTCATCTCCCTACAAACGGCTGATTCACAGAGGAGCATGGAGATCTTTGCAGCTACGTATCTTACTCGTGCACCTACAGCACCTAGCACACTGGGCCCCAACCTGGGACATTCCTTTAGGAATTACTGTAATATAAATAGTAAATAAATACGAATAATTATCTGAGGCTGATAACCAGTGATTTAGATATGAAAAGGCCCCAGGATGCAAGTCCTAATCTCCTGAGATACTTAGCCATCCTTTCAAGATGAATGAAGACATGGAAAGGAAAATGCCTCTTGTATATAAATCTCATCTAAATTCAGAAGTGATGCAAAAACAAATTGAGAAGATACCCTGGAAAAGTTCAATAATGTTGCTGGGAAAGGTTAATTTTTAGAGATTTTTTTTTTTAAGATAACCCAGAAGATTCTTAAGTACAAAAATAGTTAAACCTTAAATAGCAACTGCAAGTGTCACACCAGGAAGGCACTCTAAAATGAATAGAACTATTGAACTGTGGAAGCATCATGGCAAAAAACACAACAATTTCATTTTCTTAGTTTAGTTTCAATTTATAATTCACACAAGTAGCTTAAACACGTCGATTTGAGATCAAAACAGAACTGCAGGTTACATAGCATCTGTTCTATAGGAGGGTGCTGTGTGCACTGAGATAATTTTAGATGAATGTGTTATCAACAAGATCTGTGGAACATTGCAGAGTAGCAAGTTTTGAGAGAGAAAAACATACAGTTTAAAAGCATAAATTGTTTAGAATGTTTAGCACGTGGTTGTAAAGCGATCAACCAAGTAATCTGTTTTCCAGAGTAGGACAGCTCACACAGATGAAACAGTAGCTTCCTCTGTATTTAATGTAAGACTCGTTCAGCGTTCAGAGAAACATCTTCTTACTCTGTGCAAACTTGGTGATCATAAAGCTACAGATTTTAGCCACTGCTTTTGATCTTTTCCAACAACTCCCCAAGCTGCTGCTGCAGTATCAGGCCCGCATGCACAACATATTCTGGCTGGAAAAGGCCCACTTATGACCAGACTTCTCCTGGGACATAGTGCAGACCTACACTTTGATAGTTATTTTGTGATATGGTCACTTTTGCTGTGAATTTCTGAGGTTATAGCTGTGTAGAGAAATAAACACACATTTATACCTTCTCGGGGAGGGCAGTTTTGGAGATATCCAGGAACCAAGCTACACCACTGAGATGCCCTTCCAGATGCATTTATCCACACATTCTAAGGACATGAGGTTGCCTGTTCTGCCGACAGCAAGGCAAACCGTTACGGGTACCATACTGCCTCCTGAACGCACAGGACCTCCTTCTAACAGGCCTTCCTATTCTAGTCCTAGACTGAACATTCCTCCAGTGCTGGGTCATCCTTCAGTATACCTTATCAATCCCACAAGTCCTAGACAAACTCAGATGAGAATTAAAAATTTGAATCTAGAAATGGAAATTAGATAAACACTGTTTATTTCTTTATAGTTCTTTTTTCTGCTATATGAAGAAGAACAGGGGTGTGCGTAACACAGATATTTCTGACATACTATGCATCAGTTCATGGATACATAAGTATTCTGCATTTCAACTCCTCCTTTAGTCAAACCTAACAGCAAGTTCATAATAATGGGGTAGTTCAGGTCAGAAAAAGCATTTCATATGAGAATGCAAATGAAGATGCATGAAAATGTCTTTCCTTTTAGAAAAAAAATCTGAGATTTAAAAAGTAGTGTGAAACAACCTACAAAATATAGACAAAAATCAGTTCAGTTGGTTGATAATCCTAGTCAGGCTGCAGTGGAACATTTCCCTGAAACACTTCCTCCTTTGCTAGGTTATTTATGGTTTGCTTTCTAGCCTGACTGCAGCAATTGACACCCTGCAAAGAATCAGAATAAGAAGGGAAAGCAGCTAGCACCAGCTCCCTCTGAGATACTCCAACCTTCTGGCTCCAAAGCAGATGCATCTCTTATCAAGCCATCACCACTACTCACTACAGGAGCCACATACTGTTGTAGTGCTCGTGACCAACTCCACAGTCACACTGCATTGTTGAACACAGGGCACCCAGGTACCCAACTGCAGGGAGAAGCTTGCAGGGTGGACTAGTTCAGCTCAACATCAATGTTTAGGTGATCCGCCCTGGAGACCTGCTGAGGTCTGCAGCACTGTACGAGTTCTCACCTGAGCGAAACCTCCCCGCTGAACTGTAACGTTCTCCATCATTTAGGGCAGGGGCTAAGTATAACCTGCTGCCCTAGCAGCAGCCCACTTCCACTAAAGCACAGTAGCTGCCAAACACTTCCTTCTTCTGCATCAACTTTTCCTGCCATCCCTGAGCCTGAGACACAACCACATCAGGCACACACCATTCGGTGAATGAAGCTGGCTCTGCTCGGCTGCTACGGAGACAAGCAAGAGCGTGCAGGAGCCCCATTCCGCCCTAGGGAGTGGAGACAAATAGGTCTGACTGTCTCTGTAGCATGGTCGCCCTCTCATTGTGACCTCTGAAAACTCTCTGCTGCAACTACACAAGAGAGCAGAGTGCAAAGGAGCATCAGACATGAGTACAGAGCCTGAGCAGCGTCCACAGGGACACACATTCCCGCCGCAGCTGCACACCTCTCAGTGGAAGCTGCAGCAGCCTTGCCTCAGCAGAGCCCTTCTGCAGAGACCAGAGGTGGAAGGGAGATAGGTCACGGGGCGTGATGTGAAAATACTCTCCCTGCAGTCGGCGCTGGTCTCCTGCAGTGCTCTGCAAAGGGGAAAATTACACCTGTGCTCCAAACCAGCACAAAACTGCACGCTACTAGAACTGGTTGCCCATGAGGACAAAGCTCTGGGTATGGGGTAGTGCAGGGCAGTGACGTCTCTTGGCTAGACAGACTCTCCACTCTCTCTGCTCATGTCTTTGCAGCTACCCGCTGGCTGAGAGACCAGGCTGTGGTGAGGGTAAGGTGCCCATCTGCTGTTTGCATGGGTTGCTCACAGGGCATGCAGTGACCTCCTCCCACCCTCCTCCAGACACCAGCCGCTTCTACACATTCATCTTCTTGCACATTGAGGCAATGCGCTGTCACTCACAAAGTTTATATTTAAATAAGCCCTTCTGTTGAACTCAAATTAAATATAGCTCGGTTGAATCTGATACCATGAGAGAGCCAAGGCTGGAGGCGAGAGAGAACGAGGAGGAGATCACAACTGAACAAATACATTTAAAGCTGCGAAGTTAACACCAGGCTGCACATCTGACTCTGGTACACACTGGGTTTGTTTCTTTTCAGCTCAGCTATAGCATTAGTTGCAGTGAGGTCATCCTCGCGTGTCCTTCTGCTTTATGTCTCTTACTAGACAGACACACACAAATCTTCAAATTTTACAGACGGAATGAAAATTCACACAAACATTTGTCTCCCTGACCTGTCAGCACTTACAGCAGCGCCTGACTGACAGAGGCAGGAGGGGGGAAGTCAGAACCTCTGGAAAGGCAGGTATCTCAGGACTAATTTTGGAGTCTACTGACAACAATAACAATCAGCTCTTAGCTAATGTCACAGTGCAACAACAAAGCCGGCGGCAACTCGTGCTGCAATTCAGGCCAAGGACTCATTCTGGGCTCTCTCCTGATGTGGGTTACCCTGCCAGCCATTTTTCAAGCAGTGCTTAAAATCTGGTTGGGGACAGTGGCCTTGGTGGCTGGATCTGAGAAAGGACCAGAGCTGAATGCGTGCGTATTAGCAAAGATGTAATTAAGGAGCCCAGGCGTAAAAGAAACAGACCAGAAAGTTTGACCACTGCAGTAAGGGAGGAAGGTTGTACCATTGTGGTAAGAGAGTTCACACGAAGTAATACAATAAAGTTAAAAACCAGATCTTCAGGCCTGTGGGACTCAGGTGTTCAAATCCACTGAGCTGTGTGCTTAGTACCCTAAAGCTTTTGATTAGGCTTCAGGATGAACAGCCTCTAGCAGCAGAACAGATTTCATCCAGGTCAGTCAGTCACAAAAAGCCTCACCAGTCATGACGTGATAACCTTGTTTGAACCATCCATTTATATTTATTGTAAGGAACCAAGTCAAGTTGTTCCTATTTCTGTCCTAAAAGCTAGTCCAGATCTACTTTGCTCTGGCTGGCAGACTTCCTTTATGGCCACTTGTTGTCTTTGACAGCTATGAAATCCACTATGTTTAGTTACAAACTGGGCCAGCGCAAGGAGAAGCAGAGGAAGAGAGGGAAAAGCATGCTGAGCAAACTTGTTGGGATTGCAAGAGTTAAAGATGCTGTGCATCCCAGTGCCTATAGACTGTCTCCAGTACCAATAAAACAGCCTGCATTGAAACATATGGTAGGCCAGCCCTGCTTTGTCCTGCTGCAATCTCTTCAATTATTTTTTGTGTTGTGTATTTTACAAAGGATAAATCAGGGAACATTTCAAGAAATGTTTTCTCATTCTAAAACTTATCAAAATATTGCTGACACTGATCCATGGCTGGGAATGTCATTCCTGAATAAACATGATGTCATTCTCATTCCATTCATACTTCTCCTGGACAGCTGCTGTCAGCCTCAGTGAAGAAAAATGCCACCTCACCGGTGACAGCTGCCACTTGAGGTACTTTGTATATCAGCCTCCACAGGAAAAAAAAAAAAAAAAGAGCCAGTCATGCAGATGCTATTTAAAGTATGTTGCATCTTGATGAGAAATGCAGAAGTTAATATGGGGCAGGTTGCTCTGTGTCAAAAGTCTGGACAATGAAGAATAAGGAACTTTTCTGGTCTCACCTCCCTAAGAAGCCAGGCTCAGACAACGCCCTCACTCCTGCACTGTATTTGGTTTAAAAACATAAGAAGTACTGGCAAAGATGTGCTTTGGTTGCTTTACTTCTCCTTATCTTAATCTGGACCTGGAAAGTCTTCTGGAACTTACAGGGCGACAAAGAGGTGCATGAGCAGACCCAGTACAGATGCTCATCGTGACTTTATACCTTCAGTGTCCCAGAAAATACCCTAGAGGTGACACTTCCAGTTTGGTGTCATCTGCAAACTTGCCGAGAGTGCATCCCGATAAGAGCTTGTAACTTGGCAAACCATCGGGAAGCAGGCCTGGCCCTCCACACCCAGCCACTGTTCGTGTCAAGGGCTTCAGTCACATTCCAAAGGGAAAGCATCACCATGCCAGCAAAGCTGTGGTCCCATCTACAAAGGACAGGCACACGCAATACTTTGCAACCACACTTTGAAGGCTCCAGGAGAGTTCAGAAGGACACAGGTGAATGACAAATCAGACCAGAACAAAGAATATTTTGACTTCTGATTATAGTTTTTATTAAGTTCCTAGGCCACAAAGAAACTCAAAACCTAACACTTTAGTTTCCTCCACTGAATGACCTGCACTTCTGATCCATGGGCAGAATCCTGCCCAGGAATATAAATTTGCCTCTTTTCATATAAATCGTATCACAGCAAAACTAATGAAACAACAAACAACTACGTCCCCTTGTTTTGGAGCCTCACATATTAACTGTGACGGAAATGCAGATATTTCCCAGTCATATGTCAAAAGCAATTCGCCTCAGCCCTTACATGACTGCTTCCCCTGCTGTGAATCCTGCAGGTGCTTCTGGTGAGACCCTGCCTTTCCCACTGCAACCATTTTTTGTATCAGGGTGCCCCAGACCACTCCCCACTGCAGCAGATGCTGTAGAAACCCCACAGCTGAAAAGTGGTCTGTGTCCCAAAGAGCATGCAAAGTATTCCCATGTCCACCCCCTCATGCAAGGAAAGAGAAGGCATACCTCGTGGAAGAGAACTGTCTACAATTTCTGATAGCATGTGGAGCCAACTGATCAATTTTATTTAGACAATATGTGATATTTTCCAGCTTGGACAGGAGGTGATAAGAAGGCAAATAGCAATCACTGTCACTGGGAACACAGTTGGGCAACTTTCAATTTATCCCTGCCACGCAGGGATAGTACAACACACAGAATTATAACAAATCATTGCTTGTTCCAGTACTCCAATTACATTTGCAATTTGTTGGCACCCAGATCTCCTGCAATTGCTCTAGGAATTGTTCTGGGCTGGTGTAGCTCTCCAGTTGCTTTCCAAGCATGGAGACAGACAATCCTTGCCCCAAAGAACAGCCCAGACTAAATCTGTTTTCTGTTCCTTCTGGCCTCCAACTTGTACTGCTGCTTCAGTGTCAAAGGGGCAGATGTATAATCTGGGAAGCTTTCCAGATGCATCTTGAGCAAAGCAAAGCATTGTGAATCATTGGTACTAAGCGGGATCTTTCAATCTGTCACAGTACCACTGGCAGCATGCAGTATGCAGTTACAGTACAATCAGGATGGCAAGCACCTCATGGAGGGGACACCAGTATTCACCAGAGCCAGACTCTCACAGAACAAATAAGTTATCTTCCCTTGCAAGCTGTGGTGTTTCCTCATGCAGACTGTGCCCCAGCAGCACTGCTCTGCCCCCAGTAGGATGGCAACAAGCCCATGGTAGGCATGAGCTCCTTTGTAGCCATAAATAGTGCATTAATAAGTTTCTTGCTAGTACTGGGCCATCACTTTAACTTTCATTGCTTCTCCTGTCCCATAAATGCTCTCAGGTGCTCTTCCAAGGAGCCTGTGCAGATTGCCAAACAGAGGAAAAGAATGACAATGACATGGCCTCTGGCTCTCCCCTGAAACAGCAGCTTTTCTGTCATCCCCTGGAAATGCTCCAGTTTCTTTACAGCTCTGGAAATGTGGCTCAAGCAAGGTTGCCAACACATGTTCCTCCGTGTCAGACATTACTGTGATTCTGGAGCCTGCGAGGAGCCTGTCAGCTATCATTCTGCCAGGAATACCCCAGCCCTGGCTCCTCTGCTTTCAAATTCAGTCCGTGTTAGGCTGAGTAAGAGGAGCTGACAGGTATCTGGAAAAACAATAGCAGCTCTTGCTTTAATTTGCATGCCCAGTATTGAAATCCTTTGTCACTAACTCAAGTGGGCAGTGGATAAAAACTAAGTGAAATATAATGATGCAATTCACATAAATGCGTTAAGAGAGCATCTCTGCGCCTAATCTCATACTTGCCAATGCAGATTTGAAGTGTCAAAGCATCAGAAAATAAGTGGATATCCACCATGCTGGGGTCACTTGATCGAAATGACATTTATCAAGTCTCCTCACAGGCTGTCCAGTTCTCCTGTTTCAGGGGAGCGGCAAGTTACCAGTTCTTTCTTTAACCTGCTCTCCTCCAACACCTAAGCACCCCCTGACCCTCTGCTGGGACCACTCTCCAGGCGTGTCCCATACCAAGTGCTCTAGCACTTGAAAAAGAAAACCTCCATGCAGATTTTTTTGTGTGTATTGTCTTTGCTTGGCCATTTTGAGACAGAAATCCTCTACTTTTTCACCATTTCTTCCTGCTAGCCTGTGTGTGCAGCCTTATTTCCTTCTCAGGTTTCCACTGTGGCCCACACTGCAGGTAGGCACCCACACATCTGGGAAACACCGGGTGCCCTCCAGCACTACCAACCCTTCACACTGTGAGGCAGGAGGAGAATAAGGGAGCTCCAGCACCTCAACATTAAAGAAGAAAGCCAAAGCGCAGAGCAGTCACCTAACCAAGACTTTCACAAAACTTTGTTCTAAATCAGCACTAACAGAAGAAACGCTAAACTTTTCTCCACGTGAAAGCCCTCCCCTGTCTCACAGCTGTGCTCCCCAGTGCTGTTTGTCTCACTAGCAGCCACAGATCTCCACAATGCTCAGATGTGACACACACCAAAGCCCAAATCTCACTGTTAATAAAGGACCGTGTCCGAGCCAGCCCATTTTTCAGGAGACTGCACTCCCCACCGAGAGCGCCCAGCGGCACCCAGGCCTCCTTGGCCTCAGCCCGCTCCGCGCAGGGACGCAGCCCTCAGGCTGGCCACCCACTGACACAGGCACCACACGTCGTTTATAACAGCGGGGACACGACAGAGGGAACCAGGCCCCACGCTTACTGTGCATGGCACCATTCAGCTGCTGTGATCCTGCTGCAAACAGCTCCTGAGGGGGAGAACTGGCAGCTCCGCCTGCCCCAAGCCCCCCAGCGCCCCAGACCTCCAGCCTCTCCCCTCTCCAGCCTTACCTGCTGCCATCTTCTGGGTGATGTTTCCTCACATGGCGCCCACAGGAGACCTCCTGCTCCGCAGAGTCCTCCGCCAGCACCATCTGCCGTTCCTTTCATGGGGAATGAGCAAGCGAATTTTGGGATTTCTTCCACTTTTGAGGACAAAACACTCCCTTCGTAGAGGCCATCATCTCACTGAAAGCACCTGGCACCTGAGGAGCACCCCTGTTTCCTCCCAGCAGCCACTGAGGTACCCAAACCCGGCAGTTCTCTGAAACGTTGTTTCTTGGAACATGGCCACCTCAGAAAAACCCAGAAATGGGCCCTACAGACACCTGCCTGCTCCAGTGCACTGTGGCCAGGTCTGTGGCAGGAGGGCGG
>VZSZ01001857.1:302365-316463 GCA_013398815.1 Ibidorhyncha struthersii
CCCTGCGCAGAGCAGGAACCCGCCCGCACGGCTCCGGACCCTTCTGGCGCCTTCCCTCAGGGACCCTGCCGGGCTGTGCCGGGGGAAGGGCAGCGGCCGTGGAGGAACCCCCGCCCTCACCAGGCCTGGTGGGGCTTTCTGAAGAAGGGGGCCTCGCCAGTCAGGGAGCACGGCCGAGCGTTTGTAGTGGAGGATGGAAGTCTGCAGGGAGACAGAGGAGGGTGGGAGTCTGTGGGAGGCAGAGGAGGGGACAGGAGCTCCCGCCAAAGCTGAGAAAACGTTAGCACAGCGTTGTACGGCACCACGAACCTCCCTGAGGGACGCCCAAAATGGCCAGCAGGCCGGCACTGAGCCCCGAGGAAGGGACAGGGTTTCCTCCATCAACCAAGCAAGACAGAGCCTGCAAACCTCAGCAAAGAAAAGCTCTAGAAAGGAGTTAATTAAAGAGTTCCAGTTTGCTCCGATGCAGAGCCTGGTCCTTTGTGAGCACAAAACTAAGCCCGAGCATTCCCACTGCTAATTATGAATAAGTTGAGCAGCTCTTTGATACTACTGCTGTGGTTCATGCTGTTGCCACATAGTGCAGGCAACACCCACATAAAACCACCCGTGTGTTGGCCGCAGACTCTCCCCTCCCTTGTTTTGTTCATTTACGTTCCTTGCAAACCTCAGTGGCAGTCTGTGTATCTCTGGAACTAAAGCTCTCACTGCGTTTCTCCAGGAAGTTCTCAAAATTGCACCATGTGAACATAGCCCTGTAATGGTGACAGGGAAACTTCAAAGATTTTTTGTCTAGAAAAGGTTCCTGTATTTTCCTCCTGAACAAGTGAGTCCACAGGTGGAAATAGACAACATGCAAATATGTGTATAGCCGTGGTGCAGCATGTGTTCCCTCTTTTGCCAGGGTTCGTCAGAGGCTCTCACAGCTCCCAGCTGTTCCAGCGCGGAGCTGAGTTTTGTGAGCAGATATGCGGCGATGTATGCCCACAAGGAAAGCGGCTGCAAAGCTCAGAGACACAGACTGTACTTCCAGAGACTGCCTCTGCTCGAGGGCTCGCTGAGTCACACGCCAAGTGCTGAAATATGTGGTCACCTGCTAGCTTAGCTATCACAAAAATGGTGGGAAGGTGATAGCACTTCACACACTAATGCTTCCTCTCACTGCTCAGTGCCAGGTCATCCAGCATTGTTTGCTAATGCCAAGTCCATACGGGAAGTTGAATTAGCACATGGTGTCACTGGCCTGAGCTGGCAGCACAGCTTTCTGCTGGAGATGCAGCTCAGTACATGGTTAGCATCACAAAAAAAAAAAAAAAAGAATTCTGGACTTCAGTTGGACTAAATGTTGCAAACACATGATAACCATCTTCTTCTCCACAGACTGCATGGAACAGCATGCAATAAAACAAAGCATGTCACAAATGTGAAAACCTGAAACTGTTTCTCGTGTACCAGCAAACTCCGGGACTGTCTCTTTGCAAACAGGCTACTTGCTAGTTTGTCACAATAAGAGATCTCCTGGCACCATTTGGTTAGGGTACCAGCATGTACTCATGTTCAGCATTGTTTCTCCCCCAAAATCCCGCTTGAGGACACCAAGAGCGGCTGTAAGATATTCCCTTAGGTCTGCTCCAGAGAGGTGACACTGTCTATCTGTCCAGTCCAATAGATTATACTGGACTTGGCCTTCCAAGCTCAGCTAATCATGGCCAGCTGCCAAGAGACCCAATACGAGCATCTCACTGGAGCATTAATAGGAAGCAGAGAGCATTATCTGTGCAAGGAAATGACTGCTTCAAACAAGGACAAAATCAGAAAGCAGAAAATTAGAGCTTCAACCATAAAGTTCAAAGAACATGGGGAAAAAGCATGAAAAATAATTTTGACACTTTGAAGTAGAACTCAATTGTTCCATTAAACTGTATTTTTAATAAAAAATAACAATAACAGCATTCCAAATATCTATTTTATAAGCTTTACTAATGTATATTTTTTTAATACATGTCAGAAATTCTTACTTGAGGCAAATGCAATATTTATAGAAAGCAAGAGACTTCAAAACAGCTCCAGAGACTTTAAGCTCTCGATTTATTCACAGATTTAGAATAACTCAGGAATACAAAATGACAAAATGTACATTTTTTATATTGTTTACTAATGTATTGTCTCTTGTCCCTGATCCGTCATTTTCCTGACTGGAGGAAACACATTTAGCTTCTTCACTCCCTTTAATGCTACATACTTCTGGAGGGAAATATTCCCATTTGGTGAAAATCTATCACAATTCTGTCTTGCAGAATATCACTCCCAGAGAATTATATGAAGATCATTAATAAATACATTTTTGCAATGACAGTCACTTCTTCTTTGGTCATGATTTGTATCTATGATTTGCCTCGGCCCCTCCAGTTCCCAGAGAAACCGCTGGTGAGAGTGAAGAAGGGAAGAGGCAGTGCAGCTTTAGACGAAAATCAGAATGGAGGTTTGCCAGTGACTATAAAGGCTAACGAGATGTTGGAAGTTAGTTAACCCCTCATTAGACATGTCACTGGGTGTGGAAAGATCCCCTCACTGTCTGTGAAAGACCACCTCCATGATGTCTTGGTTGTGGTCTGAAGCGAGGAGCGGGCTTTCTGGAGGACGGCTCCTGGAGCCGGGAGGGCCGTGTGCCTCCTCCTAGCTCAGACGCAGCCCAGCTGTGTGGCATCGTGCAGGTCACAGGACCACACCGCACCTGAGGCTCATCCTCAGCGGAGGAAAGAGTCCTCCCTCTGCCAGGGCCTGCTCACAGCCCCAGGGCCCACGCCACTCAGACGTGCGGATGAGAGATGCCATAAATAGCCAACAAACAGAGAATGGTGAAGAAGGCAGGAAAGCAGTCAAAATATTCTTTCTGTTAGCATTGTAAATCTTTAGTTTTCAAAAACAATGATTCTACACCCACAGAAGCACATTGTTTAAAAAATACCAAATATTGGTTCCTTTTATTTAGTAAGTCAGTTTGACATTCTTCAATCTGGAGGCATTTCTGCAATTGCATCTCTGAAATTGCAGAATTTCTGCTGTTTCCTTCTGCCTCTTCGATCAGCAGGTGAGCAGGTGAGTTCTGGCAGTGCCGTACCTAGGCAGTTTCACTTTCCGTTCTCACACATTCTTTCATTATCTTACACCTATATTTTTACAGCCACACTTAAACCCTGCTGTAACTGAACACTGAGAAATTTTGGAGCAGCCAGTCTATAACACCCCACTTATGGCACAGGTGCAACATCTCTCCAAAAAGGATGAAGGGGAAACAGTCAAAAGCCTAAGAGAGCCTTGCAGCATCGGCTGAAGTCTGCTGTCCCGGACTCTGGTGGAACAAAGTCATGATAATCGGTTGCAAATATCTCATTGCAGCAGTGAAATTTCCAAACCAATAGCATGTTTTGCTAAGGAACCATAAACACTTTTGTACTTGCTTCTCCTTTTAATTTCAGCACCATGTAAGTTTTAGAACGAAAATTGTCCGATGCTCTTGTAAAAAGTAATCTGGTCTCTGATTTTGGGGTGTAAATTTATTCCACATACTTCACTATGTGCCTAGCAAAGGAATTTGTGTCCCATATACACAAATAACTGTATGTGCAGCATGATACAGATCTGGGCGGACAGCGGGTTATTTTTCTTTTCCAAGAAAATCCTGGAGCAGAATTAGTCAAAAAGGCATGTTACCCTGGCAAAAGATAAGTCCAGAGCTCTCCCAAGTGTACTGCTGATGAATCAACAGCTAGAGCACTCAGCCAGCTCAGTGCTGTGCTAGATGTACAGCAATAAATGACGTACTTTTGCTACACAAATTGCAGCAGCGAAGATATGCCATGAAATGCGTAACTGTTGAAAGATGATTAGCAGACCAATTCTCCGTACTACTACAGCGTGTTTCTTTTCTCATTAGACTTTCCCTGATGTTTCCAACTTCTACCAAAGTCCTGCTCAACCAAAGGGTTTCAGTACTCGATGAAAGACCACAAATTGCGCCTACTCAGTTTCCTGAGAGAGAAGAAATAAATTTAAGGTTATGCTTCCAGTTGGACCCGTGTGGGCTCTGCAAAGACACAGCGTCTGCCCAAGATCTACCCAGGAACTACAAACTTTAACGGCAGTGTGTTGTTAGAGTTGTGATCAGGGCTACATTTCCTGTAGAAGCAACCGGCACCCATCCTGATGGGTACCAATGTTCAGAAAAACACTTATAATGTGGTGGCAAAAAATAATTTTGCAAATCACAGCAAATCAACAGTGCTAGGCTCAGCCTTAATTCACAGGAGTGTCTGTAAGATGACAGTTTGCCCTTTCTTCTTCCAAGCCAGCAGCCACACTGGTCACAAACTGTAAGTGAACTGTGTTCTGCAGCTGCACATTCTCTCTAAAATGTTGGTGAACTTACCGTCGGCATGGTGCTACCTATGCTCTTCTTCAAACCATCGCTGAGAGTTTTTTCCTGTTATAAGTAAGTGCTTTTAAAACTGGTGCATTTGCAGTCATTTCAATCACTGGCATCCCAAAGTGTAACTCAGGGCATTAAACATCAACCAATTTAAAAGTGAGAATAAGTGTCATGATCTATTTTTCCCCTCTGGTATCTCAAGTTCAAGCTACAATTCCTCACATGGTGCCTTGACTCTAACAGCTGGGCTTTACGAAAAAACAGGAATTGTCCAAAAGCATGTGACAGAATCATGCAAGTTGGTAAAAGCAAAGCCGGAGGGGTGGAAGAAACTGGTGAGTCAGCTTGTCACACAAACATATTTAGAGCTTAACTGGCTGTAAAACTCAATAGGGGCTATGTGTTCTGGGGCACTGGGCCAAAATATGCCCGAAAGCCTCCAGCTCTGTATGACAGAAGTAGTTCTATCATGCAAACAAACACTTTTCTGAGCAAAGGATTTTAGTTGAGAGCAAACAGGTCTTTGTGAGTCTTTCACCACAAATGGCTTTGTGCTGCCAAAATCTGGATCTTTCAGACAGCAACGATTTTCCTCCCTGCTGTTTCCCCTTCCCTAAAGAACTTGGGAGCAGTTCCCAAAGCACCACTCACTTGGGGAACAGGGGACTGCGTTGCTCACTCACCAAGTGGCCACGCACGCGCGACCCGTCCAGCCCTGTACCCCTGCACCTCCTGTGCCCTCTGCACGTGCACCAGTCATTCCACCAAAGAGAAAACATAATATTAACGGCTGCTGTTCTGCCTCTCACCCAGACACTAGCCGGTCCCAGCCGTACCAGAGCCACGCAGCAGACGCCATGGCACGTGTCATGCTTGAAGAGAAACATCAGCAGCAGGGATGGCCCCAGGCCAGTCACCCAGCCTGGGAGAGGCACTCTCCCATGGGTCAGTTGTTGTAGACACTGGTCCCCCTGTACCCTCCTCTGTCTGCCTCAGCCAGTTTCTTTTCTGATCATAAAGAACTATCTTACGGGGTGAAAATAAACAGTGAAACGTCTAAGATGTAAAGCAAGGGTGTGGTCCAGAAAGAAAGGGCATCACGGGGCAAGCCCAGCCCAGAAGGAGTTTTACTGACATACAGAAACGCACGGAGTTGCCGCGTAAGGGCAAACGTGGCCGGGCTTGGGAGACGCGGCTGCTGCCGCCGGCGAGGCCTGGCTGGCCTCCGCGGCTGTCGGGGTGAGCAGCACACAGACGGGGCTTAACAGTGCGTTTTACAAACAGCTTTTACCGGCTGAAGTGATTCTGCAGCTGCTTCTGGAGACTGCCATTAATACTTACTTTGGACCATTTGGTTGGTGCTGTCAGAAATTCCCCCAAACAGCTCACCGAATTGAAGCTTTGCCTGGCTACCTTTAAAAGGGGAGCTGATTAACTAAGGGGTTTAATTGGTATTTTTGATGCTCTGGGTGTTTCCATGAGACTCTGGCACAAAGCTGTGGAGATATTTTAATATAAACTTGACAAATTCACTGGAGCTATGTAATTAAGCTTTTGCAGGGTGCTAACACTGGAAGCTCTGAAGAAAGTGCCAAAACGGGGGGGGGTAGTGTATTGCACAGCTCAGGTGCAACGGGCTGCCACAGCAGGTGTCATTTCTTTGAATGATAATTTCATTGCTAGCACCTGGTACCCTCTCTGACCACAGGTATTCTACTTTATTTGTCCCAGTATACACAAACCCACTAATTTGCACAAAGCCAGAGAGCAAAGCCTTGCTGCTACCAAAAATGCCCCACGTCACCCTGATAACCGTTACGCAATTATCTGCAGAGAAGTGATGATAACTCTGTTTCAAAGGCACGGGAATATGGTTTTGAATTAGGCCCATGGAACAAATTCTTTGGTTTGATGACACCAAAGAGCTCATTCAACGCTGCTGTAACAGGTAGAAGTAACACGCTGACCCTCACGGACCTGTCTTGAAGCCCATGGTGAGCTCCTAAACCAGCAATGTCCCGTTTGGGATATTTTCCTTATATGTAAATAAGGAAATACATGCTATTAAGAATGTTGGATAAATCGCACAATAAAAAAAAGTGGACATTTGTCTGTATGGAAACCCTCTGTGGTCATAAAGTCTAGGGCAAAATCCCAGCTGCCCTGGGTGTCTAGGAGAGTGGTTACCAGTGCCACAGCGCCCAGCTGCTGCCTGTGTAAAACAGCAGCAACTCATGCCGTTCCAGCAGACCCCGCAGAATCACCATTAGCAACTTTCCACAGCATTTGACCTGGTGTTTTCCACTGGCACTAAACTCCTTCAGCTCCCGTGCAAGGACAAGATGGCAGAGCGGGTTTCAGACGCCCGGGGAAAGCTGTGCAAAATCCCCCCGGTTCCCATCCCCTCTGCGACCTGGCCTGCCTGCTGGCCGCTGCGAAGACCAGCAGCTTGAAATACTGCAGGGCCCTGGATTAAGTCAGTCCTTTCTGTATCAGTTATTGACATTTCCATGTTCATAGCTCCCGCAGGAGCAAAGCTGTCATCAGGGCTCGGCGCAGCGACTGGAGCGGGGACGTGGGGGAAGGCTGCCCGTGCTTTGGACATGCTGGATGAGCAGGACCCAGGAGCACCCGTGCCACAGGAGCTCCTTCTCTCTCTGATACTTTGTCTTAGCAGGACCTCACATTTTCGCATCTTGCTCCAGTGCTCATTCACAAGGCTGACACATATGGCTGTACCCTGTGTGGCCCCTGCTAATTCATGACAACACTCGTGACTGACAAGAGCTGGCACCTTCCCCATCAACACACACTCTGGGCCAGCATGAGCAGCAAATTTACAGTCAAGGAATCTCTTAAAGTAAACACCAGAGTGAGTGCTTGTGGCCATATCTTGCAAGCACTGTTCAAAAGACTTGGCTCCTGGGGTTGGAGCGCATCGTCTCCAGTGTGAGCCTCGCTGAAGTTAATATTAATGCTACAAACATTAATGCTACAGCTAACCCAGCCAGCTGCTGCACAAGGCAAAGCGGAGAGTTTATAGCAGAAAAGTCCCTGCAGCCTATTAGTTCTCTGCAAGACAGCAGTCTCGTCCTTCCAGATGTGCACTCTGGCATTCAGCTCCAGAGCATCTGAGCGCTGGAGAGATGGCAAGCTCTACGCGTGCCAAACATGTGTCAGAAACATTTCTGAGGAGCGTCTGCTCTCGCTACCCATCCCACGCTGTCCCGTGCTGTTCCTGACACGACCGCAAACAGCGGTGTCACACACCGGGGTTCTCGCTGTCAGGAATGACATTTTGAAGCCACGTTCCCAGGGCTCAGTCCCAGCTCTGCCACTGAGCCCTTGCACGAGCGCGGGCTGATTACAGCTGTGCTGAGGCTGAGCAGGGGGTGCTGGCTGCAGAGCGCTCCTCCTCCGGCCATGCAGGCAGGGATGCAGTGGAGGGGGACCCGGCTCCCCTCCGCACCGCTTTCCCCCGTTTCCCTGCTTTGCTGGGCTGGGCTTACTTATTCTCTCCTCTCCCCGGTTCACAGGGATGTATCAGCCTATGCATATGCCACTAACCGTGGGTGGTTTTCTATCTGTCACACACAGGGCCGGCAGGACCAATACCGGTACCCTTATACAAGTTCCTAAGTTTCAGTGAAGAAAATGTTGCTTAGTTGAAGGGTACAACTACAAAAATGAAACCTTTTTTCACTGTGTATTTAAAAAGCTACAACTTCGGTGGATGCTACATTTAATTCTCATCCACACAGAAGTAGTGGGCTTGCCAAAGCTGCACGTTTTCATATCCTGGACAGGAGTATTTTTTGGGTGGCACAGAGGCCACGGAGAGAGCGGTGGTTGCCGCCTTCCAGCCTCGGGGTGTGGCTGCTGCCTTCCCTCTGGGGCAACTTGAACAAATAAGCTCCTTTGGGCAATTAGAGAGCTGAAATATTAGCAACCACTGGCACTGTCGTGGACACATGTCACAACCCAAACCAAAGACATATTCTGATAGAGAGGTTTGTGAGTTGTTATTTTAGGCTGAATTGTATTTCCATGAGAGAGAGACAGTAAGACTAATGATGCAGACAGAGAAATTAGCCAGGATGGGACAGAAGCATAGTGAGTAACGCACTGGAAGTACCAGTGGGAAAAAAAGGTTGAGCAAGAAGAAGTGATTTTTTTTTTTACATTTGTGTGTATATAGATAATACATGATTAGACCTCTTGGTGTGTTATATATTAGTCTCTCTGGTGTCACTGTCTGCCCCTAAAAGACCAATGTTCCCACTCTTCCTCTCTTTCCACAGAAAGTTTTAAGTGACATCTATGTAGGCAGAGAACAAATTTTGTTCCACCGAGTTCTGGCACATTAAACCTAACAAATATACAAGAGAGGCCAGAGTAGCTAATGCTGTGTGCTCATTGCCTTTGTGATACATCACTACTAAGGAGAGTGTAGAGGGGGCCAGTCCAGAGCAAAACTATTGTTTGCAATTGCCTTTTCCTTTGACATTTTCATTGTATGTTCTTTTAGGATTGTAAATCTCCTGCGATGTCTTTACAACACAGCTGCGAAGAGGCAATATCTAAAAGGCTGAGGAAGAAAATGTCCTGCCACCTGGGAGCAGCACTCTTTATCTCCCCGGTAACATTCAGGTGTCTTGGGCCGGTCTGGCTCTCTTCTCTTCCACTCTGATATTTTTCAGTCAATGCATTCCTGATTCTTTTTTTGTTCTTTCCTGAATTGCAGGTAGCTTTGAAAAAACACACATGAACCAGCCCTGCCAGGTGAAAAATAAAGGCTCCTGATTGCTATCATTATTATTATACCACTAGACATTTTATTAACACTAAAGTGTGACATTTCCCTCCAAAGAAAGGCCTTCTTCTGCCCTTCTGCGTGGCTACTTTATTGAATCCAAACTCCGTTTCCGAGGATCTTCACCTGTTTAAACGCAGCTGTGTTTCTAAAAGCAATTTAACCTTTCATCTTTTATGGATGGATCCTTTTTTAACAAAAATCCTATAGGGCCATTTTTCTCCTCATCTCCTTGTGATCTCAGTGATATTACGTGATGTAGCTTTTGAAGAAGAAATGCCGAAACAGCAGCTTCACCACCTGCAGCTAATGCAGCAGGAAGACGGAAAAGGCAACCTGGAAAAATCCCTTTTCAACATTCTCTCACAAGCTCCTGGTAAGAATCCCCCAAACTGACAATGTCTCTTGCATAGAAATGAAGGGCAAGTGCTCAGAGAGGGGAGAATGGCTTGGACATTTTGCCAGTGTAAAACCCATCAGCTTGTTTTCCAGCATCACATCGATGACTGAAGCGCCACCCAGCTTTAATTATTTATTTTTGGCAATGGCTGTGTGTTGTCCAAGGTAACACGGTCTCCTGGGATGAAGAAAGTCATTGTGAACACAACCAGTGCCCGAGAGGTGCAGTGCTTAGAGACAGAACTGTTTTCAAGACGTTGTTGGATGATTTTACTGCCTACTTACTGCATGGCTCACATGGGACTCTTGGTTCAATAAAAAACAGACAAACTACAGACACCAGTATGTATTTTCCTCTACTAAATCCTCTAATCCTAGTTCAGTCCAGAGTACTCAGAGAAATTCAGCCTCTCTCTATGCCAATACATGTTTGTTCTTCTCCCTCCTCAGCCCAGGCATCTCTCTGGGGAAGGCAGATCCGTCCTCGCAGCAGCGCTCCCCGAGCCCGCACACACCACCCTGGGCAGGCATTTACCACCGGGGACCGCAGAACCGCAGGGCTGCGCTGGCACCAGCCGAAGCAGGTCCCTTTCTCCTCCTCCCGTCTGCCTCGGCACCGCAGCTGAGTGATGGCCAAAGCCCACAGGGTCTTTGGAAAGACCTACTGCAAATGCAGAGCCCTCCACAGAGCTGCTTACTCCAGCTCTGCCATGTGCCCGTGGAGAGGCAGCCACCTCCGCTGCCCATCTGGGATTACCCAGTGCCACCAGCCGGGGGGAGCACAGAGAGCCTGGGGGCTGCGGGAGACGCGTGGTTCCTCCAGCCAGGGCCAGGCACCCTCTCCCCATATGGCCACACGCGGTTCCTTCCCGAGTCCCTGGCGAGGGAGACCAGGGCGGCACTGGCCGCCTTGCCCACGTGGGGAGGGACCGTGCGTCCACAGAGGCCCCTTGATGACCCTACGTTTGCTTGGCATTGGTCCTGTGTCTCCTCATCTAATGTAGGCTGCACCACTTTCCCAACGCAGCTCAGCGCACCACGTCCCCCAGGAGGCCTGCGCGCTGGAACAAGAGACTGAATTGGCTGAGCAACATAAACAGCTACTGCCGCAGCCATAACAAGGTCTGCCGGCGCCTGTAGACTTAAGCCCCAGGCTCACGACCGGCACCGGGGCGAGGAGGACAGTCAGAGATCTCTGCGAGTAAACCCTACCTTGAGAAAACCCACTCCCTGGGTGTCTTGAGTCGCTGAGAAGTTTTTAGGAGATTTTCGGGGAATTTTGAACCAGGGACAAGTAGATAACTTGGATCTTTTCTTGATAGGGTCTCTGGATCTCTAATTTGAGGGTTGTCCAAAGACTGCGGGTGGGGACTGTTGAGTGCTGCAAATGGAAGTTTCCTCTTTGGCGCGGGCAGATGTCCCTGAGCAGGAGCAGTGCCCACTGACCCTGAACACAAGTTAGTTTGCAGATCTCCTGCTCCTTCTCCTCTCCCCTTCCCTGTCCCTCTGCATATCAGGTGTCAGTTTACAGTCTTGCCATGGAAGATGTTATTGTGCGTTTCACCCACAAATGAAAGATTGTGAAGTCTCGCAGTTGTGCCATCTCTAAGCTGTAGTTAAAATCTACATTTATCTGTAATTTACTTTATAAAACACATTAATAAAAATAATTAAAGCCACATAGCCAGAGCATCCACCAGCCTGAGAGACATCATTAACATTCCCTGCACCTGAATAACAAGCAAGGAAAAACAACACGGGGATTTAGAGTTCAACTTGCAAAAGATAACACCATGCATTAGAAGCGAATGAGCCTCCCAATGGGAGCAGCACTAGAGAATGGAAAGAAAATAAAGTAGGGCAGTGTGCCAAATTCAGGAGGTTTAAAAAAAATAAGCAGCACAGCCATCACAAAAGAATCCCCGTTTCAGCCCAGCATGGGAGGAAGTATGAACTGAAACCCAACGAGGATTTCCATGTTACTGTCTTAATTTGTAAAGGCTTTGAAAAATAACACAATGCTGAGCTGGTCTTTCTTTTTTGGGAAGAGGGGAGAGGGTCAAAGGGAACTGTATTGGTGATCAAATAATGACAGAAAAAGCTATTCTCTCTGGCTCTCCTAAACTCCCAAGTGACTTGAAGGGACACAAAACACATCCAAAGAAACCCTTGCACAGGAAGGCAAAGCAAAGCCTGCACCTTTCTCCAGCGTGCTGCTCTTGTGTGGCTGGTCCCTGCCTCCTTGCTGTGCGCTGACACACAGCAGCTGTCCCCCAGAGGGACGGGGACTGCACCTTGAAATGGAGCCTGATGCTTTTCCTCGCACAGGAGGACAAGCTTTGGAGACTATAAAGGATATGGCAATAATGGCAGGATTAGATCTCGTGCATTCAGCGACAGTTCTGGACGCACACCACCACGAAAGGCTCATACCTTGTAATTACTGGTCCAAGCTGGAGGGAGTTTATGCTAATAGCACCCACAGGTACTGGACACAGAGCCTTTTTGTCCATATTGTTGGAGGATGCCACATTCATATCTAACTTTTCCTTTGCCTCCTGTTTGCAAACCTGTTCGGGGTTTTTGCTTTTTCCAATTCTTATTCGGACAATTTTAATTGTATAAACCCAGCTTTTCACCTTTTGTTGCTCAATGGATATAGGAGAAGGCGAAATGCAGGTAGAGCACCACAAAAGCAAGAGGCAGGTGAGCTTTGAAGGAAAAGGGATCTAGGAAAGGGACAAAAAGGAGCATAGAAACAGAGGGTTGATCTCTGTTGTACTCACAGCATGGAGTAAGCCAAGCAACAGCTACTGTACCTTAACTAGGCAACCGGTAGAAAATCAAACCTTCCCCGTGATCAATAGGATAACGGGGAGAGTTTGATTAGCCTTGGAAAAAATTACAATAAGGAGAGAACTTTTTCTCTCCATGGGCTGGGTGATTTCCCTGTGAAAGTTTTTACAAGAATGAGGCTGCATATAATGTGTCTTGTTAACCCAAATTACATGCACTCGAATTCCCTCTCTTTCCCCAAAGAAATCAGAGAAGAAATCAGGCGTGAAATGGCATGTGGGTGGGGCCGAGCTGAGCAAGCACTACACTTGTAATTAAATGAGAGGAGCTGAGCCCCCACTTCTCAGAGCCTTTCAGTTTTTCTGCTGGGCTCTGCTCGCTACCCGCAAACAGAGGGATATTCTACTTGTACACAGATTTTACGCGCTCTGTGAAAGCGTGCGGCAGGAACCGGGGCTGCCTCTTGCCTTTCTCTGGGTCAGGACATCCTCAGACCTAAACTTCACACTGCAGCCCCGGAGCAGAGCTGCCTGCTGGAAATGTTATCTTCTACTAATTTGCCAAGTCCATTTTTTAATACTCTCAAACAGGAGGGCTTCTGTCCTATTCACTAGAGACAACCGGACAGCGCGGTGCACTGCAATGTAGTTTTTCTAATCGCGTTCATAGTTTCTGTCACCAGATAACGTCACCGACGTCCTCCCCAGCCGCGTGGAGCCCTTTGTGCCCTGTCCTCTCTGGGCGTGAGCCCACGGCCTCCCGGTACCCGGCTGGGAGACATTCCCTGAAGGGGTCACAGAATCACTGAAAGGTCAGGGTTGGAAGGGACCTCTGGAGACCATCTAGTCCAACCCCCCCGCCAGAGCAGGGTCACCTACAACAGGTGGCACAGGACAGCGTCCAGGCGGGTTTGGAATGTCTCCAGAGTGGGAGACTCCACAACCTCTCTGGGCAGCCTGTGCCAGTGCTCCACCACCCTCAGAGTAAAGAAGTTCCTCCTCGTGTTAAGATGGAACTTCCTATGTTCAAGTTTGTGCCCATTACCCCTCGTCCTACCAATGGGCACCACTGAAAAAAAGACTGCTCCCATCCCCCTGGCATCCTCCCTTCAAGTATTTGAAAGCATTAACAAGATCCCCCCTCAATCTTCTCTTCTCCAGACTAAAGGGTCCCCGTTAGTGGGACCGCGCGCGTGACGCTGCTGCGCAGCATGCCGCGTTTGCTGACGGCGTTCCATTGCTGAGGAGGCCTGGAAGACTTCGGAGCCTTTGTGTGGCTTAATACTGTGGTGAGTTGGCGGTCTGCTCCCATGGAGTTCCGCAGGAGGCCTCGGCGCGGGGGCCTTCCTGCGGCCAGGGCGGCGTGGCGGTGACCCCCGCCCGGAGTGCCCCCCGGGAGCCTCTCCACGGCCGTCGCACGCCCGGAACTTCCCCTCGCGTTTCTGGGCGCCCCCAGCCTCGTCCACCGGCGCTGCAAAAGCGACCGCGGCTCGGGGAGAGGCACGGCCGAGCCTGAGCCTCGCTGCTTAGGGAGGAACGGGCATCCTCGGCCCCGGGGGGTCCCGCAAAGCGGAGAGCGCCCCCCGCGCTCTTCCCCGCTCCTGGATGGAGTGAGGGCCCCTTCCCGCATCCTCCTCCCCTGCGGACCCCGCCCGCCCCGCA
>VZSZ01001857.1:316580-342085 GCA_013398815.1 Ibidorhyncha struthersii
CCCCGCCCCGGCTCGGCCGCGGCCCCCGGCGCCGGGGTCGGGGGGGGATGGCCGGAGCGGTCTCTCGTCCCGGGGACGGGGGGGGAACGGGCTGTCCTCGACACGGCGCTGGCCGCTGCTTTGCCGACGGTCCGTGTTTCAGAGGGTACCAGTTTCTCCCAGTCCGTAATGAGGGGCAAAGCCCGCGGTGCAGTGGGACAGAAGAGGGGCGGTCGGTACCTGGGGATGCCCAAGAGACTCAGCCCTACACAAACCCCCTTCTTTGGGGACAAGGGCAGGAGAGAAGGGGCCGTACCAGCCATGCCCTGCTACTCCCGGACCCGCAGGCCCCTTGGAGATTGTGCACGGAGCGCCGGAGTGCTCGGGAGGAACCTGCGTGAGTTCTCCTCACACCTCGTCCCACAGCGGAGGGTGCGCCATGCCGCGCCAGCCCAGTCCCGGGGCCGAGCCCAGCGGAGGCGCCCGCTTGACACCGTGCCAGTGCTGTTGTCTGAAATGTCTGATTTGCTGCAGTTTATTATAAGATTGCTTATATTATTAAGATTGCTTGAAGAGCAATCTTGTGCGCGTGGGAACTGTGATTCCCAATCCCTGGCATAAAATCCATAGGAATGGAGTCCCCGTTTCCCAGACAGCACAGAAAACGGTGTATCAGGTTGCTACTATTATTAACAACAGTAATAGAAGTACTAATAATGTAACTACTAATAATGTGCATGGTAGCAGTGCCAAGAGTCTCCGCCTCACAGTGGGTCCGGTTGTGCCCGCTGCCAAAGCACACGCAAGACCCAGCAGACTTCGCAATCCAAAGACAGGCAACAAAGTTTAGGTGAAAGGAGCGCTTCAGCCCCACTTGTACAGCGGGAGACTGAGCTGCTGGTGGAATTTAATGGCAAGACGGGTGTTTGGTTGTGAAAAACAGTGTTGTGACTCTTCCTATAACTTCTGCTTTGCCGTACATTTCCCTCTGGAGGTGGAGAGACCTGCCATTGCTTCCAGGCTTGTGCTCCTCCAGCGCTCTGGCGCTGGTTGTCCTTGAAGCCCACCGTCTCCTCCTCGCCTTGTGTCTCTGTTTCTTTTCTGCCGCTGGCGTGTTGGCGCCCTGCCCGCTGGGTCTCCTTGCTTCTCAGGCCTCCTCTTAGTTTCTGGCTTTGTTTTTGTCAGTGAAGCGTACGGTAGGTGCCAGTGGTCCTGGTGATGCAAGGGAAGGCAGCGATTGCAATAATAAGCCGAGTAAGTGAGCCCCAGAGGGAGCAACCTGGGACAATACGCTCGTGGCGCTGCCTTCCTCCGGGGAGCAGAGACAAGGAGAAGAAACAAAGGCGACTAAGTGAAGAGAGGCAAGCAGGTGGCACTGGGGAGGCGGCAGGTGGAAGCGAGACAGCAGCGCACAAAAGATGAAAGGAGGAACGTAAGGAGAATATGAAGCTGAAAGAGATGCTCGATGTGGGACAAGGGAATGCTGAAGAAGGAGCCACGTTTTAGGCCTTTGCAACAATAGCTTGTGAGGAGGTCTGCTTACGCAAGGATCAGCTCTCCTCCTTGACTGACAGCTGCTAAATGTGTCAGTAGCTCAAAAGGAGATGTTTTCAGTGCGTGCACCTCAGGCTGCCTCTGCTGATCCGCTGCCTCAGGTCAGGCGTATTTTACACACTATAAAGTAGCAGCATCTTCAACAGTTCCTCAGAATCTCCCCTCCCTCCTCTGCAGTCATCAAAATGCACTCCTCATTCACAGTCTCCTTCCAACACTGGGAATATCTCAACCCTTAGCAACAGGTGATGACAGGGCATGACATGTTATATCAGTGTTTCAGTCTCTAGAAGATTAAGATTAGATTCCTCCCACTTTTGCATTAATGTCCTGTGAGATGCACAGGGCTCGGCTTGCAAGCAAAATATCGTGTTTCCTACACACGGTTGTACGGCTGCGCTCTGCAAAAACATGACTAATATATTGGTAATCCTTTTATCATTTTTTTTTTATTCAGAAAATCTTTACTTGGGGACAACTTAATGTAATGCTTTGACAATCCAGATGCCACGTCAAGAACACGTAAAATTAAACTCATTTTTCATTAGTGCCCCCTCACAAACAGCAGAGATGGCCTTGTGGAAAACACAGGCAAAGCTGCATTTTTTAAAAAGATACTGCGCGTAACTGAGTTTACCGCAGGGTGGAATCGGGGACTGATGGTCCTGTCTGGGTTAGTTTGGTGAGGAAACTGTTGAGGCTTTTTGGATACGGCGGCAGTACGCAGCGCGAGGTGGCACGGGGATCACCCAGCCGGCTCCCCTGCGCTGCGCAGCGCGGAGCGCTGCCTGGCTGGCGGCTCCCGCCGGGGCTGCGGGCTGCCGGGTCGGCGACCGCCTGGTAACGTGCTCTGGCCACTCGACGGAGCTGATCAGGGAGCCACCTCATAAAACCCCAGAATTACGTGTTGCAGACCACTGCCTTTAGTCTTGATCTGTGTCCAAAAGCAGTGAGGAGAATAAAGCAGAGGGGCTGTGATGTTATTTAGGTATTTACTTCTTGTTCTTACTATATCCAAATGTTCTCGGAAACTGTTGTGAAATCTGAGCATCGGCTCTCTTCCAGGTACTGTGCCTCTGCGGAAAGGAGGAGCGTTAGCCCAAAACTGGAGCTCTGGGGACGGCTGTGCTTCAGCAGGGAGAGAATCTGGAGATTTAGTGTTAATCCAAAGAAACTGCTGCAGCTGGGCCACATTAGTCCGTTTTTGCACATTACCAGAAATGTAGGGACGGACAGGTTTGGCACGTGGGAGCCAAACGGGGCAGTTGTGTGTGTGTCCGACCAAGGGAGCTCTCCCAGAGAAGTGGCAGCTACGCAGGCGCCCGCGGCATTCCCGAGCACCACACATCACCTACCATAGAACTGCAAGTCTTTCAGCCTCCCTAATGAATCCTGTTAACTGGATCATTAACAATGATCAGCTATGCAAATGGCAGAAGAGGTAACCAGTTATTAACAGAGGACTCTTTTATTGTTTCTAAAAATCCGCCTGTGCAGCTAGGTGCTTTCTTGTTCTCTGTGCACACATTTAGGAGAAACTGCAGAGCAATAAACGTTAGTATTTAAAAACACCCAACTTAAGAAGGGCACATTCACTATAACTTTCCTCTTTATGGAGGAATAACAAAGGATCCCTAAGCTTCTACGGTTCTGCAGAGACTATAAAACGATTGTGAGTTTAACTGAATCTTTCCTGGTTTTAAAGGTATAAGATTAGTGTATATCAAGGGAATATGCTTTGCTAATACTCGAGGTTCAGTCCAGCTGCATTTTCCCTGCATTTTATGGCATCTGTTTTTGTCACTTCCAACAGTTAGGTAACACACCAAGATAAGAAACATGCCCCAAAATAAACTCTGTAAAATGAGAGATTTGGCTTACAGTTTCCCATTATGGGCTTTGTAGGACTGGAAACTCGGGCAGCGAGAAACGCACGGCACTACTGCAGTAAGTGACATATTTCCTTGTTAATTTTTCATACGTAACAACAGATCTACTGCTAAGTAAATACATTTAATGAAGAGAGCCAGCTTACAGTAGCAAAGAGCAGTTTGGGGTACAAAGGCAGCATGTGTAATTGGTGGGTTTGTCTCTTTCAACTTTCTGACAGAAAGCTTGGAAGCGTGAAAGAAAACGCTGAGCCCTCCACGTACTCTTGCCATCATCTTTTACCTTCTCTTACCAACGAGGGCTGGGATGCTGAGCAGTTGCTAAGTATGGAATGTTTAAGTACTGTTACACACATTAGAGGTTGTTTTCTCCCTGACCTGTACAGCATGAATCTGAAATCGCTCCCCAAACCAAAACCCTTACCGGTGACCGGGGATGGCATCACCTCTAACACCGTAACTCCTCCTTACCCCGGCAACCCTTCGCTCCTGACCTCTGGGCCCCGTGTTCTTCCCAAACGCTCCTTCAGTGGTTTTTATATAGAAATGTATCTTTACCTTCTTTCAGTTGTAAAGCTCCTAGGACTTGTACTAACTCTCCGGGAAGGAGAAAGGAGAGACTTATGCTCTCAGCCTCACCTGGGGTGACTGTGTTTGGTTTTCCACATCGCTGCTTCGCAGGCCTGTGCTTTCTCGCCTGTGGTTACCAAATAATATGATCAAGTGGCTCCTTCTTAGAAAAGGAAGATTTCCTTCAGTACCATCCAGTATAAATTCCTCTGAGTTTGTTGCATGTGATTGATTTGTGGGTTCTCATATATCTTGCAAATTCCTAACTCGACACGCAGTAGTTTCTGGTTTCCGTTCTCCAGCGCCTCCTGCCTTGAGCACAGCTTGGTCAAGCAGCCGTTGGGACTCGGCAGGTGAGACTAGAGGCACGCGCCCACGGTCCCATTCATCTGCTGCAGTTTCATTTTCTCATGGCTTCCCACATGAAATATAGTGACTTCCACTTTGCAATTACACGCACTTTACTCTATCTTAGCACTGTTCACTCAAGAACTTCAAAGCACTTTGTCAAGATAAGGCTGAGTAACCTCTGGACAGCCTCCGTGTGGCGGCTACGGAGTAAACGAGTGTCCGTGGTGAAATAGGAGGCAGGAGTCCTGCCCTGGTCTCTGCTCCAAGCAATGGGCAGAAAAAGAAAGAACAGAAATACCTGGAGTCCTGCCAGAAACACATTCTTCCTTTTAACACTTGGCATCACCTCCAATATAATTGTGGAATTAAAATGGATTCGAGTTTTACGCAGACCTTGTAAAATGTCAAAGCAGCCTAGCTTTCGGCCTTTTCTAAGCCCTCTGATAATGATGGTATCTGCACGTGAGCGGCAGCAATGCACCTTACTCTCCAAACGCAGGTCCCCAGGAATTGGAGCTGTTTTGTGGGGAGAAAGTAGTTCTACAAATAGCTGCCAATGTCTTTTCCGAGACCGCTCTTTTGTGCTGGAATAGCCAGAAGGGACTCTGGAGAATCCTGTCAGTGCCAGTGGGTGTTGGTGTGTGCAAACTGTAACCTCTGGGACAAAACAGAAAGGCAGAAAAAGAGAGCATGAACACAAGACATGACTAGGAACTGCCTGCACTTGGGGAACCAAAGAGTAAAGAATCACAGCAAAGAGCATTGTATAGCTTTTATATTGATCTAAAATGGATTCCTGAATTCTGTAGGCACAATAGGGATAGAACTGGAAAAGACATAAAGATAAATGAAGGCCACAAATGGCCACAAATGGCCTTCATTATGTTAAAAAAGGCTTTCAGAGTGTGTGTGGTTAGGCTTATTTCTGTAGCACGAATGATACTGGCTGCAGTGTAACTTCTGCTGTCGTTTAATATGTTGGGTGAAGTGTTAGGAGTCAATGCCAAGTGTATATGAAATGGAGAAAGTCTGGGTCTGTATTAATTAGGGTTGACTGAAAGAGATGGTAGGAACATCCATGATTGATTTCTTTAAGCATAATATCAGCTCCAAAAGGCATCAGCAGCTGGCCAGGGCAGCGGTCCGTTCCAAGAATTCTCTTACGAACCCTGCCCAGATGAAAGTGAGCACAGCAGACAGCGCTGGAGGGGAAGAGCCTCCGTTCAAAGAGCGGTGCAAGCTCGCGGGCATGAAACATCTTATCTCCTGAGTCCACGGGTAGCTCACACTTGTCTGCCGGCTTCTCCAGAAACGGTCAGATCATACAGCAACAAAAATGGATATAAAAGCTTTTGAGCTACTTCTAAGGGATCTGTGCATGTGAACTAATACAGGCAAGTCTGTGGTCAGCAGGGTTAAATCCACCAGCCAACCATCTGCAACTCCTGTAGAAAACATTCAGGGGATCTACAGTTTGAAAAAGCTGAAACTGCCTGTCTAGCATAATCACAAAAGCAATGATAAAAGTGTTCTTCTGTCTCAAAAAGTTTTATACAGCCGCTAACAACTTCTCAGACCCTTTGGGTGTGAGAGATGAGATGTCTTTGGGGACTTGGTCTGGGCAATGTCCTCTGTTTACCATCTTATCTGTCTGTGGGTGACAGACCTGGCCTTTCAGAAGTTGTGCTTCCCAGCGTTCCCAGAATCCGTGCCCAGACGAGCTTCCCATCGGCTGCTTGCTCAATCACAGCCTGCAAAGCCGTATTACAGAGTATCTCTTCGTTAGTCTTGATTTACAGAACAAGGACAGCAAAAAACGAGTGATCAAACACGTGGAAATGATGTGAGAAGGCAAATGAAATAGTTGGTGGAAAAGCAATTTCTGTAGGCTGGAGGCTGTAATCAGCAAAACAGTTGAAACCTGTCCACGCTGATCTCACATCTGCACTTCCCATGTGCCGGGGTTGAGCAGATGGACCCCATCGCTGCATGTGATGTTCGTTAGGCAAAAACCTGGTTCGAGCAATACTGTGAAGGTGTGACGTGCTACGGTGGAGCTACCAGAGCTGTTGGGTAGCTCCAGAGGCACAACGCCTGTCTGGGCCAGAGGCGTTCAGCCAAGCAGGGTATGCCACAGCTGCCAGATTTGTCTTGTAAACTCACCGAGAGCAGAGCTGATAAGAACATAAATATGCCTCTTGGACTCATTTCTTCCTTTAGTCACTAAGGAGAGCCAGTAAGATCTGTCAGATCTATACATGGAGAGCCACTGGAGAATTTGGGGTTTTAGCTCTGCGTAGGGAAGAAATTGTCTCTAGCTGTCTCGTAAAGGTTTCAGCCAACACGAATAATACATGGATTAGAGCTCCTTAGCATAGTTACTCTTTATTGGACCAATACGCTCATGGAAATTCAAAACCCATTCCTAGGAATACTTTAAATTATGAAAGCGTAAGTATCTTCTCACTGTTTTTGAATAGTAACCAAGGAACATTAAATTACACAGTAATTACCGTGCAGTGGATGGATAACAGCCTGGGTAGTTCTGTGTCACTGGAAGAAAAATGTATGGCTATTTCTGTGTTTGCAGCGCCACAAATTCATTGTGGCTTCCTAACACTAATAATCTGTATGCACCTGGAAAAAGTCATTGCTGATATTTATCAATTAAACCGGGTCACCACAGAATTACATAACACTTTCCAAATATTTGTCCCCCTCTTGTTTTAGCTGTTACGTTATTTTTTTTCGTAGGTACTGGGCTAAACTGTGCAGTGGATAGAATAGGGTTCTTTAATGAAAAGCTTAGTTATTTCTTTTTTCTAGACGTTATTGCAAAAATTTAACTTTCTGTTAAGTGCTGGATTTTACAATCCAATAAATTGATACAGTGCCATGTAAACAAGCTGTGTAAATATATATGCAGATCCATGCCTTTTACGGGGATTTTTTTTTAACAAAATAAGAACTTCCACAGAAATAGTATTCTCAGGAAATAATTATAATGTGCACAGTGTTATGCGTTAGCATGCTAAATGATATTGCTAGGTCTGAATTTACTGCCGGCAGGTTGCATATTTTAAGTACTGTGCTTTGCTCAAAACAAAAACCCCCAAATAATTACTGACTTCTTGTGCTACAAAAATCCCTTTATTAGGCCAGAAAAATCTGCTGGCTTTAATCTAATCAGAAATCCATTAAATTGATATATCTTTTTATCTAGTCCTTGAAAAAAAAAATGTAAAATTGATAACTGCCGTTCATGGCCCTGATCCAGCACAACTCTTGCCTTTACCGGGCTGAATGGTGAGAAGAAACACATGTTTAATTACTATAAAAGGTTAGGGGGAGAGTACAATTGTAGCAGAAATGGTAGTAATATAAATTTCTATCTGTTAGGCCTGTCAGTATTTGCTGCTTCAGTGGAAATAATTTTTGAGGCTGGGTTCTCTCTCCCCAACACAGAAAACTCGCGTGCTGGAGGTCGTTCACTGGGCACCGCCACCTCTGGCCGGAGATGATTCCCATGACAAAACCTGGACACAGCTCTGCGACAGCGCGAGTCTTACCTTGACTGCACATCACGCAGAGAGCGAAAGCTCCCTATAAAACAATCAAAAGTGCAGCTAAACCCAGCGGAAGGTTCGGGCTTTTCTATAACTGCCATTTCACAGCCGATGCTTTCTTAGCTGGGGATAGTAGTAGACGCTGGCTGAGGCAACTCAGTACTTACTCCCGTTCATGGCACAAAGCCAAAGCCAACTAAAAATGGCTCTGTAACACCCCACATGCTGAAAGACTAACTTCGTACCTGGCTTACAGCATAAGAAATGTTAGCAAAATGAGACACGGAGATTGATTACAATTATAAGTTGTTACAGTTAATTGCAAATACAGGTTATTGGTTTCTCTGCCGTTCCCCAGGAGTTCAGCTTGTTTACTGAACATTTTCAGGGAAGTTCGGCACACCAAGCACATGCAGACTGTGAAGATTCCCTCCTAGCAGCTCTGCGCCACAGAACGTGGGGATAAACGCTTCATTAGCAGTGTATTTGCTTGTGAGAGGCATCGCTCCGCGATTCGGTGCGGCCATCTTTCCCTCGGGGATTTTTCAGGCAAATTACTGAGAACTCACCTAATGTTATGAAAGAGTCAAACTTGATTCTTCACTTTCCACGTCACTTTAAGCATCCCAGCTAAAGCCTGCCATGACCTAAAGACCGTCTCTCCCCTTACGGAAGCGACCAGCTGAGCACTCGGAGTCCAGCTGCGCTGCTGCTTGTCTTCATAACCACGGCAGCTTCCCGCGTGTCAAAAATACACCCCCTTTATTCCCTCTTCACAGTGATTTGCCAGCCCTAAGATACTCTTAAAACACGTTTTTATTCCCTGTAGATCAAGAATCTAATGTTTATTCCTTTGCTTCTCTTTAATTAGAATGAGACCAGACCACGATCCACACAGCCCCCGCCGCCTCCGTGGGTAGCGACATATCGTAGCAGAGACTGACCGGCCTTAAATGCAATAGTGGGACGCCAAGCGCGAACGATGTTTGTGGTTCGCTATACTCAGTTTTTTAAGAAAGATAGTGCAGACTCAGGCAAATTTGTTTGAAATATGGGATTAAGCAGAGTTCTAATCAACTCGTTCCCAGGACAAGACCAAAAGGACTTGAAGGTCTGGAAAGGGAGGTGCAATACTGTAACCCTGGAAAGCAGAAACGCGGGCAGCTGGCAGCTGCATAACTGCATGCACCAGAACGTGGCTGCACAGCGTTTCACCCCCGTCCAGACCCTGGCTGCTAACGCGAACTGGCCGTGCTGCACGTGGATTTCACCTGTAGCCTTTCAAATGCTTTTCAAAGTGATCTCAGAAATGTCTAGGCCGTTTATTTTACTGACCATTATTTTAGCTACAGATAAATTAATTGCTACCAGGAATGGTTTAAATTCTCCTTATACAGAAGGGATAAATTCCTGCAGAGGTAGGAAAAAACTCCACTGAAGCGTCCAGCTGGTTGGAGGATTCCCATTGTAGAAGCTGCGAACGGCCGAAGCGTGTGAGGTAAATGAGACGCGTTTGCCAGTGTCAGTGTGACAACCGCAGGTGAGCTGGAGGGTAGAAGCTGTGTGAGAGGGAGAGGCTGTACCCTTCGTTAGAGAAAACCCAGCCCATTGCCAGCAGTTCATGATGCGTCCGGGAGAAGAACCAGCATCAAAAAGATGGAAAGAAAGGGGAAAAAAAGCCATTCTTAAAATGTCTAGGCTAATCTCTTCACAACTGCATTTGATGTTATGACCCTTTCTAATGGTAACTCGCATCAAATTTCATTCTGAAAAACAGCGAGAGAGTTATGTAATTAGTCCTGGCTTTCTGAAGTAAAAAAAAAAAAAAAAAAATCATAATTCACCTACTTGCAATTAAAATCTCTCCTTCCAAGCAGTATTAAGTCACTGTGAAGACCATAAGCATCTACAAAGAGAACTTTTAGTCACCTGGATGTCTTTGCTATCATCATGCCTAAGTATGAAGCCTGATTGTTATTCTGATTTGGGTTTTTTTTCTCCTTTTTCTTTAGATGAAGATTATTATTACGGGTGCCTAAGCTTTAGTCTTTACCTTCCAACAGACAAAAAATGACAAAAAGTTATAGGAAAGTGCTCTAAATATGGAGGGTTTTTAACAGCTAGGAAGAAAAGATAGTTTGGAAACCAAAATATCCTAGAGGCACTTTCTCCATCCATAGTGTATTTGATAAATTGCCTTCTGCTTCCAAGGCAGGCATTCAGCTTCTTCGTTAGTATAATGATCCTTCTCTTCCCAAACTTAGATAATTTGAATGAAAAGTAAGCTTCATGAAATGTAGCAATTAATAGTGTCAATAAATTTTAAGTTGTGATTACATACCACTTACAGTAATGCTATCCCTCTCTACTGTAGATGAAAATATATTTATTCAGCATTCTTAAGATCAAATATCCTTTCTCTTTGCTTGACAAAAACAACCCAGTGTGCTGTCGAGTACCAAGGTGACTTGAAAGTTTTTCTAATGTGTAATCCCTTTTTAATCCCTTTTTATCATGTACGAACTCGGAGACAAAATATCTGCATTATCTTAAGTAAACTAGGTAAAATGTATTTCAAAAAGTTTCGAGTCAAAAAGTAGCAAATCATTGCATGTATTTTCCATATTTGTATAGGTTTCATTATATTCTCGTTCTAAGTTACTCTTAAGTCTCTTTCATATTTAAAAAATGAACTACACACCTATCATGCAAAATGTAAAGATGTTCAACTAGTTCAAATTAGATATACAGTAAAAATACACTTCCAAAGAAATATCATTTCCATTTTTGTTCATGTTTTTAACAGAATTTCAGACTAATACATCAAATGTGGAACTGTACAAGTATGTGAAGAAACATTAGGATTGCAGTAGTAAAAAAAATGTACAGCATTCAAAACCAACAAGCTCTAAACAACCAAACAATACCACAGGATTGAAACAATCATGGGGACAACATAGGTCATTGGAGCCAGTGAGTGAATCCTAATGCACCTACATAAAGACCCTACATAGAATATTGTCTCTTATTTATATGCAAAATCCCTGATTTGATTAAACCGGACAATTTCTCTAATTGTCTCTTATAGGGTTTAGATAAGATTAACATGAGAGTATTCCCCTTCATAAATGTCAGTTACTTGAAAAGGCAATATTGAAAATTGATTTGAAAGGTATTCCCATCCATGTGGATTCAGGTAGTTAAAATACAAGATCACAAATAACAGCACTGCAGTTTTAGAGAACCATTTGAATTGTTATCCGCTACATTTGCCGTAACACTTAAGAATTCAGGATTCAGTTTTTTAAAACTGTTTACAGGTTAATACACAGGGGTTTTAATTATGGGCTATATCCATTTAACAGTGGACCAACATTGCCTTTTAAATTAAGAAAAGATCCAGCTAAGCATGTCAAAGAAAATAAAACCTCCAAGGTAATTGACAATGAACAAAACATTACATACAGCAGAATCTCGGTGTCCGAATATCTTTGAGAGGCGGATACCTTCTCTTTTACAGTCCACTAACCAGCACAATTTCCTTATTAGACATTTATATTATGAGGAAAAATGTCTCAGACAAACCTGTAACAGTTATTAATTCAACCCAAATTATCTTTTTTAATGTTTCATCATTGTGCTTGAACTCAATGAACTATGCTAGTCTACTGGTTTTAGTGACCAGAACATAATCCCTTTCACAGATTTTAGCTAGTTACAATTTTTTAGGACTCTCTTGCTTTTCAGATAACTCACCTGTGGGGCTTTTTAAGCTGAACTGTAAAAAAGGTTAATAAATGACCTAATTATGTCAGCATTTCTATCCCACAGTCCTCATGCTCTGAGATCTCTCACTGATCTCGATAGGAATTTGGCTTGAAAAAGAATGGCAAATTTTCAGCTGAGAAAGCTGAATAAATGTAGCGCTTTTAAAACCAAAACATTGTTTCCAAAGAGTCTGGCCTACTAAATCATCTTCAGTGCGCTGAAAAGGGCAAAGACCGCGAATCTTGGCCCCTATCTTGCTGTGTATTTGGAATAATCTTTTAGCAATTTTGATCCAATGGGAATGACAGATTAGTTTTAGAGAGCTAGCCACATACAACCTACCATTTGACTGAAATAAACTGATCGTAACGGGTTTGAAAAGGAACAACCATATGCATCTTATGTACCGCTCAAAATCTATAAAACTACTGGGCAAACAGCATAGTGTATACTCGTTCTTATACATATTTAAACTTTGCTGAGGTATTTGTTTAATTACAGAAAAGCATCTTTAAAAACAATAGGAAAAAACTCAAAATGTGAGTTATATTCTGCACAGATTTATGGGGGAGAAGGAATTCAACTGTATTGAAAGGTCCAGAATCATTAAAGGAATAACCACGTTTATCAGTATCGATAATATCATAGTCTTCCTTGGCTTTTTATTCCTTCAAAGCATTACAAAAAATGCAAGGCTGTGACTTTATAAAACATAATTTTGCCTCAACTTTGCCCACCAGTGTTGTAAAATAACCTGAAATACTTCTGTCTATTGCCTAGGGAAAATATTACCCAGTGCCCACCTCCGTAATGGACCGACTGTGGCCACACAGCTGTCGTGTACCCCACTTGCCTCCTCCGTGCAATGGGGCAAGCCATCTCTTGCACAAAAGCAAGATTGTTTTCATAAATGCTAGCTGAAGTCAAGTTTCTTTCACGCAGCAAAATTAAGTATAGTTTTTCTGTTTGAATTTTAACAATATCTGATATCTTCTACCTGCAACTAACAGTTATTTATTTCTCTATAATGAAGATACCTAGACTGTCGTACAAGCTGGATTTCTCACCCATATATACTTCAGGAACAGGAGGAATGTACACATCGTATTTAGAGTTTATCCTAGGCAGATACTGTGTTTGAAGTGCAGTTTTCTAACCCTTTTAAATACAATCAGCCTATCTTGATTGTGACACTAATGTTAAATGTAACTGCAGCCATTACCAAGTAGTTTCCATAAGTGGTTTTATTACTGGTTAGATTTTACAAATTCTGGTATTCGAACAGACTTCGACCTTAAAATTCTAAAACAACAAAGCAACCAATGAAAGGCTTAGGACTATTCAAAGTAACAAACTCTTAACATTTTTGCCCTGGTCATAAATATACAGAGAGAAAAAGAGAGAAGTGGACATGGAATCCAAAGTATGTAGATAAAACAGTATATAAGGCACATGGCAGTCTTTGAAAATACAGAAGCTTTAGCCAACTTAAATTAATTGCTGTTTCCCTTGCTCAGTCCACAAAACTGTACAGTTACACAAATGTTGTGTTGCAATAGATCTTCCAAGTTATTCTTCAGTCCATACTCCGTCATACCAAAACACTACATTTCCTTCTGTTTTGTAGGAGAGATCCTAATTGTGGTTAGTCAGTTGCTCAAAGCCTCTATTAAAATACACTTGGAATTTCAACTAAGAATAATTTCTTTTTTAAAGAAATTATTAAGAAAGAGTCATCAGAAAAGATTCGTAAGAGTTGTCTGTGAAGGACTTCGAGATTCATGAACCTCAAGACTTCCGGGCACTGACGTCAAGACAGATGTCACAGTAGGCATAGTAGGATTAGTCAAGTCCGTTAAAGTAGTGGGAGTGCTGGATGGACTCATGGAGGCATTGGATATTTCTGAGGCAGGACCTGATGGGGTCCCTGCTTGGAGTGTTGAGTCTGAAGTCTTATCCACCCCTGTGTTTTCTTGACGTAAGAGGTTCCGTCTGAATTTGGCTCGAGCATTTTGAAACCAAACCTGAAATAGTTTAATATAACAGGGTAGCATTTAAAGAGCTGCAGTGTTTAAAAAAGCAAAAGCATAATCACAAATTCACCAACGCTTGAACTGTGGAAGACGTTTTTACTGGTAACATGTTAGAAAAGTAGCCCAGGTCATGAGAAGTGTCCTCTGCACGCCTGCGAAGCATTCCTCTTTCCCTCTCCTGCGCTCCTGTATAAACAGTCTGCCTGGGGCAGGAGTGGACTAAGGATGGAGGAGAGGAGTCTTTCTGGGCAGGCTATGCATAAAGATGCTTAGATATTTGGCAGCCTGCGTGAATCCTCGATCGCCCTCAATCCCAGAAGTGTTTGTCTGGATGAGGCAGACATCAAGCATGTGATGAATATAAAATAATGAGTTTCGGTACCCTCGTATATCAAGTCCATCTCCCATCGCAACCAGCAGGTGACACAGGCCGCAGCACCTTGCCTTTCTGTGGGCCCTGAGAGCTCTCCCAGGAACTTTCCCCCCACTGTCAGCAGTGCTCTCGCTTTTCTAAAAGGGATGTCCCTCTCTCTTACTTTTCTCTTACTCTTCTTTCTTAAATGCTTCAGCTCCCTTGGCCTACGCCAGTCTCCTTTTTCAACTGTTTTCAGTACTGGAATGATGTCGGGAAAAGCGGCTTGAATGGTATTAAAGACCCACTTTGCATTAAAAACTGTCATTTCAGTAGAAATTATATCCACATACAGAATTTTTTCCAAGATTGCTACTTCTTGCATTATTTGATTATTATCTGTGAATGAAGGACAAAAGCTATGGCTTCATCTTTCTCAGTTAAATTTCAGTGTTTAGGTCCAAGTTAATAATGCTCTCCACTGTCTGCAGGATTTGTTTAAAGATAAAATATTTTTCTGACCTATTTGAAAATAGATAAAATAAAATGTATTGGTGAAACTTGCATGAAACCTAGGTACAGCATATTACTTTGACTAAAATTGAAAATGTCGTTAAATACCCTGTTCAACCTGGTGTATGTTGATACCAGCTAATTTTACTGCTACAAACTAGCTGAGATTTCACTGTGCGTATTTATCAGAAGGCCTTCTGTCATGGTTACATTCTTTACAGTGGACTCAGCCCTGATCCTACTGTCCCCACGTTGACCTGCTGTAAGGGATAGGACCGAGTCTTTCCATTCCGGGTGCAACGAGCCTCGTCATCTCTGTATCTGTCGGAGAAAGGAACCGAGCGAGTGAAAGGATCTGCACAGCCATACAGGATCTCCGTCAGATTTCTCCTCTGCGGACCGTACAGGGAAACTGAGTGTGTGGAGCTCACGAGACCACACCAGCCTGTACAGAAATTCTGCCTCTGAAACAGCATGGCCCCTGCCATAGGATCTGCTTTAAGCCAGACCGCTGACAGAGGAGCGATACATAAATACGAGCAGTCCTGTACGGCGTTGGCTTTGCACTCTCAGCTTGCCAGCCGCAGTTGGAACTGATGAACATCTCAGCTGTTTTTCCTCTGACTGGTTTTCTTCTCGTCTATGGATGGTCCAGCCCCAAATTCCCCCTATTGAGCACTCTGACTTTTTCTCTGGAAAGCTTTCTCGCCCAGCCAAAGGTCCTTAAGGTGCACACCCTCTGTCTCACACTCTCTCCAGGGAATGGCACAACGAAAAAATCCTCAGGCACAAATCCTACCAGCGGACATAGGAGCTGCATTCATGGGCCACGCATGAATCACATCCCTACAGGTCCTTGTTTCTGAAAGCTCAGTATTTTAAAACAGTTTATGTTGGCATTCCTATTGTTAGAGCACTTAGTTTAAAGGCTATTTATCAGTTTCATTTATGACAAGAAAATAAAAACCTTCTCCTAAACTAGCAGTGGTAAAAATACACACATGATTTTATAACACAGTCCATTATAGTGGTAAACCTGTAAAAGGACAGCGATGTGGTCAAAACCAGGCAAAACCAAATGTGGTATTTTTGCCTGACACATTCACAACCAGTGTCCGCTCCTCTGACTGTTCATTCAGAGCCAGGCAGGAAGGGAGGCGCGGCAGTGCGTGCGTGCGGTTCTGAGCAAGGCGAGGAGCCTCATGTGCAGGGGATGCAAGTGAAGCAAATCAGTTTGTTCTGGTCATTCAAGCCACAAACTCTCAAGCACCAACTAGTTAGGAACGGTAAAAAACCAGCAGTTTGAACATTTATGGGATTTTTTACCTTTCAGTAAGAGATAATTTATATTTGTCCCACAAAGTAATTTGGTTTTGATTTTTTTAATGTACCTTCTAGCAATTGTAAAAAGGATAATACATATGAAGATGAAAGGGAAGTTTAGAGACTGCCACTGTTGGTATATATATGTGTACCATGGTTACGTAATAATTAAAATGGAACAGACAAAACTACTAGTCCAGTTGCATGTAGACATACTTCTGCGTAATTTCACACTTATGTTCATTAAAAATATACATATTTATATATGCAGTAGCCCCAAATATGAGTAACATTTCCATTGCTAGCCACAAAACCATTTTCTTGCTTAAAGCATGTAAAATAGTAGGAGGCACCATAACTGTTTTGTTCATTCACATTGTTCCTAAAAGTCCAACTGCTCCTTAACCTTAGTAGAGTGAGAGACTCTACAGTATTGCTTCTCTTTGTGATTCGAAACACGTAGTATGTACAGAAGAGTGAGCAAGATTATTGGTGTTTATGTATTCCCCTTTATCTGCCATTAAATATGAAAACCAACGCTCAGATGCCCTTACTGATGACTATTCATGCTGCTTTCAGGAGCCACACATATAAGATGGTTCATTCTCTCTTTAATACTAGTAATTCATGTTAGACATAGAAGATATTCCATAATCTTGTAAGTAATATTCAAAAATAGAGATAATAACAACTTTCTTCCTCACTGAGATATTGTCAAGGTTAACCAGGTAATGGTTATAAAGGTTTTTAAAATTTTCCAATAATAAATATTCATGTTATTACTGAAAAGGCATCTAAATATTTCTTAACTGCAATTCTGAAAATGTCTTGTCTTATAATAGAAAGGGATAACATAAAATAACTATCACAATAGTGACATTCTGGTGTGCACTTAAGATACGAAAGTATTCAGCAAAGACTTCATGTTGCAGAGTAATGAAGTGATTAAAACTATTGTTTTCTGCGTTGGAATGTAGGCACGCTTCTCTACTGCCCCGTCTTGTTACTTACAGCTGTGCAAAGTGGCGTGCAAGCGCGGGCCAGCCAGGGCTGCCCAGGCATAACGGCAGGAGCGCTGTACGCTCACAGTGGCAATTCAGGCCCTGCACCTGTAGGGGTATGGCAGTAAAGTAAAGAAAAAATAACCCAAACATACATAACTGAAAGAATTGTTCCAGAAGGACTTATCTCACATCAATTACACAATTAGGAGTCTGCTCTTCAGTACTGAGGAATAAACAGAATCATTGGGAAGTATTTAGTGTTTTTCTGTCCAACTGTATCATTGTAAGGCTGAGCTATTTCAAATCAAAGGGGAAAATACGGACCAAAACTCCCACTGAAAAATAACAGCAGCTGCGAGACCCACCACTGATGCTCCCACATTCTGGTTTGGGGTTGGACGCCTGTAGCTGGACAACTCAGCAGCTAGGCAGAACAATATTTACTGCAGTTAAAATATTTTACTATCTCTTCATTGATCTGTGCAGCTAACTCTGTCTCCATCAAGTAAAACAGGAATAAAATAATATCTCCATGTGACTGGGAAGTACTGGAAATAAATACGCTGAGTATTGTAAAGGATTTGGATACTGCAGTGAATGAGATCATCTAATCACCTTGGATAACTTTATTTTCTTGTTTGTAACACCTCCCTTGTGGCAACTGTTAGATGTTAGTTGTATGAATAGCTTGTGCTAGTAGAGACAAATTTTTAAACACAATTTTGCTCATTCACACAGCTACCTGGAGACATTTAGGTTTACTGAATTTTACTAACTAGTAAGTACAGAAACAAAAATATAAAGGAAGTTTCACCACAAAGCAAACTACGTTCACTCATTGCACACACATTCTGATTACTCTGTTGTGACCAGTAAACACACAGTTAAAGGGGAACTACGGGATGTTTTACAGGTGGGGGCTCGGTAAAGAGTCTGCAGTGTGATATCCTAAAGCAAATCTCCACCGAAAGCTGGCACAGGGTACCCACGCGTGATTGTGAAAATTTTCATGCTTGTTGACTACTGGAAACTGAATTAGCAAGGTCCAAATGGGTGCAGTAATCTTTGCAGGGTTTTCATAGCAACTTTACTGGGGAGTGATTCAAGAAAGAATAAGCAGTGTGCAAGACACCCACTGAAAAATAACTCTTTATGTTCCTAAACTGCGTTTGCCATGGATAATCATATCCCAGACTCCTGGGGAGAGAAGAGGTACATGCCTATAGCTAGCAAACCACATCTTCTTAGGGCTATCTACTTCCACCTTCCCTTTCTAAACTCACAAAAAGAAAGATCAGTTCCTAAAAGAGGAATATTTATGCCAGTTAGTTAGCTCACAATTAGCTGGTCACTTTAATTATGAATGATAGCTTACAATAACGGGCTTGTGTTCCCCAGCTGCAGTACAAGAAGTATATGAATTAAATTGCAAATATGAAGTTAAATTGGGATGAAAAGAAATAAAAATAGGCTTAAAAATATAAATAGGTTTACTGTGATTCTAATGTGACTACTTACAGAAAATAGTCTGCATTACAAAGCCACTGAAGGAAATGTAATTAGGAAGCAGTATGTTACATTTCCATGCCATTCCACTTCTGGACATGTGTAGTTGATGACTAATTGTATATAAATCAAAGACAGAAGTCAGGTCTTCCAAATCCGATGTCACAGATCATTAAGAATATGGTCAAATTCTCTGCTCATCTGCAAACAAAGCACCCTCATTACATGTTATGTGGGACTTTCTATATAGTAAGGGCACTATAGCTGTTTCCTAAATCGCTAGGAACTCTATCACTAGGAAGTACACTGGTTTCAGGACAAGAAAAACTGTTTCTCCTGATCTGCTTGCTTGTATTTTCTGTTAAAATATATTCTACTGATGATGTACAAAAAGCCACAATCCTGCATCAGCTGAACTGAGATCTGAACGTACAGAAAATTCAACAGCTTACAAACATGCCTAATAACAACACAGGGATTACAGAAGATTTCTTACTACTGGCAAGTACGCACGTACATCTGGGAGTCCGTGCGCCTTCGGTATGTAAGGCAGACTAATACTAATGATGCGTGTTTAGATCAATAGTGTCAGTGAATTACTTCGTGTTCAATAAATGACACAGACAGAATGCCAACCTTTCTGGCTCAAAAGAATTAACAAGTGACACTATCTCAGTAACCAACATCATGAAGAGTTTTCCCCAGCAAAGAGCAACCCTGAAACTCATATAGGTGAACTTCAGTGTTTGAAAAATTGCCTCTCACAGGTCAGAGAGAAGCCAATTGGGCACAAACGTTCTAAAATTAAAAAAAAATCGAGTTTGGTTTTTCATGACCTAAATTAATTTTCAAACAAAAAGTCCAAGAGTATGGAGTAGAGAGTGCTCGTAACAGACAGGAAAACTCAAGGAATACTAGACAAACTATCACTCCGAGCCATTTTCTTGAATTGCCTCCAACAGCATCATCCTCTGGGTGCAATCCTCACCACTGTTACCTTCCAGCGCTCTTCAGCTAAAGGAGCCCAGACATAAAGGAGTATTTAACTGTGAAAGTAAAAGAAGTGAAACACTGATTACCAAAATGATGAAAAAAGTTTAGTGGAATTGTAAGGGACTGCCGCCAAAAAAGACGAACCCCGAAGCACCTTAAAACTGCAAGATGTGATATGTTTGAGATGGAAACAGAAGCAATGAAGAAACTGAAAGAGGAATTGAAGTGTAATGGAGATGTGGAGCCCAATTTTGGGGACAAGGAAACGCATTCTGAAAAGGAAGGAAGAAAAAGAGACAATAACTTGGAAAAAAGATGGAAGGAAAGACCCGTTAGATGAAAAGAGAAGAGAGAGGTGGAAATCAAAGTTGGTGTGGAGTGAGGAGAGGGAACAGAAGGATGATCAAGAGAAAGACACTTTCTAGACACTGATCTAATTTCTTAATGCACTATGTGAAATTTCTCAGATAATTCAGGTGTGAGTGCACTGTAATGGACAGAATAGATATTACTGAAGTGTAAACTTGAGGGTAAAATAAAGGAGAAGTGTCAAAATAAGGATAGACCAATGCAATAAATTATTTCGCCTATGCGCATGTATAAAGGAGAGGTGCTATGAGAGACATTACATCAAGTGTTAGGATGTGCAGCAGTTATATTGGAGGAATTTGTTCCACCACCACAAATCAGCCTCATAAAAACAAAAAAAAATCCAGCTATGGAGGACGTAGCCAAGAGAAGTAATTACATACAGTTTTTCATTAGTAGTTTTTATTGGGAAGCCTACAAAACCTTTATTCCCTCTTCTGTTAGGTATTAACACTGTAAGGTCCAAAATCTCTCCAGTGAATTCAGTTTTTCTCAGTATTTTTTGTCTGCTGTGCTCCACTTGCCTATGACTTCGTGAGAGCTGTCCACGATGCTTTCCCAGGAGCCTGGCTCTGAGCCCTACCTGTCCCTATGAAGCCCACAAACTGTTTTTCTACAATTAAGGCCCGTTTAAAAATTTCAGCAATAGGTCCTGGAATGCCAGGGCTCCTAGATGCCCAAATTTATCTCTAGGTATAGTTATTTGGATAAGTGCCCATTAAAACTGACTTCTTGAATCAGAACTATAAATTAAAATGGAGCTGAATCAACTAATATTCTCACCTTTGCTTCCCACAATAGTTCAAACGAAGTGTATATCCTTGAAGCAAGAAAAAGCCAGCTTTCAGAGAAAAAGTACTTCTAAAATGCAGTTTCCTTTCATTCTAAGTTACTAAACTACGAATAAAAAATTAATCTTTGAAAAATAAAATTTACGTCCACTTCAGTTATGAAAGAAAAGATATCCTCCTTGTTCTGATAAAATGAATCCAGACTGCTGATTGATTTCTTATAAATGTAAACATGCATAGTAATTTCTAAATTAAGAGCTCTCTATTTACACTGACCACACTAACTAAAATAATCCACTTTTTCTTAGTTGGAAGCTAAAACGTGCACCAGAATTGACTAACTACAGGAAAACAAGCAGGGCCCCAAACCTTCACAAGTGTCATCAAAAATTAGAACCCAAGTGATCTGCTTTTGGGAAACTGAAAAGAAATAACTTTTCTCATACTTTCTAGGACTTAACTTAAGTCTCACAGAAGGTATGAAAAATTAAGGAAAGAAGATCAGCAAAATCCACGTCATTTCAAATATAAAATTGATATTTTATTTACTTTTCAAGACAAAAGACTGCTCTTCTTACCTGAAGAACTCTTTTGGTCAGGCCGGTTTTCTGAGCTAGCTGTTTCAAGTCCTTGGCATCAGGATTGTGGTTAATAGCAAAGTATGACTTCATTGTCCGCAACTGGTGGTGTTTGAATGATGTCCTCATACGCTTTGTTTTCTGATTGCTGGGGTATTGCTGGTCTCTGTCCAGGTGGTCGCCATCATTTTCATTGCAACTTAAAGCTTAAGGCAACAAGAGGAAAAGGCGTGTAAATCTATTGCTCGGTGACCAACATTGTTTGGAGTTCATCTGAGTGCAGCAATTAAAATAACATACCATGGCACGTATTGTACTAGCACAAATCCTACTTGCCTTCCCCTCCATTTCTGCATCTTCTATTTTTTCCTTACAATAACCAGCCCGCAAGGACCCTCACCTGCCTCTTTATGGCTTTTCAAATGTCAGGCCTGTTTCCTTTTTTTCTTCCCTCCATCCCCACAGCCTCTCCTCCACTCTCTGCTTGTAGGACAGTAGCTGTCCTCAACTCTGTAAAGTGTTTTAATGTACTTTGTATCACTATAAATCGCATTGTAACGTACAAAGAAAGCTGTACAATACCCTCCACTTAAATCTCGATGGAACAGACCAGTTAAAATTATAATTATTTCCTCCATCAAACTAAACCCTGTGGAGTACAAGAGAGACTATTAAATGAAACACTATAAATGAATAAAGTTTGTGGGGTACCAGACAGCAAATTATGAGTATAATTTGACTAGCTAAAGAAATAAAGCTGTTAATGCAATGTATCACTGGCATACCAAATGAAAAATAGCTTTTTAATTATTTATATGTTTGTATTTCTTTTTTTTTTTAAGTATATGCAAATACTAGTTTGAATGATCAATTGTCACACCCTTTTGAGATCACTGAATGACACTGATTGATACATTTGCATAAATCAAATGTAAAGCCTGTAAAGGAGATCCATGACCAAAGGACATTATAATAACTATCATGTAGTATTAAATGTTGAATGCCAAGCAAAATAATCTCATAGACAAAAGTAGTTTTTCATTTATTTTTGCATACAGTAAACCTTAGAAAAACTCTTAAAATAACGTCAAGGACCAAGCTTAAATCCATGAAAAAAAATGAGGGGCATAACTGAAAATTAGCTCTGACAAACTATCATTAATTAAATTCTCTGTTCCAATATCTACAAATCCCTTTTAGTTTCCTATAAGTTTTATGCTAAAAGTAATGAAAAAACACTACTATCTCTGTTCTATGTTGCATGCAAAAAATTAGAAAAAAAAATCTATTTTAAAATGTGAATTATTGGTGAGTTTTTTAAACACATAAACAGCTTTTTTTCAATTGTCCCTTATTGCTGGTTCATTACAATTGAGTACGTCTCATAGACATTTATATCTTTATAGTCTTACTTTAAATTCATGCTGTCCATCACAGGTTTTCAGCCCTATTGAGAACATACAAATTCTGAAAGGCATGCAATAAAAATATGCATAAAATGCACGTACTCATAAGTAAAAATGCATACAGATTCTATAAACAACAATTTTGCAGCATCTACAGCAGCTGCTTTGTAAACTTTAGCTTTTAAAAAACTTCCGAAAAGATATGGCACAGTATAGAGCAAGGCCTGCAAAAATTCAGCTTTAAGGCCAAAAGCATGTTTGTTTCGTAGATATGTAGAAAGTGTCCGAAGCCTCAAAGTTTTCTGTGTGTTTCTGTGCTCCTATAATTTAAAAAACAGCTAAGAAATATGGTACTTTACATATAAATGTGCATTTATGTGTGCGTGCATGTGCGTACATTTGTATAAATCCTTTCCAGACCTAAGTATCTTGTGCCAAATTCTAGCAATAAGAAGCATTTCTGCTTGTTTGCCTGTGGTGTGGAAAGACTGGAAGCACCTGAATTTAAAAGGTATAAGACGCTTAAAAAGAGATAGTAAAAATGCAGTATTAATGGAGCTGGATGGAATATCGTAAAATCTTTTTTCTGGTTTAAGAACTGAGATCTAGTTGCCAAACTGGGGTCATCCCCTGTGCTCCAGTCCCCCTCACAGCTCCAATTCCTGATGTAAAGAATTCTGGGATGAATAACTGAAATGATATTGCTCATAGCAAATGCTGTTATGGAAATGTAAAAGCAAGCAGTGCTTGCTTTTACATGTACTCACAGAATTTTAGATATTAGTAATGGAAAAGCCCTCTGTGTGTTACCTTAAATGCTTTCCAACCCTCCCAGAAATAACAAGGCAGAGACTTAGGAGGAAATGCATCAAAATATCTGTCTGGAGGACTGAGGGCTGTTCATGTAAATGTGCCACACAACAAACCCCAGGGCTGCACGTACTTGTTTTTTAACCTGTTCCATAGACAACGAGACACATTCAGGATCCAAGGAAATAAAAGTGACTCTAAGTCCTCCCAGAATGGAATGAGTATATCAGCTTTTCATCAAGCCCTGATAGGACAATGAACAATTTACTCTTTGAATTTCTCATAATTTTACCTCCTCATCTACTAAATAAATATATTATTAAAATGACAGTAAATAGGAACCATTTGAGATCGGCAAACTATTATCCCTTTCTATGAAGAAAGTTACAGAACAGATTTTGAAAGTGTACGAGGGTGTCTGCTGTTCATTGTCTTGCGCGAGCGGTTTGGGTACCCCCAGGCATCACTCGATATGGCATAAATATCCATAGTTAGTGCCAATTCCCCCCTCGTATTTGGTTGTGGTGCTTGGCACCATCTTCAAAAGTCCATTATATTAGGTCTAATATATGCATCTCTCACAGAATCTGAAATGTCTATGGGCGTTGCAGGCACAGAGACACAGAACGGGCCAAGGGTGTAAGCACATGTGGATTTTAAGAGCTGAGGAGTTCCTGCAAAAGGCATCATGGCGTAAGACTAACACTGTACGCGCTCCTCACGCAACCCTCTGTTTTTCAGGCACTTCTTCCCTGTTCCTTCGTGGTGTCCCTGTGTATCTCCCAAAGGAACTGTTGAACTATCCGTACGTAAGATTTCCGTTCCATTGCAGTATTTAGAGCTCCTGTTGGGAGTTCAGAAACACAACTGGTAAAATTCCAGCCAAATAGAGGAATCTTAAATTTACTAATGTTTCATTCCTATTTTGTGATAAAACAAATTCCGCAGTGGTGCCAAGTCTCTTTTTTGACCCTCGAACATTTCTAAGGCCCTTGTGCCTTTCCCCCAGTCTCTACATCCAGGCCATTGCCCTCCCGTCCTTCAGCTGGTCCCACCAGCGCTCTTACAGTCTCCTCCATTAGCACCACGGTACGAATGTCCTGTTGGCCACAAGATGGTGATGTCCACGGAGAGCATCACTGGGAATTAAGATTATAACATTACATTTTGATATTGGTGACCAAAATAGCCTCTGCAGAATAACACACAATACCGTCTCCAAAAACAGCAACAGGAGTGTAGAGAAGGATGTGCTGTTATTTTTGTAACAAACACTATTTGAAGAAGAAAACTTGGGAGCACTGTTTCGCACTCAGATCACCAGATCCCCCCACATGTCGGGATTCGGGGCAAAACGTGTGCTTAGTGGTGAGTAGGTTGCTGAATATACGGCACAGGAAGAAGATGGAAAAGAGGAATTTCCTTTGGGGGAACTTTTGTTTCTAGTAGCTTGTGTTTGACATGTTAAATTACCCAAAAAGAAAGCAAACTAATCCTGATTCTGAAAGAATAATGAAACAAGAGACACGTTTGGTGCACGCATCAGCTCTCCATATTCAGTGGCTCAGGAATATACACCCCTTTCCTTCTGTAATAAGAGTCAAGGGGGTGTTTTAACCTTCTGCTGCCTGGAGAGGGAACTTGTGATTAACTAGACCAGGCAGGGGTGCAGCCGTAGTTGTTGTTTGGCAGGAGTGTGTAAAGGACTTTGTGGTACCCACGTCCTTGAAGTGGACAAGAGTGAGGCAGAGCCCTCTGAAAGGTTCTTGGGACTGGAGCAGAGTTAGAGTCTTTCTCCCCAGTGGAAGGAGAAGACTCTTGGAGAAGGCAGACGCCTGAACTCCTCACCACAACTGGGATTAAGAGGGGTGAAGCTGTGGCACTTGGAGCAGGCAAGGTGCCCCTCGCTACCCCCAAGTTGCCTGGCAGCGCTGAAAGAAGGCTACCTCTGCCAGGCCTTCGGAGCGACAGCCACAGAAAGCACTGCCTCAACCTTGAAACCTCAAGAGGTGTCTGTAGGAAGAGGGAGATGAAGCCAGTGTTAAGGAGCGACCGTCTTCCAGGCTGAGCATCACAAGGCCACGAGAGAAACCCTCTTTCCTCCGGCCTTCCTCAGCCGCCTCGGGCAGAAGGGCTGCGTGTCCCGCTGC
>VZSZ01001857.1:351148-380553 GCA_013398815.1 Ibidorhyncha struthersii
GCTCCGTGGCCTCGGGAGGGCCCGAGTCGGCCGCTGAAGGCCGGAGCCGGACCGGCGCCCGCGCGGGGCTTTGCGTTGGCCGCCCGGTGACGGCCGGCGACGTGCCTGACCCCGGGGCAGCAGAGAGGGGGTCGGGGGGAAGAGCCTCCAGCGCCGTAGAAGTAGGGGCTCAAAAGTTTGTTTACACGCCCACATCGCGATACCCCGAACATTTATCACTAATTGAATGCGCCCAACACCACTCACTACGGAAAATAGTCACCGTTAGAATATAATCGTTTGTGTCATTCGAGTTCGCGAAGACTTCGGCTGACCGAGGCTTCTCGCTCCTCTCATTTTCAAGTAGACACTAAGAAAACCAGGCAGGGAAGGTCTCCGAACTTGAGGAGAAGCTTCAAGAAGCCTCCAGAAAAGACAAAAGAGTACACAGGGAGACTGCGCGCGATGTCTAAATATTTACCCAGAAGGTGGGTAGTAAGGAAGGACGAATTAGTATTAAAGATGTCAAATATCACACTTCTAATTTTACTAGAAAAGGTAGCACAACGGAAAGAATCTGAAGGCACATCTGAGATCATGAGACTCGCTGCTGAATCCCTGACTGCAAGTTATTACATCACTTCGCGTATTACGATTCGGTGTTGCTTTCTGACATAGTGAGGTGTAGTGCGGTTAAGGCTTTCTTTGCTAAAATTGGAATTACTCTGTTCATAGTCAAACTTTGCTGGTTTTATGTGTTCCATTCTTACAATAATCTAGGCTTCTTACCATCTTGCTGTTGGGATTGCTGTGAGTAGTTAAATACATTCGCATGTCAGAGAGGAGAACAAAGTGTCTCTTGTAGAAATGCGTATGAAATAGCCACAAGACCCCTTAAGAAACCATACAGAATGCAAGCTAATTTGGCATCTGTGGGAACTATCCAAAGACTGTCCTAAAATCAGGCCTTGGAAACAATGGAAGTTCGTGTTTTAATTCAGATTAGAATTCTGCAATAGCATTAGTAGAGCTGCATAGTGGAGCTTGGTAAAATAATCTTTCCCTTCCTCCGTTAAATTTCAAATACCGTCTGTGGTGGGAGATTTGCCTCCAGTACCAGCGATGTGGAATATTGCTCACCGGACACCTCGTATGCCACTGTAGAACACCGTTGTGTTGTACTTAAGCAATTTGCGGTATATATCCTTATCTACTGCTGCGTACTGTACTATCCTTAGATGTTTTAATACCCGTTTAATTCCCTATCACATAATTGATTACATACATTTCACAGTTAAGAAAGGTCACGCACTCATACACTCTGTCTGGCATTGCTAATTATCCAAAAGATGTTATATATTTAATGGAATTAAAATACAATATTTTATGTAACAGTATTGCCTAAGTGGTTGGAACCAATAATACCAATAGCACGTTAAAAAGGTATGGCATGACCTCCAGTTCACGGGCTATCTCTGATTGTCTTCTTAATGGATATACAAACACAAGGAGACATCCAACCCTTGCTACCAAAACACAAGGAGAGTAACAGAATGTAAACACAAAGCTGCTAATGTACACACTGACACATGAATGACATTTACATTGTTCAGAATAAAATCCGGGATATTGAATAATGAGCAACAGAAAAATTGCTATAGCAAAATAATCTTTAGAATCAAACGCGGACTCATTTGAAATGAGAGGGTTTTTTCATTAAAAAAATGGTGCAGCTAATAATAAAGTCTTTTAACCTGTATTTTGTTATAGGTGACAGGTGAACAAATCACAGGTCTTGAGTTTCTCTACCCTGCCTCTCTTGGTAACGTCATCTCCAGTACCATCTGCTACCTACCAGACAAACAGACCAACCACATAATGAGGTACCAGCTTCCACCCAGCTACCGTGACTAAATCAGAACAAAAGATTCAACGCCTCCTTCAACAAAGGAACACAAGTCTAAGCTGTCTTTGCTAATTGCTGGGTTTCAGGTTGTCTGTTACAGATTTTAAGTGAGCTACAAACTTCCATCAAATACTTATAGCTGTTGGATAAAGGTACTAAGAATAAAAGATAAATGGAAGCAAAAGGTAAGAGAGAAGAGAAGAAAGCTTAGAAAATAAGTAACTACTTATGGTAATTTAAGGGCTGTGGAATAATATAAACATGAAAGACCAGGGGGCAGAGTGATTGATATCTCATATGTTTTCGATGCCCCTACGGTTATTAGACTGCAATATATGGGAACATACAATAAACTATGAATTAAAATGTAATTGTAGCTTCAGGCATCTTCTTCATTGTCTGCTGTGGTGTTATGTCTTCATGCACCGTGATTGACAAGGTGTAATTAATCATCTTACTCAGTTGTAAATATGGGCACCCTTCACAGTAGGCATCAGGAAGTGTGTACCAGCAAAGGAAGCAATAGTTGACGCTGATATACCATTAAATCAAAATCAGAACGCTTATATGTTCAGAAATGTGTGTTTGGTGTGATGCTGTTATCGTTTATTTCTAAAATACTGTACCAACAGATTTACTTGATTTGCAAGTTAACTACAACATTAACTGGTTTTATTTATTTTGTCTCTTCTTCATTTTTATAGGCAATGATGTTGTTCTCCTAAAATGTGAGACAGTTTGCTTCTTGTCAGCAAGTGGAGCTCAGCTCAGCTCTTCATCTCCCTGAGCTGCCGGAGACAGACTAGCATGCCTCAGATTCAGTTGCTCTGTAGACTGACTAGAGACGATCCAGGGAAATTATTACTCCATTCATATACCACTTTTTGCACTTCTTATATACTGCATTAGACACTTGGGGTCATTTTAAAGTGAAAGAGAATAATGAAATAACCCTATTAAGAAACAGTATTCAGTTTAAAAATAGGACATTTGTGTCGCAAATGCTGTCCCCTAACTGTAAAGGAACATGTTTTTAAAGATTTTTTTCAGTATTCCAGGGCAAGAAGCATTTTATATCTGTTTCTTTTTCTAAATGATTGCTATCCTTATCCAGTTAGTGCAAAAATGGTGTGTGAGTCACAGGAAATTTAAGTGGTTTGTCTCAGGAAAATTCGGTGGTATGCATTTTTTTGACGCACGTAGAGCTGCTGAATGAATAATTGGCAACCTATTTACTGTCCTTTGCTTTAAAGCTGTCTAGTACATTTGCTGTTTAAAAAAATGTCTTTCAAAGCTGTTAAATATGTAACAAAAAGAGGTTGCTATCACCACTCTGACATGAACAAAGCCATACAGTGAGCTGCCTGAGGTACTTCCAGCATGGTATTAATTACAATAATAAATGAAAATTTGCAAAGTTCTCAAATTCCATTTCTTTGCAATACCAGCCGATGAATGGTTTATAAAAGCATGCCTTAAAAATATCAGTCCAGGAATCAGCTATTAAATATTACCGAAGCTAAGCTTTTTGGGGAGAGTACGGAATCTGCTGGATCTATAATTTCACCACGCGCCCCTGAGTGAATAAGATCTCTGGCTGTCTTGGAAGCAAACTGAGCTTAGAATAGTAGCACACTTTCAAGAAGATGATCGACTAAGAATGTGTTTTATTTTGATTTGAAAAACTGTCAATCATAGATAAAAAAGACCAGATAATATTATTATATAAGATTAGCTAATTGTTTTTGTCTGGTAAACCAGGAATATGCAGGAAAGATAAATAATACAGTTTAAAAGGAAAATACTCAGAACATTTTGCCCAGATGTTGTATTGAAATGGTTTGTCAATGGTACAAGCAATAGATTTCAGATAAAAATACAATCACGTATCTGCAGATGTGAGTGAAATCAGACGCCCGTGATCTTACATATTTCAGTTTATATAGCCACAGCTATTTAAACAATTCCAAAACTGCCTCTACGGGTGTCAAAGAGGGAGGGAAATCTTCAACCACATGATCTTCTCTCCAGAGTCCTGTTAAATCCACTGAACTTAAAACAGAACAAGAAGTGTGAAATATGGGTTTGAACATGTTATGTCAGAAATGTAAAGGTTGGAAGCCTTTTTAGTAACCGATATTAATATTGTATTAAATGTTATGAAAAGGTAGGTGTTGGAGAGAGGGCTGGGCTCATGTGCAATTTTGTCAAGGTTTTTATCTGTGATTATGATTCCAGATGTATCTATTCCCTGAGGAGAAAAATGAAGTAAAGTTGGCATGTGACATGTGTTTTAAGGTGTTTGGCACAGTTTCCCAAAGTGATGACAAAATGTTCATTTTTATTACAGTGAATCGGTAAAGAAAATATGATTCTGAAGGTCAGTAGCTGTATATTTAAGGTAGCTTTGGAGTTTTATTTTGGGAAATGTAGATTTTCGGTGGTGTATTTAGATCCGATTGCCTGACTTGAGCATCTACCATAGTAAATAATTTAAACAGAATAATTTTTACAAAATATGAAGCAGTAATTACCAGTAATTCAGTAAATTTCATGCACAGAATATGGCAGAGATTGCAAAAATGTCTCTTTTTGCATCTGCTGTGGCTGCTTCTTAATTTTCTTTAATCTATTTACTACAGACTAATCTTTTTGCTCTACAGTTAGTCTCAAATAAGTGTAATAAGATTCTTTGTAAGAATGTTTTTAGTGTAAATGGATTGATCTATTTTTTTTAAACAAAGTGGGGAAGGTATTTTTTTGGTGAAAACTATTTTGTCTAAATGCACATTAAGAGTTCAGATAAGAAAGTTCCCTATGGTTGCCCAGCTCCCCTTCTCCCTTCCCTCCAAACCCCTCCTGTGTGTAATAGTATCAGTAATTCCATGCTGACAGCAGGGCACCCAGGGCTACATTAGCAGGCAAACACTCACTCATAAACATTTTACAAGTTCAATATCAGCCAATCGTGGAGGTTTGGGAGGCTGCCCTGATTGGGTGTATCGTGGATTTGGTAAACACGGCTACATAACAAAAATCAGGTTTGTAGAGAAAGAGTCCAATAGTATTGCCTTTTTTGAATAATCAGAGGCTAAGAATATGATTAATTCCATATTTTATAAGTAAACTTCCACAGCTCTGTATCCATCTGCAAATATTCAGAGTGATGTGCCCAATACGTTCCTTTCTGTTCTACAACCACATTTCTTTGTGAATTTAACCACATCAGAAAGCACTTCAGATTTCTAACACAAATATTAGATGCATTTAATGTAAGGAAGCTTCCTTTATTGGAGGTGATTGGGAACATTTTGTATTTTATAGGTATATTTAAGGGGTTAGCAGTAGGGGGGAATCGTCTGTGGAAAATCTGTCTGCAGCTGAAATTTTTAGATGCAGAAGTGTTGCTGAAATGCCTAATACATTCACATTCTTTTGTTAAGTAGCTTGCAGGACTATCCTCTTAGCTACCAGATACTACTTTTTCTTTTTTTTTTTCAAAGTCAAATAACATTTCTCCTTTTTTTCTTATTTGCTATTTTCAGGAGTATATACTTGTTTTTATCTTTTGTGTGCAATCAGAAGATTTTCATTCTCAAGGGCTTTACTTTTATATCTACAATTTTGTTGTTCTTTTCAGTAATCTTCTGCAACTTTATTTTATCTTCAGTGCATGCATGAGAAGCACACATCCCCTCATTTGCTAGTAAATTATTGATAATGCTTTACAAGTTTTCACAGATTAATTTTTCCATTGGGTAATTTTTCTCCAATATAACATAGCTCCAATTAAAGAAAAGAATGCCAAAGGTTAAGGCATTTTCTAATACAATTTAGAAATTAATTTTTTAAGTCCTTGTGTTTAGATTTTAAATTCAGAATCCTATTTATTCTTCAGTATAAGAAAAATAATACGGAGAGTTTGAAAATTAAAAGTCTGGTATTTTCCAGATATTGAAATGTGCCTAATGAAGGCAGAAGACTCGCTTACTAGGTTTACTTTAAAGCAGTGCTTTTAGATACTCATAAATTAAGATGGCAGTCTTCAACGAGATACTTACTACTATTTTATTTGATATTTGCAAGATACCTGACCATTTAATATTTATCCTTTATTTCTCTGAGCTGATCTAATTGCACCTCTCTCTTTTGCATTTATTTCTCTTTGCAAACACTACATTATTCACTCTCTCCTGTGCTTATTAAACAGTGCCACCTGCACCAAATGAAACAAAGCTTCTCCATCAATCTATCCCAGCTAAAGAACCCTGACTATATATTATAATTAATTGAAGCTCAATTGAACACTTGAGTCTGAACTAGATACAGTAACCTGAAAAAACATTAAAAAAATTAGGATGTACTTTAAAGAAATCTTTTAAATGAAAATGTTCACTCAAAACTGAGAACCTAACCTCGTACCAAGCACTCTTCATCATCTCTGCACAGTACCTCAAGTAGCAATTAGCAGGTCCTTTAATTAATTAACTATTCCCTGTACATCACAGGGATTTTTGTGGCACTAACGTCATCCCTCATAAGTGAATACCAAATCCAGTCAATATTTTGTCACTATAAACCCTTATCTGCACTACCTGAATGCCCACTGCATGTCTCTGAAAAATGATTTCAAAACACAGAAAGCAGGTATGGAAACCAGATGCAAACTTTGCAGTACTAACCTAGGTAATTAGAATAGATAAAGCTAGAAATGGAGAAGTAGATGCAGGGAATCTTACACGTAAATATTTGCAATAAGAAATCAGATAAGATGCAAATCGAAATGATGAAATCTTATAGTTAAGTAAAACTATTTTATAAAAAAGGCTGAATATATTTTCAACATTCAAAGCGCTGTAGACTTTGCTCACTGTGCTGCTTATCTTTAACACTGTCCGCTCTCAGACAAGAACAGATTAATTAAGTGGCAGGTCAGACACAATAAGGTGAAAGGGCATTTCCAACCAATCAGTGACGTTTTGCCAATTTTATACTTTGCAAACTTTTTCTGTAAGTATAAGTGTGGCTGATTATTTTCAATGTAATTCTCATTTGGAAAAATCTTAAGTAATTTTAAGGGAATTAACATCTGAAAATGAGATACAAAATACATATTGCTGGTTTTAAGATTTACAAAAGATGCGGTATGTAAATTTGTTTATATAAATATGTATAAGATATATGACTGTATGAGGCTATGTGTGTGTGAATGAACATATGTGTGTGTATCCATCTATCTATTTGTAGATTCAGACACAGACATATGTTATCATTTCTTAGAGGCAAATATCTGCAGAAATAATTCTTTGTGTTCAGTAGTTTTCTTTAATGTGTAGTAAGTTTATCTTAAGAGATTTCTGTGTTCAGGACAGATCTTGTGAATTTATGTAATGTACACCATAATGAAATCAAATAAAGTATGCCTCGTGATTTTGCAAGAATTATACATTAGCACTCTCTTTCAACATGTGTTATGTTTTGAACTATGGAACAAACTTTATAGATAATTTTAAAATAACAAATAATATATATGATGGACATGTAGAAATAGACACTGTAGAAATCTCAAGAAACAAGAAAGAATTATTATTCAAATAATTTAGGACTTCTGCCAAATGATATCATAATAAAAACCCCCAACATTTAATTTGAACTACTCATAAGGAGTAATATTTATTCAGTTACGAAGAGGTAGTAACTGCACCTCAGTAAGATTTTCTATTTTGTAAGAATAACAGAAATTTCCATTTTCACCGCTTGGATTCTCTTACATCACTGTTATTGCAACTTCAGTTAAAAAATTTTGGCATGCGCAAAATGTAAGGTAAAATGTACAGGTCAGCTGATAAGCTATGATTGTATCTCCGGTTTTGCTGTGTAAATCTGCTCTTATCAATAATTCACTATTCATGTTGTGCAAAGACTCTTTAATTTTTTTAATTGGCCCTTACAATTTTACAAAGATAATTTAAAAAAGCACATATTAGTTTCTGTACTTGGAGTCCTTATGTCATAATTTACTACACATTTTTTCCAATAGATTTGGCAAATGAATACTCTATTTTGATACATCAATCTCAAACAAAGGTGGACTCTGATGCAATTTTTCACTGTTCATTTCCCTGAATCTTTTGGGATATAAAGAATCGTGAACAAATACTTAACAGTCTGATCAATAATCATTGACCGTTTTGAGCCCCTCGTACCCTAACAAGCACAGCTTGATCATGTATATTTGATCATTGTAAAATTTCAAAGTACAAGTCTTTCACAGCAGAGCAAGTCTTTCTATGGTATCTTTTTGTTGTTTCATAAAGTACATATTTCCCATGATTTAGCTTTACCATTAATGGAAACTTATTGCACACATATTTGATGAAGCTCAAGATCATGAATTTCAACATTACATATCCACAGTATTTCATATCAATGGCAAATATAAAACACTACCCTAACATTGTAGGAGAGGAAACTCTGGATGTGCCTATGGATTCAATGGACCCCAGAGTGCACATCTAAAAAGCCCTATCGTTATAAATCTTGCATTCCTGTTAAGTGTTGGCATGCACATTACACTGAGGTGTGTTAAGTTTATTTTAGTGGAAAAATTGTAGTAAAACCTTTCCCTTGATATCCTTTTAAATATATGTTCACATACATATAAAATAAAAAATATGCAAGTTCGCAGCTGTCTTAGCCCTCAGCCTTATTAATATCATGTAAAGAGATAAAGATCTAAGTAAAAAATATTTACAGTGAAAAATGTCTCTACAGAACTTTATTATTGTTCATAATTCCACATCCAATGTTTTTCATACAGGAATTCCAGATTATCATTAAAATATAACATTGATGCTACATTTGTATAGCTGCCTTTTCTGCTTATAATCATAATGTTTATTCTAACTTTCTGGGCTTATTATTTTAGACAGATATCAGTTTAATTAGCTTAAGCTGTCATACTCTAATAAATACAGACGGGTTGCCTGGTTTGGGAGGAGGAAGGTGGCTGCAGATTTCAGAAGCAGAGACAGTTAATGCTTTGTACATTGTCATGTAAACAGCAAAAGGACAAAAATAATTACCTGATAAACTTTCAATTTCTGACTCTCCCCTATACGCTTTCTGACCAATTTTTCTATAGAAAATCCATTCAAATTAGGCAAGTCCTCTAAATATCTGCAGCATCTGCTGGTTCAGACACCTTCCTTTATGCAGAGTACCATTTTCATATGATAATACATGTAATATGATATAGAATGACAGAATGCATGACAGTTGCCCATAATACATAGAAAGTCACTCAAAGGACAGAAGCGACATTTGGATAATTAGCATCCATTGGGCAGTCAATCATGCGAATAGAAAAAACTGAACAAAACCCACAATGGAGTTAGAAAACAAAAGGGACCCTAGCCAGTCTCAGGATTAACTGCTCTAAAGCGATCTAAATGCTTTTGTATCTAAAGAACTGAGGCTCCCAGGGCTGCCCTGTTCCCCTCTAGATACCCAGGGAACTAATTGTGGCGATCAAAGTTAAAGCATTCTCTCTTCTTTATAGACTGCTAAATACACAGAAAAATTATTTCTCCATTCGTGTTCATTAAACTATTTTAAAGTTAAAAAACTAATGCCATGTTCTTTTGCCAAGTGAAATGAGCTAGAGTATTGAGATTGTCCTGCTTTTATGGGAACACAACAGCCTGTTTAATTTAAAGTCTGCCTTTGTTTGATTAATATTATTTTGCTGTTGTCCAGTCTGCTATCTCTTTCTTTTTGGATAACGAAGGCAATTGTCATTAGAAACTCTTGTGTGAGAAAAACCTGAAAACAGCTAGGAATAATAATGACAATAACAAAGCCCATTAACAAAATTAAGCAGGAAAGGTCTCACAGTTTCTTAGTAATTGCCACTTTATAAAAGAAATAAAATATTTTTTCAGTCAGCATATGCAGCTCAGAATATTTCCTTTCCCCAGATTAGTTGGAAGATGAGGGCAGCCTCCTTTAAAGCTCCATCTAACAGAAGAGAGAGAGAAAGAGAAGAGATACAGAGAGAGCCCCAGGATGTGGAAAGTCATGAAAATACCTACCCTGGAGACAGTATTCCCATAGGATCCTTTTCATACAAATTCCAACTTGCCTAATGCCCTTAATGAATGAAATAAAGAGAGAATTCAGAAAGGCCCATGCTGATGGCTTCTGCTGGAAAGTGTGTGGTTTAAGGCATAGCTGCAGCAGTTCTGGGAGGGAATCGGCTCCGGTCCCCATCAGCCAAGCAGACAGGAATCACTGGGGCGAAATCTTCCCCCTCACACATTTGCAATTGACTTGAAATAACATCACGACACCTTTGGATAATTGACGCCTTCTTACCTTTCGTTGTCCTTTGTAATTAATATTTGTAGATCTAGAGGTTTCTCCCAGTCACAGATAACAGGAAGGTGGAAGGGGTGGGGAGAGAGAGAGAGAGTGCGTGTGTGTGCGCGTGTGTGTGTGTGCGAGAGAGAGACAGAGAGAGGAAAAGAGAGGAGAGAGAGGCTTTGGTTGTGTGTCTCTGCTTGGGGAATGGTGTGTTGGTGTTATTTGTGTGGATGTGTATTGGGGGCTTTGTAAACCTCTGGAGTTCTAAAGGCAGGATAGAAAGCGAAAAGTACGATGAGCTGATCTCCCCTGTCAGTCGTTACAGAGTTTCGGCAGCAGTGACCTTCAACCCTCCTGCTCTGTGTCAGCCTCAACTTGAGCCCCTTGCCCAGCTGCTGTGCCAGCGTCCAACTGCAGGGAAGGAGAAAGGGACAGCAGAGGGAAGGAGGCAGAGAGATATTGAGATCAGAAGGGCTTTTCGCCCAGTCAAATGGGCCTCTGGTGACAAATCAATCACGGCCCGTTCAAACCAATGATGCTGCCAGTCTCCAGCTTGCCAACCCCTCCACAACCTCCCCCGGCTCTTCCCGGCTCTCCTGCATGACACTCAGCTGATGACTGGGGCTCCGCTCAGAGCAGGGCTGCTTTTTACAGGTTCATTTGGTCATTAGCATCGTTTCTTCTCTGTCTCCCTCTCGCTCTGTCTTTACCTACCATCTATTTTAAATACTGAAAACTAATATTAGAAGAGGGATTGTGACACACAGAAAAACTTGTAAATAAGTTTGTATAACACCTTGTTAAGAGTAGACAGATTTATTTATTTATTTGATTTTACACACTTAGGAAGAGCTACCTGTTTTAATGTAATTAGTAGATCTGGTCAATATAATCAGAAAGAAAGAAAGTAGGCCTTAGGAGCTCCTCACTCCACTGCCTCCTTCCCCTTATTTATTTTACGCTAGTAAAACAGGCTTCAGTAATTTATTTCCACTACACCCATAGGACAGGAATTATTTTTCAATTATCTTTTTTTGCAGACATTTGTTAAAATATGATTTTTAAGTCCCTTTTAAAGCTATGAGGCAGATCCTTAGCTGGAACAAATTTGCATTGACACTGAAATTACTGTATTTCAAGGAGTGTGCAGTGATAAAGTCCTAACTAAGGTAGAAAAACAAACAAAAAAATGCTACTAAATCATAATAAATACTTCTTTCAATAATGGCTGTCATCTGAATATCTGAAAAGGGTTTTGAAAGAGTAATATAAGAAGAGTGCTTGAAAGTTTAGGAACAAGGTACTCTGTTGCAGGTTTTGTGATCTTAGGAATTGCATTCTCTGTTTCTTCCTCTCTTCTCTCCTTGCTGCCCCCCCCTCCATCCCTAACCCAAAGGGAAAAAAAAAAGTCAAAATAAGGTCCTAACAGAGCATATATTACGCTCTCTTAGTCCTCTTTAACCTTAATCCCTGGAATAAAATCATCCTACAGACAAAAAAAAAAAAAAGAACATTGCACATATTGCACATTAAGAAAAAGGGAGAAGTCCCTCCTTGTCCTTTCTCATCTTTAGTGCCAACCTCTTAGTTTAGAGGTATCTCGTCTGTGTAGTCAAGGATGTCAGGGTACATTTTTATTAACAAATTTACATGTTGATCAGCTGAGAGCAACTGGCTGGTCTGACATAGTGCGGTGGGAAGGAACGATGATGTAGATGTGTGGAACGCAGCAGAGCTCTTCCAGGCTCTGTAAAAAGAGCTTGGGCAAGTTACAGCAGCATCAAAAATACAGCACAATATACTAAAAAATGTCTCCCCTATCTCCTTTCTAATATGACTGAACTCTGCGAAACTGAAGTGAAGTGCATTGCAGATAGCAGTGTGGGGTGTTGAACAGCCTGTAGCTGGAGAGTGCTTCCGTCTTTATCTTCAAAGCTGTCCTGTCAAATACAAGGTCTTTTAAACATCAGAGGGATAAAGTTTCTGATTCTGAAGGGTTCGTTTTGCTCTTGGTTTTCCTCAATCAGAAGTTAAGCCCATACGACCCCCACAGTAAGCTGGCTCCAGGATTGCTGCCCTGCTACTTGCCCCATGATTTGGGGACGCTTGTATAGAGCAATCTTGATTTGCTCACTGTTTGTTGAGTTCAGTTTTCTTCATGTTAGTTCTTTCTTCCATCGTACGTGTCTTGAGCTTTTGCTGTGTGGCAGTGAATTGAATCTTATGAACTTAAAGGAAAATTGTGGCTGGGACTTGGAGAATATTCATCTGTTGCAGAAAATGCTGAAGTCTGAACATGTGAGAATTGAATTAATGAGTTTTTTCCTCATTTCAGTCCCTCAGTCTTTTAGCCATACCTTAATTGCAGTGTTTCCTGACAAAATAATTGTAGCTCCTAAAAAAATTTAAACGTGCACCTTTGTTTCATTGCTTGTACTTCCTTCTACCAACATAATACAAGAAATTAAGATGATTTACAAAATAACATGTCTTTCTGCCATCTTACTGTCAATAAATAAGTACTACACCTAAATCTAGTTTATTTCTAAAATGAAAATTCATTACATTTCTGGAAACTTGAACTATCAGCTCCATGCATTTTAATTAGATTGTCTGTTTTTTCATTTATTACTAATACAGTCCTCTTAACTATGATTTATTTGTTAAACAAAGTGCCATAATCCGTCACTTATTCATCTTAATTTCAGCAAAATTAAAGTAGTCGCTGTTATATTACACCTAATTGCACTTGCAATGAAAAGAACTGAGATGTTAATCAAAATAAATTGAAGATAAACAATAAAATCATTAAATCTTTGCTGCAGTAAGTGTAACTAATCAGTTTTGACTTGAAGCGACCAAACACAAATAATGAATCTGTCAGTGAAGACGCGCTCATTAAATACAGCCTAGTCCGCTAGGGTCCTGCAGGCAGCCTGTAACACACATCCCTGCGCAACCCTCTAGTGCCTCCCTGCTATTAGGGGAAAGCGAGGGAGAAAGAGGAAATTGTACACCATTTTCAGGACTGAATGTATCTATATATTGCAGTTTGATTAAGCGAAGATGCAAATGCCACAGGTATACAGTAACTCCTGTACACACCATGCCAGGAACAGTAAAAGACGACATTTTATTCAGCAACCAGCAGGTCAGAGATTAAAAAAAGGGGAGAAATGGAAATAAAACCCAGAAATTCAGAGATATGAAGCATTTGGGTTTGAAAGTTATTAGAAGTATAGTTTCATAGCAGATCAATGAAGTTGGTATTGTGCTAAATAATATATGTTAAATAATACGTTTTGCATTAGTACAAGATACTGATTATAGTCCTCTGCTATACCCACAGAGTAGGGACAATGGTTGGATTAGTAATAGAAGCTGTTCATACACTCATTGTCTTTCCACCATTCACCACTTCCGACCTTACGAGCTTATTACGAGGGACAAAATGGGAACTCCAGTTATTTCCAAATATGTTGTTACGCTGGCAAGGAGTCCTGTATCTCAGCAGCCTGGTGAGCAGAACTAGAGCAATCAACACTTTCTACTTCAGCTTTTAAATTGTTTACTTAATTATTTCAGTTTCCCCAATGGAGTATTTGTGGGTAATCATTGGTGAGCGTGAATTTACATGGCAAGAAGCAATTTTTCTTAAAATAGTTTTGAGTGCTACCTTTTTGTCTATGAGATGATATGAGACAGCAGACAAGTGCAGATATAAAATACAAACAGTGGACCCAATTCTGTGGTCCTTAGACCGAACTATGTAATTATTTTCTTGAACAGCGTCATCAGTTTCTAAACTGAAGATAATGCTTTGTATTTTTATGTTCCCCCCCTCCCCGTGTTATATCAATCGTTTTACTTATTTACAAATTTTACTGTCCTTTGTCTTAACCATTTACTAAACAATATAATTCAGCTTAAAATGTTGATCAGCACAAAGGATGTCTGCCTTGCTCTTGGAACCATAGCATAACCAATCAACATTTTACAATGCTAATGCTTTCTACTGTATTTTAAACAGCGGTCAGTCCAAATGATATAGTGATAATTTAACAGTTAATATGCTCTAGGTCAATCATATCAGAGAATTACACATATTTTTTTAGTTTACTTTTTAGTATCCTCAGTGCCCTCTGAGCAGGAGGCTAATTTCAGCTCAGTTTTCTTCCTTCTTTCTCTGTGTATAGTTCATATTTGGGTCATACCAAAAGAAAACAATCATGGGACAACAAGGTTTCACAGCCTGAATTCAGGGTTGGATGACTACTAAGCAAGTTTTTTTCCCCTCTGTTTTTCTCATGCTACTGTGATTTGATTTCTGTTAATAATTAAACTTCCTTTTTTTAATATAGAATCTAGCTAATTTACCTTATATTTAGTTTCTGTTTTGCATCTTTCCAGCATTTAAAATGCTTAACTTGGGACTCACCATTTCTCAAGGCACTCATCTGGAATGATTTATATGGGCTTTGCTAGTTCAGTAGCAGGTGGGTAATTCTAGAAATTAAGTATTACCTGTTTTTTACTGATACAACTATAAGCACTTAACAGAAGTAATAAATACTACTATTCCTAATTTATTGAAAAGGTAAGAAAAATACAGACCGAAAAGTGGCTAGCAGGATAGGAACCAGGTAATGATAAAAAATTAACAAAAGGATGGACGTGGTCCTTCATTACTTAATGGAAAACTACTGACTTCAGACAAAATCTACCTGGAATGAAAATGATATAGGGCTCTGGAGCTGTATAGTGGCCTGTGTAAAGTTAATCTGAAAATCTTATTCCAGTTGCTTTCAGCAGGTCTCTAAAAAAAATTCACCAATACAAGTGGCACTAATTGGACCCCATGTTGGGAGACTTTGCAGAGGAGCTTACGACTGAATGGGCCTTGGAAACTGAACTCCCTCTCCTATCTAGATACAGCTCCTTGAGGTCACAGTTAAAGCGCACCAGGGGGTCGATGTAGAAGAAGGTTGCTTTTTCTTTACTTGTGCTTTACCTTTCCGGTTGCTAGAATACTTCAATATTCAGGCTTCTCAATGTATCACTTTCTGCTTGCTCTATATTTTAACTACCATGTTCCCTTTGTTTTGTGGTGGGTTTCTTTCTCTCTTTCTTTCTTTCTTTCTTTCTTTCTTTCTTTCTTTCTTTCTTTCTTTCTTTCTTTCTTTCTTTCTTTCTTTCTTTCTTTCTTTCTNCTTTTCTTTTCTTTTCTTTTCTTTTCTTTTCTTTTCTTTTCTTTTCTTTTTTCTTTTCTTTGTAAAGTGTTTTGGACTTTGTTCAAGCAAAATGTATTTTCAAAACAGAAGCACTGACCATACATGGTTATGAACCTGAATGACATGCGGTATGTACATAGTGATTAAGAAAAGAGTGTGGACAGCCTGCAGAATAGGAAAGGTTGAAGGGATTCTCTTTAGCCCCACGTTGAACAGCAGTTGATGGTTAGACATCTATGAAGACGTTTCAAGAAGACAAGGTGAGATTTCAGTTTGAATAGGAGGAGACAAGTTTGGAATAAATAACTAGATCTGACAGTTGGCAACATAGGGATGATAACTGAATCTGTGTTTGACAATGAGGTTACACCAAACTAAGATTTGGCTGGAAGGGGGAGAGGGCAGCAAAGTATAGCTCCACTAAATACCTTCAGAAAATTGCAGATGTGATGTCAGGATGAAGGAGAAGTGAAGAAATTATTAGAGATGCAACTGAAGAACCATGAAAGGACAGGGTCAGGGAAATCAAGAAGGACAAGATGTCAAAAACTAGAATTCAGTCAACAATTCTGAATGATGAAATGTAAAGGAGGATCAAATTGGAATTGTAGTTCTCAGCTTTAACACAGAAGTAGTCTATACTGTACATAGATTAGACTTTTAGGTATTTAGCTATTATAGTGATAGTTTGTGTCTAAGTATGTAAAGCAATTAATCATAATAGATATATAATGCCACACACAGATATGGACACACTTCCTTGTTTCTATGCATGTATGCATGCATACCAATGGCTAAACAGTGGCTAACCAGTGATTTAATATAGCAGCACAGTAACTATTACTTAACTCAGACATAAGGTAGTAAAGGAAGTAAAAGAGAAGAGATTCTTCAGAAACAGAAACATATTCAACTGAATATTTTGAGCATAACAATGTAACAGATTATAATCTTGGCAAAGGAATAGAATTAACCTGAATGCCAGGACCTCTCAGTAACAGAAAAATTAATTACGCAAACTTAAGCAACATATGCTTTCCCAAGAAACAATGCAGGTTGCCTTTAACCAAATGTTTGTCAGAAAAAGTTATGATTTATTTCAATAAACTACTGGATTTACTACTGTTTTTTCCATTTTCCACTTTTTAACATGATTCATAAGAGATTAATATTTCATTTTTCAGAGGTAAATATTCAATCTGATTATGTCATTTGGCACAAAGAACTAAAATTTAAACTAGCAATGTCAAGAAGTTTCAAAACCGCAAAACAGCAAGTCCTCCCCTCAGATTAAATCCAAGGATCCTAAAGTCCTTTAGGAGCTTTATAGACGATCATTAAGTGTGTAATATGGAACACAAAGGTGGGAAAATTCTTGTGTTTACTGGTCACCTTATACCATCCTTAGGTTTCTTTCCAACAGTTTTTGTTTATCTTGTAGATCACCGAGTTCACGCAAAAACATCAGTCTCCTAAAGGTTCTACAAACCACATGATGTTGCCAGTTACTTTGCTGATTCTGTAAAACATTTCACACTAGAAGGGCAACATTTGACTTATGTCTATACCAGAATCTTCTTAATTGTGAGAAACAGTGTCTTCTATAACAACACAGAAACCAGAAAATGCAACACTGTATCAGTACTCCAGTGGCCTGTACCCAGAAATGGTAAGTCCTGTCAGAATCCCCAGAATGTTCTCCAGGGAAAACACTTCTTAACTCCAGGCTGTGGCTCATTTCTCCTCCCATGTATAGTAGTTAGTATCCTAAAACTAAACCAAGTCATTTAAGCTCTCAGTCCAATGGAGAGAAAAAGGCACTCTCTGAGAGTGATTAATCCCACACATTCTAGGGTAGGATCTCAGGCCATGTAGAATTGTTTGTTGCTTTCTCCTAATAACAGAAAGTCTAGTCAACTCGCCTAGCCTGCTCTGGCTCTTTACTACTGCACGCTTAGAGTCAGGTGAGATTAATCTTATACACTGCTAGTGTATGCATCCCTTACATTGTTCACACCAGGCAATGTAATCAGATATATTGTAATTATGAATATAAACGTTGTTATTTTTTAATGTTTTATAAACTTCAGGAGCTCATGATATGTGTGGCAGCGAATTCTGCTATGGGCTATTTATAAGTTGTACTAAAAGAGAACTGGAAACAATTCACAATTACTTGCTTCCACTTGGACTGGGCAAGCCACTGCTTTTGCATTAGGAAGAGAAGCAGCAGGTCTGCAGTGTGTGTTTCTGTATTAGGTTCCTTGGCTCTACCATATGTACTTGTGTAAGTTTTCTCTGTGAATGAATCTAAACCTTAGTGATCTCTCAACTGGAATGATGTGTGTAATAGCTTGATTGATTGTGTCTCTGGAATATCTGTGAGAAAATTTATACACATTGCATCTTTTTTAGACTGGGAAGGTGAGAACTGAGTCCAATATTAGAGAAGAAACCGTACATTTAAAGAAATCATCATATTTAATGTAATGTTTGTGGCAAATTTTAAATTTAATATGATTTGCCTGACTACTGCAAACTCAGGGAAGGTATTCTTTTCTTGGACATATGCTCAGATCTTTTGTGTGAATTTCTATACTGAATTTCTTGTGGTATGTAACTCCCGTTCATACAATTTTTTTTTTATTCTACTACTTGCTTACTGTGAGACAGTTTTTAGTTGGAAACAGAGTATATTTAAAAAAATCAAATAGCTTTGTAGATATGTTGGAAGCCACTATTCTGGGGTGCTGAGAATGCATGTTCTTTCAGAAGGACAGGTTTCTTAATTCTGATCGTATCATCCTAATCTAAGTGATGTGCAATTTTATTTTAACTGTTTCTTATTACTGACATATATGAATCTCTGTCTTGACATTTCCAGAACCTTCATACCTTTTAGAGGATAAGTACGCTCTACTTTAGTACAAATACTGATTTTAATCAGATTGCACATTCTTGTTGGTAGTTCAGACAGGTATTTCTTAAATCCCGTTAGAATTTATTAATTTACTTTCCAGTCCTAGGAGCCGTTTTTATTTGATTTGTGAGTATGTTCCAGCACATCTTTTAATTTCTGTGTTTGACAAAATCTCCTCTACATTACCTAACAGGAGGAAATTTGGTATATCTATTTTCCCAAAATTCTACATGGAAATGCCAATGCAAAAAAGTCATTTACCTTCATTTCAGCGTCTCTGTATTCTCATTAGCTTTCTTACTTTTCCACCAAATAGCCCACTGGACTTACAAAATCTCTTGCAGGCTTGCTGCTTCTTAATACTTGAGAAAATCTTGTTTTCATGTCAGGCTATCTGCTCCTCAAATCCTCTGTCATCCTTCTAATCTCCACGGTGTATCTTAGCCATTGTATTTTATTCCTATTGACTTCACAAGTTAAAATTCTACCTTCAGAAAAATACATGTTTGACTACACTAACTTCTTGAAGCTTCCTGTAGCCCTATCACTTATTTTTGCTTGTCAGCTTCCTTTTTTTTTTTTTGCTTAGGATTATGCATGCCTCCTGTTACACTGTTATGGTTGCTCAAGTAGCCTCCATGCTGAGTCTAAGGATTTTAATTTCCTCACTTGTGACTTTAGGGTCTTTTTAACTAGCTTCCTCATTTTTTGTACAATCTGTCCCCTGAGGATGTTGAAGTTAATTATATTGTGGTCACTATTACTTAGTGGTTCAACTTTACTTACTTTATAAACTAACTCCTGTATATTACTTAAGAGAGACTTTTCTTGACTTAGTTCTTTATAGCTCTAAGATTAAAACAACTAACATATGTATCCAAACATTTTTTTAACATCCTAGCAAAACTAACTGGAATGTCTAGAAAAAGGCATGTACTTACAGGGGAATTAATAACAAGGAGCAAGAGCATTATGCTAACTCTGGTGAAATGCCACCTAGTCTTCATTAACTGTAAGACTAGAACAAATCAAATCAATTAATAATGGCTCCATTTAGAGGCAGAAGTATAGGACCATACCGATACCCTCACCATATAATTTTAAATAATACCACAAAAGAGTCAGAAATAGATTCAAAAGAGCAGATTAGATTTCCAGCAGGACATAATCTCCATTTTAGAGAAAGGGAACATACTTGCTGGCTTGCAATACTGTCTGCTGCAGTTTACTATTCAAAGTTCCTCCATTAAATACGGAAGAGGCTGGTATTTCCTAGTTCATGGTATTACCTCATTACATCTTGATGTTGTATAGTTGCAGTAATTACATAAATAAAATTGACTTTTTATGAAGTATAAAATAAGTGATGATGTTTAGAGAAGTGCACTTTGATTTGTGTTTTGTGGTGTTTTTTTTTCCCACAATATGGAATGGAATCATTAGCATCAGAGAACTAATCAAAGTAAAAACTAGAAATAAAATAGCACTCTTATTTTTCTTAAATAATACCTACAGTTTGGGAAGAACGTTATCCTGTATTGTGAACCTATAGTCTGTCACGAACAATGCTACATGCTTTAAAAAATTAAGTAAACAACAGACACTAATCAATCACAATAAGCAGACAATCCCCAGGTTAGCCAGGAACCCCTAAACTCTTAATAAAATGAGTAGGCTTCTTCCCCAACCAGGTATTGGACATAAGGCACATCTTACTTGAACTTCTCAGACAAAAGGGGAGTACAAACAAGAATGGACAGATCTGGAACTTACTTACCCTTGCGTCAATCAGGGGTAACATTACTGATGTCTTCTGAATATCAGTGCAGGAAAATCAGTAAAAGAAATGTGTGGGCCATCAACTCCATTTCATACATGTAAGTTCAGAACAGCTACTGGGTGTCTAGTACTAGTTGTTGCTAGAAAGGTTAGAATGTCGTGCTTAAGCAGTCATATGCAATTACACAAATATAAAATGAGTATAAATTACATAAGACTCAGTCCCATACCATTTAATCACTGTTACATTGTTGAAGATTGTAGTAATTTGAATATTTGATCAATTTTCCACATAGCAATATGCATTACATCTTGAGTTTAACATTATGTAGTTCAATTTTGATATAAACACATACTTTCCCATTGTTAAAACAACCAGCTTGCATCCCAGAAGTGCTATTTGATGTTTTCCTGATAACAATTTAAAAGTAACAGCTTATGACAACATGTTGTCTGATGACATCTTAATAAGTAGTGGGCCATCAATAGTTATCATGTTACCCCATACTATGGCAGAAAGGATAAACAGATTTCCCCTTAGAAGGGCAGTGAAACTGACACTGCTAGTGGTCTTTTGGTTCATGGTGATTGTAGTGATTATATTTTAAGCCTGGCTCAAAACATGTTTTATTTTTATATAAAAAAAGTTGTGGTAATTGCTACTGAAAACCCAAGATGGACAAATCTGAAAAAAAATTAGGATTCCATCAACTGTGTGAGAGGGGAAAAACTGAGGAAAATCATAGAGATTACACCAATACTTCATAACAAAATTTTATTATTTTTATTTCTGGAATGAGTGCAACAAAATAGAAAATCATGTTCTAAATAATGAACATTACCAAGTTAGAAACACTGTATTTTATAAATTCCTTCATTCCCTTGTTCATTCATTCATTTGTCCGATCGTTCACTCCTTCCTTTCTTCCTTCTTTTTTTTATCTCTTCCTTTTTCCTTGTCTGTCTTTCATGCTATCTGAGTCCACCAGCTTAAGTTGGGCAGTCTACTGTACAAGAGTTTAGTATCATATGAAGTAAGTACTTCCCTCTGCTCCAACAACTTATGTCTTGCTGTTCTGGATTTCTCCTAAGTATCCTTGTTCTTCCAGGCTCATTAGTAACTTCGAGGGACTTGAATGTAGCAGTATGATTTACATCAGTGATCTCATTCCTTTCAGCACAGGAGGGTTATCTTTTCTGTGACAAAGGCTATCACAGATATGAATAACTATTTTCATACTGGGCTTTTTTTTTTTTTTTGTCTAGCTGGAATCACACCATCATAGATTTTGCCTCATAAATCTGACTTTGCTTTATAGAGCAATAATGGTACAGTCAGCACTCTGCCATCACAGCAAGGTGAATAGAGAAGAGTAACTTAGGTCAGTTCCTTCTTTATTATTGGCAGATGAAATAGCGTCTTCAACAGCTTCAGAGCAAGAACCAGCTAGGCAGCGTGTTTTCACTATGAAGGTAGTGCCATTCTGAGAAGCCATAGCAAGAGGTTTTTTGCTAGATGCAAAGAGGGATGTGTAAGCCACAGAGTAAAGCAAACCACTAAGTAGGTAATCTACTGTTATTTTAAAGCTGCTTTGGTGAAAATTTGGAGATTGACATACATATGAGACATTATCAGGTAACAAAAATACAGGAGTTCTGTCAACTTGGGTAGACTGCAGGAAGAGGAGGATAAATACCGCAAAGCCAGTTTCATCCAGTTGGAACTGTATTAAAAAAAAAGTCAGAGCCAATGCTGCAGAACCTCAGATGTCCCTTGGAAAAGACAGGCATTTAGTGTTTTTTCCAATGATTTGATTGTTTCTACTGTTTGACACAGGATTATGTGTTATCTTCGTAGAAGTGCGTATTTGATACGGGCATTTTATAAATACTTGTTAGTCTTTGTGAAAGAGCAACTTCAAAAGGGTTTCCCCCCCCAGAGGACACTGTTCTCACGCCCCCTGTGCCGCTCTGTGAGCAGCAGGAACAGGGTGGCACTGGACAGCCAATGGCAGCAGGGCTGAGCCTGGAGCCCTGCGCTCATTGGCTCCCTGCTGTCACCTGACCAATGGGAGCAAAGCTGCCCGCTGGGACAGGCAGAAGGCCCAAGCTGCAGCAGGCCAGGCCGCTCCTCTGTTGGAAAGTCTGGGTTTGTCTTATTTATTTAATCCATGGATTCATGCTTTTTGTATATTACTTAAAAAATTATTGTTACTTGTTACAGCTTTCCTCACCACCTTCTCTAACTTTTTCCTTTAGTTCCTTTCCTGGTATCTTTGGTAACACACGCTGGTGTATGTTCACGGTCCAGGTAGACGAGTGGGTGTTCTAGTTGCTCAGTTTCGCAATTCATATAGAAAGCTCTAGAGAGCACTTCTGACTTTAAACTTAGAAGATATGAATCATCTTCAGCAAATTAAAGTTGACCTGCGAAGCATATGGCATAGGGAAGATTTTGACACCTGAAAATCACATGAGATTTACGGAAAAAGCATGGTACCAAACTATGATTCCTTTAAAGCTACTGGCAGATTGTTTCCAAGGACATGTAGAAGCGGTCATTAGCTGTTACCAATATTCATATTTATGGTTTTAGGTATTGATAGTAATCACTTTTTCATAAAAATCTGTTCTTTTCCGGTGGTCTAAGTTGAATAATGATGGACACTGATACTTGTCAACATGTAAACTATGTAAGAAAACAGTCTCTAAAAATAGGGACTTATTTCTGCTAAAGTGCAGTGTAAGAAACATTTTCAGATATAGTATAATAATTGTCTGTAAGAAAAGAACTTGACAACCTATAGAAAGCTTAAAAAATTAGAGTGTAAACTTTGAAAATGTCAGATAAAGTATTGATAAAGAAAATGTCTTTGATTTAAAAATACACTTATGAAAAAGCATTACCATCTACAGTTCTAATTTAATTTTACTTTGGTAGGTAATTGTCTCTTTAGAAAGAAAATTTGAAGTTGCCATGCTGAAGTTGATACAGAAATATTGGTCTTAAAGACAAAACCTGCTGTTCTTGGCTGGAGAGTGCTCTGAGGTGAAGGTAAAGGTAAAAGCTTAAGAAATTGGAGACCAGTTATGAGTGGTGTTCCTCAGGGGTCAGTACTGGGAGCGGTGCTGTTCAACATCTTTGTTGGTGACATGGACAGTGGGATCAAGTGCACCCTCAGCGAGTTTGACTATTGGTCTGCAGCCGCTAGGATAAGGTGTCTCGTTCTGACCATTCACAGATACAAGTGGTAATTTTTGCAATGCAAAGAATACAAAAGAATTCCACAGCTATGAACTGAAGCACCACGTGATCTCCCACAAAGCAAAAGTTCTTCAGAGAGCTCAGTGCTTCCTGGTTCCTGCAGTTCCTCAGCTTGGCTTCAGCTTCAGTCATCCATTTATCTATACTCTGCTTTCAAAAGAGATACACAGGCTAATCAGATCCATAATTCTCTGACCTGAGCTCTATCACTACTTTCAGGTATTGAGTGATGCGAGAGGGACTACTGATATTTTCAGTACTCAAAAATGAAGTCTAGAGAGAAGAGGAACTTTTTTAAATAATCATCCCCTGATATTAGTTTGGATGTTTGGATTAGTTCCCTCTCAAAAAAGAGAGGGAAAAAGGTAAATTAAAAGCAAGGCAAAAAATGTATTGGATTTTCGTGTTTCTTCTAAAAGAATAATTAATTTGTAGTCATTTTAACACCATTTTTTATGGTGGCACACTTGTGAATCTTTATTTCTTTAGGTCAACAAGTTAGAGCCAGGTTAAAGACCCCAAAACAAAAAATGTGATCACCATGGTAAGGGATGCAAACAATGGAAATAATTAAAGAGAAAAACAGATTTTCTAACAGAAAAATCACTGCACAGTTAAAGACAAAGAACAAATAGTTCTGGTAAACATTTTCCTATTTTCCCCATAAAATTAAATAACCCATTTTTGTTAATCGTAAGAGATTCTGATGGGGGAAAACATAGTCTGTTGAGAGACAGTAGCACAAGGAAATGTTTGCCATATTTAGATCTCCTTTCACTAAAAAATGAAGAGGTCATTTCAGGTCAATCATCCTGGGCTCTTTTCTTTAGGGGAATGAGTCTCCAGCATGGCTCTTTATATTAAAGGATTTCATGGGCCTGAGTTATAGCTATTGGTATAATCACAGGTTTCAGAAATAAGAATAGTTATTTCTTATTTCTTTGTGAATGGAGAATGAAAAGGTCATTCAGTGTATGGTACTTCAAACACTTAAAAGGAATGGTATTTTACTGCTTACTTAGCTTTTTATGTACTATATAGAAAGTATGCATAATGTTGCCACACTGCTACGCAGAAATTGAAAGAAAGAGTATTTTATTTTATGAGAAAACTTGAGATATATCTGCATTTCTTATTTTGACCATAAAATCATAAGGTTTATGAAATCATGGAACACATGAAGAAGGTAAATGAGAAACAGACCTTCCCTGACACTTCCAGTACAGTATTTGGTGAGAAGTCAAATGAAATTACTGTGGCAGGTTCAACACAAACAAAAGGAAGGTTTTTTTTCACCTGGCATGTGATTAAGCTATGGAAACTGCATGCCATAGAAGGCAGTGGATTCTAAATTATACATGGATTTAAAAGCAACTGAACAAATTAATGGAAGAAAAATCCCCCCAAAGCTATCAGATAGAAGCAGCACCTGTGGCTGAGAAAATACCTTAATTTACTGGAGGCTGGGAAAGGATTCTTCATGCTTCCATGTTCTTACACTCTTCCTTAAGCATCTGCCAGTGTCCAGTTTTGCAGACAGAATGCTTTTGATTTAACTAATTCGTTATGTTCTTATGACTGGGGTTTTTCTTCCCTTTTTTTTTTTTTGCCAGTTTTTCTATTTTCTTCTGTATTTTCCAAACATCAGTTGCACTCTGTGCAATTATAGATTATTGTTTCTTAACTTGTAATGGAAAACAAGTAGATGATTCCCATTTCCATCCATACAGGTAGGTATGTATGCCGATTTAAACATCTCACTTGTTAAACTAATGTCTCTGAAGGCTAACCAGCTATCCTAACAATGCCCGATGAATCACAGTTTGGGAGCATTAAGAATGAGCTTTTTTCTAAAGCAACATATGTGAACACTTCTGGAGGCTGTATGCACGTAAGATGGGCCAATGACCTGACACATAACTCCTGAGGCATATTGTTTGATAATGACAAGAATTACAAGCTTGAGGTTGATAAAATAACTTGTGCTTCACATCTGAAAAAACATCTGTAATAAGCTTTCTATCAGTTTATAAACATTGGTAGAGATTTTCCTAATCTTCAGCAACTGAGAAATTTGGAGAAAGATACATGAACATTATAATTAATATTATTCAGGTAGCAGTATATTCTGTTTCAAGGCAAAACCTTTTCGGTGAAGCTTAACTATTGATCTATAAAGTCAGAATTTTGTTTCTTGCCATTCACATTGGCTGAGAAATAGCAGAGAATTTCCCAAGTAAATTTAGATTACAGCACGCTTCAGAAGAGATGTCACTGCCTGAGAAGAAACAGCTATGTTTTTATGTACATTTGTTTCTGTGGGTGCACTACATATTAAAATATAAGTTCAGCCACATTCACCCAAATCCATTCCAGAGTGCACAGTGTAAGATCTCTATTTCTATGGTATTGAACTAAGACTTTCTGGTCAATCTGGAAGTATCCTGAGGCTTTCACCAATCTTTTAATTCCTGGATTATTTTTTTCTGCCTGAAGTTTCCCTTCTGCTTCCCTTTTGTTTGCTATTAATGCTTCACCTCTTCTGGGAGGGTGATTCACAGTTAATCAGCTCATCTATTCTGAGACGTTCAAAAACACTGTTCTATGGACAGGCCAGCAGGCATGGCTGTAACCCTTGTGTGGTTAAACCCTTCTCTTTCCTTAGGGGCTTCACTGGCTCTGCTGTGCCGTAACTGTTATACAATTATCATCAAACCATTGGGCCAGCTGCAGACATTAGTACCATCAACAGAATTGCAGAAAATGTAATTTGGGTTACCTAATGAGCAGCTTGTTTACATAAATAGGCCAGGTAAAGTGGAGGGGGAAAAAAAGTTCTACAGCTTGGAACACAAATTAATATTAAGCAGATAGAGAGAAAGACTTCCTGCACTTGAACAGCAACATCTACGTTGTGTTTGACATTTTTGTTTTCCCATTGTCTTTTAGCACTTTCACACAGAAAACATAGTTTTCATGATTTGAACAAATATTTAAATTGATTCAGACTATAGTTAGTTGAAATAAAATAGAATTCATTCAAAATTAACACCATCTGGAGGGTAAAAGCCATGTTCTGTATCCATGCACTGGATTCTGGAATATACTTGACTTTGCTTGCTTGATACATACAAGATAAAGTTAGAGTGTACATACTAATTCCACAGTGAGTGTCTGTTTTATCCTTTAACCAGAACAAATTCTGGTCACTCCTCCTCTCCTCACCCTTCTGGTTTCCTCTGTCTTAGCATTACCAGCTTTACAAGCTCACACTTGTTTTATTAGGGAGTCTTTTAAACTAGAGTTTCCAAAGACTGAATTTGCAGTGTTCATGTTTCCAGACCCATTAGCGTGTCTTCAGTAGCAAGGACAGAACCTTACAATTTCACATACACATTCCTATTTATTTTTATTAATTGAATTCCTCTTTATTAACTGTGAGCTTGAGGTAGGTCATCCTCTTTTTCAAATACACTAACATATTGTTTTTCAGATTTATTATCTCATGCTTATCATACAACCTATGTAACTGTAGTATTTCCTGCTCAGAAGTTCTAGCATGCACGTGCACATTATCCAGGTTGAGAAACTGTTGATGAACAGGTACCAACATGGGTTTGCTATTATAATTTCTTCCCCTACAGGTAGGAAAATATGCTCATTACAAATCAGTTACCTACAAAATAGATGTTTCACTGAAACATATTTAAAGGTAATTACCAAACACTAATTTTGCAAGCTATTTTTCTTGTCATTTATTAGTTATCAGCCACTATCAGTTCATCCACCCACTCAGCTATCCAGTCCTCTCAGTCTAGTTCTTGAAATCCAATTTTCATACCTGGTTTTCTCCACATTGGGGTGAACGCATACTTTCTAATAATTCATTTACTCTGTGTGAGGATTTAAATTGCTCATTTGAATCATCTAGCATTTTATTCCTTAGTATGTGCGGTCTAAAAACTATCGAATATAAACCAGTCTACTATTCTTGCATACTACGCTGTCCCCATTAAAAATCTACTAGATCTGTTCCTATTAATGAGTTTACCAAATCTTTAAAAAGCACACTAAACAGAACAGAACAAAACTAAAAGTGTGAGCCTCTAGCTCTACCTCTCAAGTTTAATGTCAATCCATTTTCCAAAAAGGGTGATGAAATTTAAGAAACTGTGTTAGCCACTCTTAAAATGTTTATTTTTCCATACTGTTATTTTACACTGCACCAGCACTGCGGTTACCAGCTTCCTTATTTTTTTCCTCATTACTGACTGTGGGTTTTTTTGCTTTTGTAACTAATTTTAACAATATTTCTATAAACTTACCTTCATCTGACAGTTATACATACAACCTTTAGTGTACTGGTTTATTTAAAGGGGAAGAATATCCCTGGTCTGAACACAGTAATTTTGGTTAAAAAGCTACTGTATATCCATGTGGGTATTTCTGTGTGAGACGGGGAGCGCCGATACAGATCCCCTTTGCATAATGCACATCACGGAGCAGCAAAGGCCACCCGCACCCCAAAGACGGCTAGTCGGGAGCTGAGAGTGACCACAACGCAGTCTGGGCAATGACCTGGCATGGCCCCACAGACAAGCTGGGCAAGCAGAGCAGGGGTGCTGACAGCAACAGGTCCTCACACGACAGTCCAGTGGCCATCAGACAAAACCAAGGTAACAGGTCTAAGGTCAATCCAGGAAATCCACACAATAATTTGGGATTGGGACTGGGTTCAGGCATATCTACACCACAGCTCAAGCCATGACTGAATGCTGAGGGCTGAGCTTGCCTGCGGCTCCTGTGGCAGAGGCAGAGGGTGTGGGTGGACGCCTGTGGTGGAAGTACCTCATCTCAAGTACTTAAATTAACGCTGGAAACACTCCTTCTCATCTACCCAAACATTTCTTTGACTTACTGTAATTGTGAATAAATCTTCCAGGACTTTTTGCATAAATGTTTACCATATTTTGTATTTATTACTTGAATGAGTGTGATTTCTCCTGCTCAGCCTCTCCGGGGAGCAAATGGGATATAAAAGTACATATTTTCTCTCTCCCACCTTTCTAGCTGACTAGGTTCTTCAGCCAAGCATTGGTCTTTTTAAGCCAAATTTCTAATTTTTTTATTCCTCACTGCAGATCATCTCCAACTCTAAAAGGTTAGAAACTGCTAAATTATGCTAGAAGTTGTGCAAACCTTCCTGAAAACGTGTTTAATAAAATTGTCGGGTACCTGTTTCATCCTGTTTGCCAACTCCAGTACGGCAAGTTTCAAAATCTGTCTTACTGCAACCTCTGAGTCAATGTAAGCTTTGTTTTCAGCAGACTGCGCTTCAATTCTCCTTCACTTCTTTCTGAGAAGTCTCCAGTCCCCTTTATGACCTCACTCGGGCTTGTAATTCTTTCTAGCCATCCTTTATTGCCTTTTCAGCAGCTTTGGTTTCTGCGACCAACTGTGCAAAATGCTGTGTCATAGTTCTGCAAGAGTACCAGCTCACAGCCCCTCTCTCTGTTTTTTTTTGTTGTTTTTTTTTGACGTCTGTAGTCCCTCGGCCTCGGACACTTATTTCTGCCTGGGACTCCACTCTGTTCCTTGCCACGCCGGGTACTGTCCCCGTGGGGCGCGCTCACCTCTTTACAGGGCTTTCCAGGGTGGACACTCCCGGTCCTCGTCTGGTCTGGCGACCAGTCCCCACTGCATCGCTACGGGCTCTGGATCACGCCTGTGGCGCCTTTTGGCCCTGTTCGGGGGGTGCCTGACGATTCGCTTCCCTCTGACAGGGCGCAAGGCGCCGTGGCGGGCACGGAGGCAGCTCTCCGCCGCCGCCGGCCGATGGCCACCCGCTCAGCCCCCTTCCTGCCGCTCCCGCTCGGCATGACACTTGGCGGCTCCTCGGCCGCTGAGGGCGAGCAGCGGCGGCTGAGGAGCACCGCCCGCCCCGCCGCGGGACACCCGCCT
>VZSZ01001857.1:389044-467845 GCA_013398815.1 Ibidorhyncha struthersii
TTTTTGGTGGTGAGGGAACATATGTTAAATGGCGAGGAGCAGTTACTGTTAAGAAAAGCAAAATGTATAAAAGGTGTATAAGCAGCAGATTATCAGACGTTTAAAAAAACATTTCTTCCTATGTAATGGATCCCAAAATTAACAAAGACAACTGTTTTTGAAGTTCACGTCTAGTATAATAGTGCTATTGGTCACTTACAATGCTCTTAATTCTTAAATCAGTCTTGTGACGTGGTCTTGAGGAGAATGAATTGCTCCAAAGCTCTAACACTCCTAGTGTGGGAGATTGTCTGGCTTGTGGGATGGTAAAACATGCCTCTATTTTGTTTTATGCAAAGGTTTGTGTAGCAAAGGATGTTTTCCACATGACTCAACTGCAATTAAAAGCTTTAATATATTTTATAGTTCACTTGCATCAAGCTGAAATGGGAGATACCGACTCGTGTTATTAACTATGGACAGACAATTGTACAAGTAACTTTATTGCTCATGTTATTGTTAACAACCTCACTTTAAATGTTTATTTGATTAATAACTTTTGAAATTAATGAAAGCAGCATTATCCATTGACTGTCTTATAGAATCATAGAATCCTAGAATCATTTAGGTTGGAAAAGACCTTTAAGATAATTGAGTCCAACCATAAACCTAATACTACCAAGTCCACCACTAAACCATGTCCCTAAGTGTCACGTCTACATGTCTTCTAAGTACGTCCACGGGTGGTGACTCATCCACTTCCCTGGGCAGCCTGTTCCAATGCTTGATATAGAAGGCTCCCCTCTTAGTTACCATGACAGTTGACTGCAGAAGGAAAAAAATCTGTTCTGGGCTCCAAGAAAGACCTCAATAAACTGGAACAAGTTCAATGGAGGGCCACCAAGATGGTGAGTGAGCTAGAGCATTTGCACTGTGAGTAGAGGTTGAGAGTGCTGGGCTTGTTCAGCCTGGAGAAGGCTTCAGGGGACCTTCCGTACCTATGAGGAGTTCATCAAGATGAGGTATCTGGTGTCTTCACAGTGGTGCATGGCAGGAGGACAAGAGGCAGTGACATAGACTGAATCAAGAGGCATTCTAGCTGAATATTGGGAAAGTGTTCACCATAAGGACAGTCAAGTATTAGACCACGTCACTCAAAGAGGTTGTGCAATCTCCATCCTTGGCGGTTTTCAAGACCCAACTAGATCACAGCCTGAACAACCTGGTCTGACCTCACACTTGGCCCTTCTTCGAGCAGGAGGTTACGCTAGAGACCTCCCAAGGTCCCTTCCAGCCTGGATTATCCTATGATCTGAAGATTTGATTCCTAGAAATGTAAGCTTCAGGAACATCTGGAGGATGTTTTATTCTCTTAATAAGGTATGAAGAGAAAACTTCATTGAAACCGAAGAAGTTGAAAAAGCAACATTGTTTTATTCCAGTCCAGGCAGAACTCTGTCAAGCCACAATGAAATGTGTGAACTGAGAAAGGAAGCGATCACTTGATCAGCTCAGCTGTGGTCTCTCTGTCCTTTCCCCTTTAGATTGTTTAGAAATAATGATGATCTGTGCTCAGCATGGGTGATTTGTATATTTCTAGCACATGAATCTCTGGTACTTTATACAATTCCAGCATTCAGTTGTACCTTAAAGCTGTGTTTGTGTTTTTCCTTGTTATATTCATAGATCTTATTTGGGGACTTACGGACTTTTTTTACTGTACCACTTTATGTAAATGTGATATCTTTGCCTTGAGAACTGTGAAGCAAGATATCTGCAACTGTGACTAGCAACATTAAGATGAATATTTGTTATTAAGAAGATAGTTCCTTAAGAGAAGACAATTACCAAACAATTTTTTTTGCCTTATGATTGTGATTTCTGCGGAAGCTGGGAATTCCCCTTAGCTAACTAAATCTAAGTTAGTGTGTGTGGGGTTTTTGTGGATTTTTTTAAAGAATGTTTGACATCCTAAAATAAGTAAAAACGCAAAACTGCTTTTATCTTGAATTTGTAATTTTTTTTTTTTTTTTGACTCTGTGATTCAGAATTTCTGCACTTGGTACTTCAATGATGCATTCGTTCATGTTCTACTTTTCAGTTTCATCGAATAGCACTGTTCTCATGTCCATACTCTCTTCTGATAAAACGCGGATGCCTTCTCACCAAGAGTCTAGGGCAGCAAAATAGAACAGAAAGAATGGAGTCTACGTCTTTACAGTGACAGTACGTGGAGGTTATCTAGTGAGAAATCTGTGTTGTGTGTGTGTCAAGTATAAGTACGTTGAGCATGGCAACTTTGCAAGTCTAGGGCTTCTCACTGACCCCCACAGACTTAGGTTCAGGAAAAGAGAAAAAAATAGTCATGGTTTTATTTAAAAAATGGAATATTATTATAGGGAAAATACTGACTAAAACTTGTTAATACTTTGATTCTTTCCTTTGTAGTATTAGGTAAATACTGGGTAGTGACTGTGACTCAAGGGAAAAGGTGCAGTTCCACGGCTGATACCGAAGCCTGGCTAATAGACTGACTTCGGTTAAATAGTCCTAACAGGTGCCTTTTGTGCAGTAGGTGTAATTGGGATGGGGTAAGAGGCTAATACCGTACAGATGGGCACAAGTCAACTCTTCGACAGGTATGGCTGGTAACTTTGGCCTTCAACCATTCCAAGTGAATAGAAAGATTGTTAGGACTTCCAAAAATTTGATTACTAGGACAAATTCCAATTCACATATAAGGTTTTAATATTCTGTAGCCTATGTGTGGGGTTTGTGTCTTTGCCTTTATGCATTTTAGTGCTGTGTAGTTCTGACAGCGGGAGATTTTCTAACATTCCTTATAATTTAGATATAAGGAAGCCATTTGCCTGGCTAAATCCACGTATATTGCTTTTTAAAAAACTACAACCAAACAAAAATTTTTTAGATTTTATCATGGTTATTTAGAGGTTTCACTGATACAAGTTTACATTGCTTCGGGAATTAAATAAAATTGAGCCTTGAAAATAATAGATAGAGGGGAATAATAATACAGTTTATTGCCCAGCAGATACCAGTAATATATTCTGGACATAATCTGTAATTGCATTAGTTTTTCCTTTCTGCTGTGATAAGTAATTAGGTATGACTTGGGAGAAATAAGTAGATGTATATTTTAGTTGGCACTAAAATAATTATTATAGCACTTACAAACACTACATGCAAGGTTTATGGTCTACCATTGTTTTTGTTAGCATACTGCTTTATGTTATGTTATGTTTTACTGTTCATAGAATCATAGAATTGTTGAGGTTGGAAGGGACCTTTAAGATCATCGAGTCCAACCATTAACCTAACCTGACAAAACCACTTCTAAACCATATCCCCAAGTACCACGGCTGCCCTTTTTTTAAAAACCTCCAGGGATGGCGAATCCACCACCTCCCTGGGCAGCCTATTCCAATGCTGGATAACCCTTTCAGTGAAAAAATTTTTCCTAATATCCAACCTAAACCTCGCCTGGCTTAACTTGAACCCATAATTTCACCATAGTTTAGGAAAAATGTTTAAAACCAAACGTTGTTTTCAGTGCTTTTTATACTCAATAATACCAAAATCTTTGCAGCAGATTCCTAAGCAAGTAATGTTGGACGTTCTAAACTAAAGCTACATATTTCAGTTTTAACGTATTAAAATAAGTTTTGATGATAAGTCAATGCCTTTGGTGCGTGATCTTCTCTTGTTCCTTGGAATTGTTACATGCAGTGGATAATTTGAGAACAAAATAGATGCTTTGTGTGAAACACTATTATTTTACTGGATTTCTTTTCCTATTTTTAAACTTCACGTAGAGGAAGGGAAAATGCATTTTATGAGATTTTGAAGGACTTCTAATGGAGGGCTAACGTATTTGTCATGGCATCTCATAATAGTGAATAGAAATTGAGGTAGGAAATTACAAATAACTTGTTTCTTTTACAAGTTATAACTGCTTAAGTTAGTTTAAGCACTTCTAGAAATTCAGTTGTACACTATTTACATATTGTATGCTTGCAAGTAGAGTGAAGTGCATTGGAACTGCATTTTCTTTTTTTAAACATCATCTAAAAGAACATTTTAGTTTTTTGAGATGCAGAAGTAGGAGGAAGCTACAAGCAATTTTAGTTTAAATACCTATATAAAAAAAGCAAAAGTGTACTAACTACTTAAGAAATCTTTCTTTTAATTTTTGAAGCACTTTATGATCTTAAAACTGCTGCAGTTCATTAATCAGAAATACGATGTGACAAATTTAAGGGTCTTGCTGGACTTCAGCCAAAGATCCTCTCTTGTTAGATGGGGCTGTGAGGACAATTGTAGTCTGACTGTCAAACTGTTCGTGTAGAAAAAGAGAATTTGTTAGTCTAAGGTAACTGATCAAAATAGTCTCTAAAGTACAACCGTTTGAAAGTAAATGCTCACAAGAGTAAGACACCCCCCCTACACCCCTGTCTGGGAGGATGTGGCATGCTTTTGTACAGGGTTTTTGTGTTCTCGCCAAAGCAGACGTTATAAAAGTATGTCAAATCTGTAGCTTTACCATGTAGTGTGCCAAAAGGCCTTTCTCTCCAAGGACCTCATCTTTCATCTTTTTGTGAGTGTAGCATAAATTCTTGCTGTGTGTTCAAGAAAAAAGCTAAAATGGTTTAGTACAGCTAAAGGATTTCTTTCTTTTTTTTTTTTTTTTTAAAAAAAAACCATGGTAAGTTAGAAGCCTAAATGCAATAGCACGGACAAAGTGTAAGTGTGTTAGAGTTTAAGAAATGTTCACTGGATTAGTAAAGGAAATGTAGTTTATACTACTTCTTTTATGACAGAATTTAAAAGGTCTTGCTGTAAGACTCGCCATGTGCTTCTTTCTTTTCTCGAAAACATACCACTAAGTTGAAAAGGGAGACGAATCTTAGAAGGAAACTATTAACTCTGAGGGAGTTTATCATTGTTTGAGAGAAAGGATGAAATTTGCATTTGAATTGGCTCTGAGAGTAGCATGTACTACTAATCTTGTTCCTACTAGAAGCTTGTGAGTAGTTTAAGTACTTCCTTCTTTACTTTTCATGTTCTAGCCTTGTGTTGTAATAGCTCTTTCCCTCCCTCCCCCCCTTCCCACTAGATCACAAATGTTATAACTTAAACTAATCGAAGTCTTTAACTCTACGGGGAGAAGTCATGATGTGCTTGGGCCTTAAAATTATTCTACAGTCGTCACTGTGGTTTCCACCATAGGACTTTCATAGGTAGAGAGAACTGGCAGGTTTCTGTCTCTGCAAAATAGACATACTGCTACTTCTTAGCATTATCTTTTTCTCATATGTCGTAATTCTAGATAATGCAGCAGTACCTCCCAGATAGATGAAGCATTTTCTTGAACATAAAGTTACTGGAGTAGGATTAAGTTAAGAGTTGTCCATTTAAAAGTTTAAGCTTTGCTCTCAGAGCAACCTTTATTTTTTAAAGTGAAAACGTTTTGTTGGTTGAAGTCTGCTTGTTCTCTATTGAGACGCAGATACTGAAGGTTTAGGAATCACAAAGGAAGTGCGAAATTTGGGTCTCTTTCCATTAAATAAGGGCTTTCTGTTGAACATGTGCTGCAATTCAGGTATCACAAGTTTTCCTATCCCATCTTTACAGTATTATGATGCTACACCTAACTTCCTAAAGTAGGATTGGAAGAGTAATCTAAGTAGATAGGTGGTATTTGGGAATTCCAATTCTCCTAAACTGGTGGTTTTTCTGTTTCCATTTGATCGCTTTTCTTCTAAGTACAAACAAGATGGAAGGCTTTCACAAAGAACTTACAGAACTTACTAGGACTGCAGTGTCCAGATCAAATAAGTAGTCAAAACAGTCTGAACTGTTTTGTTTGAAGCCAGTTCACAGTTTGGCTTTTACAATATAAATGAAATACATAACTTAATTTGAAGAGAAACTCGCTCTATGAAATAGTACTAGATTCTGTCATATTGCAAGTCATCATAAATTTTATCTAACACATTTTTAGGTGTGTTCTTAGCTGACACTTCTAGATTTAATAAAACCCCCAAATGTTAATAGCAGGTATAACTGAATGTTCTTCCATTTCTGCAAGTTATTTTGTGGGGAGAGATCTGTTGTTTGTCCTTGCTTCATGCTTTAACTACTTCTGTCTACAATCTTTTCTATTTCACAAGTACTTACTAGCCTGCACTATATTGCTACTGCTGGCACCGTTTAACTAGACAGAAAATTCAGCACAGAAAGTCTCTCTCACAAGACTTTAAACTCTTTTGTTGATTTATATTTTTTTAAAGGAGCTTGACATCTTCATCAAGTTCACAGTGGGCCTGCTTTGTTTGCTTTCTCTTGAATGCTTGATAAGATTTTTCTTCTATTGTTTTGTGCAGCAAGGACAGAACTTGCCATGGCTGAGGTGGTTTTTTTGTAAATCCACAATATGGTCATTGTCTGCTGCTGAATAATTGTGACTGCTTTTTGTACAACCAGAACTAAGGCTTTGGCTGTGAACAGATTCCTTCTTAGCGTGAAAAGAGACTAATCCATGTAAATACAGCCCCAAAATAAAGCTTTACAGAAAAAGGGAAAGGCTGCTAAGCAGGAGGGCAGAGGTCAGCAATTTAACCTTTAACCTAACAAATAAGAAGCATGAAAGTTCCCGAATTGGTTTACAAAGGCAAGCTCCTGTGATCTGTCAGTTTTTCTTTTCATGATAGAGTTGGGTGAGAAAACTGACTGACAGGTAGTGCCTTTTTAACTGTAGGTTGAAATTAACTGCTAAACTGCAACTTCTTAGGGAGGATTTTTTTCCTGATTTTTAATGAATTATTTTCATTCACTATCTGTACTTAAAGTTTTCCTTGAATTTATAGAGGAGTTTGAGTCATTCTTTTATAGAGTTCTTGAGAGACTCAATTGAGATACTGAAGACTACTGAAACATTTAATATTTCAGCATTTGACACATTTAAGAATTTGATGATGCACTTGATGCAATTAACTTGCTGTTAATGTGCTCCTTTAAGAGTAGGGTTGTTATTCCAATAACTGCAAAAAGATAGTACTTTGAATAGACTTGAAAAGTTGTTTTTAAAGGGAGTGTGTGTGACTTTATTTAAGGGAGTAATTTTAACTTTAGTTCATTCTCAGTCACAAAATTTTGCAAGGTGGTTTGTTTTTGTTTGTCTTTACTTAATCACAACAGGTAATCTCATTAATGAGTGTTAACTTTTGCTTAAAGCTTAATGCATCTGCAGTCAGCTGTTAATCTAGATATAGACATTTCTGTAAAGAACTTTTAATTAGAGTGTCATTCCGATGAGAAAGAAACAAAGAAGTAATGACTTTAAAGTAGGCTCCCCAGAGATTAAGAATAGCGGTTTTGGTTTTTTTTGCCTAATGTTGTAAGCACCGTCCCAGAAATGACTGACATTTTGTCCATCCACAGTTGTACTGATGCTTCTTGTGAGTGTCTTCAATAGAAATACTGGAGTTTAGAAGTTGTGTCTGTGTTTAGTCTGTTGACACAAAGGTCAGGAATTCTACCCAGAGTGCTACTTTAAGTTTATTGTGCAAGCAAAGCAAATTTGGTAAGGTAAAAGATAGACTAGATCTATTTTTATTGCTGATTCTTTTTGGTTTAGGTAGTTCCTTGCCAGAAGAGAATGTAAACTCTAATTCAAAAAGAGGCCTATCAGAGTGCCTGAGGCAGTATTGTCTGCTTCTCTTTGGTGTGATATTTTTTTGTCATGAACAAAAAGAGACATTGTCAGGTTTTCTTGTGTTTTTTTTTTCTTTTTTTTTTTTCTTTTTGTTGGGTTTGGTTTGGTTTGCTTTTTTTTAAATTGAAATAGAGTTAGAAAGAAAGATGATTTGAGGTTAAATTATTATCAAATGAGTGTAAAATTAAATTAAGACTACTGTTTTACTTCAGCAATGGTTGTAAAAAAACCCAAACCCAACCCAAATCCCAAACCCTGCCTTTTGTGCTACCAGAGAGGAGGCTGATCCTGCAGGACCCTACATGAAGCGCTGTAGCATGCTCATTCACGGTTACGGGTCAGTGTGTGGTACGCTTCCCTGTAGCAGTGTTTATGAATAACAGTGGTTTAATCCTGAAGAACTTACTATGGTGTGTTAATATCCTAACGTACTAATTATCTAAAGAAATTTTTTACGGTGAGGGTGGTGAGACACTGGCCCAGGTTGCCCAGAGAGCTGGGAGATGCCCCATCGCTGGAAACATTCCAGGTCGGGCTGGACGGGGCTCTGAGCAACCTGGTCTAGCTGAAGATCTCCCTGCTCATGGCAGGGGGGGTGGACTAGATGGCCTTTAAAGGTCCCTAAACCATTTGTCAAAATTTCAGATCGTTTGCTCTTGGGAAGATGACTTTGATGTCTTTTTTTTTTTTTTTTAGATGGAAACATCTTTTGATATACTTTTTAATAGAGCTTATTTCATGGAAGAGTGGGATAGAAACCAAAGTTGAACTGCAGTATTAAGGATTATAACCTTGGATGGAGGGGTGGGACCAAACAACTGATAGTTGTAATCTGTTATCTATAATGGGTTATAGTCTGGAGTGTTCATTTGTTTATCCTTCCATAGGGATTTAAAAAAAAATGCAAAACCCTCAAAACCCCCAATATTGAAGTTGGTTGTGATTTTTCTGAATTCTTTCATGACTGGCTATTTGGAGAATAATGTGTTCTGATCTGATGAACTAGCTAGTAAAAACAAATGATGCATACTATAGATAGTCAAATAATATAAGACTATATAAAAGTACCTTGTAGAACGTCGTAATCTGGGTGGAAAGCCCTACAGTTAAAAGATGAGGAGCAGGACTTGAGGGGTCCTATTTACTGTGCCAAAAATGTGTGGCCTGCCCCAGGCTTCATCAGCTATTACAGTCCATACAGCTAGGGAAGGAATGGGGGGAAAAAGAAAGAACTTTCAGTGAGTGCTTTTAAAGCAGTATCTTGGATATTGTAGCCAAAAGTATTTCCATGCTTAGAATTTGTGCTAGGATTTTAAGTGGTAGTGAAGGGAATTACAGTCACGACGCCCTTTGCATTCTACTGGGATTAACTGAATCCCATCTTTAATTCCTTTGAAGAGTCATTTATGTTGAAACTATATGTAGTTGTGAGTATAAGTAGTGGTAGCATTACCTTTTTGGAATTGATTATTACATCATTTCATCTCTTAAGTAAATAATTACTCTTCATTTGTGTCTTGTGGACCTGTAAGATACTTTTGAAATCCTTGAGATCTGCTCCAAAGATTCTAAAACCAGATCACCACTCTCTGGAAAAACACCTATGAAAAATAATTACTGCAGACTCAAATCAAATTCTAAAATGTGAAGACAAAATAGCTGATTAAGTATCACAGTATAGGTATACAGTAGAACCAGGCTTCGGACTTTTCATATTTGTAAGCTTCATATTTGACTTAATGTTATTCAAATCATGTGCTTTATCTTTTTGTGAATGTGGCACTGGGACAGTGCAAGCAACTAGGGGAAAAAAACGGGATATGAGAAGCAGCTCAGTCAGAATGGAAATTAGCTTATGCTGTCTGCCTCTTCAATAGGCAGTTGAAGAGATTGTAGAACAGAGCTGGCCTGTGGTGAAGGGCAGGATCAAATTATAATAAAATATGGCAGAGTAAAGAAAACCACCCCAACCCTGAACTGAACACAACCCCCAAAACTTTCCTTTGCATTAAGTATGAGATTTTTTTTCTAAAGTTGCTCTTCACTTGCACCTAATATCTGATTTTATCCGATACTTGCCTGTTGATCATTCACTCAGTTCAGTTTGAAGAGTTTATAAAAACGGTAAAAAGTTTTAATAGGATAAATAATTCTCTATTAATGCTATAACCTACATCCAGAAATGCATTAAAATTCATACTTACAATTACCACAGACTAATGTATTGATCTCATCTCATGCCATTTTATCTAGGGGTGATATGTGAACATGAAAAAATGTTATGGCTGTGTTTATTTTGCTTCATTGTGATTAATGTCCTTCTGCACTAAAGATAATGCTATGTTTGTCCTGTACGTTTGTTGCTTTTAATTAATGGCTTAAATGCCTTGCTTGTGTTTGTGATAATCTATCGTCTTCTTTTGTACACAGTAGTGTTAAAATTGTTTTGATTATGGTTTGAGAAAATTTGCTTGTACATTATTCACTAAAAATACATACTACTTCTCAGTGTATCGTAGATTCTGTCAGTACTATGTAATTAAATAGCTCTTAAAGATATTTTCTGCTAGAAGGAATTAGCATGTTAGAACAGAAGTATACAGCTTTGTGTGTACCTTATCAGTATTCATCAACAAAAATAGATTTAGTGAGTAAACAGTATTATTTAACTTGTTCAATATATTAGTCTTTAATGAACCGTAGAGGTAAAAAGTAGCAGTCTCACAATTTGCCATCTCTCTTGCATGAAGATTGCATAAAGCATGGTTTGTTGCACTTATAAATACCAAATGTGGTATCCAGCAATACAGTAATTACAGTGCTTTTCATTTTGATGTATTTCTTGGTTGCTTTGCTTTACCGTGGATATGGCACGAAATCCTTCACTAAATCATCGTGAAGCAATTCTGTATCTAGACTAAATCCTTAGAATACAGTGGATATCACATGGACAATTAAAATTGAGTATTGCCATGTTTTTAAAATAGTCATACATCTCAATTTTGTTTATCTCAAAGTTTTAAAAACCTAATGACCTCATTGCAGCTTGACTATAATTACCATGTTTAAACTTCTATGCATTTTTTAGTTTAAACAGCCTTTGTGTTTTTTTTAAAACCAAAAGAAAATTAATGAGAAGAGACAAAGAGACATCAAAGAGGTTTTCCCTCTGATTGCAGTGTTAGAAGTTTTGCCTGAAAATAGGTTACATTTCTTCTGTTTTCAGCTGAATCCTCATTAACTTTACATTTTAATGATGTCCAGAGCAAATTATACGATTATGGTAGATGCCTTAAAGGGAAGCTTAAAGGACACCTTTTTAATGTTTGTTTCTTTATTGGTGGCAGTATTTGCACCAGTATTATAAACAGTGTTAGAATGCTAAAAGTAATCCCAAAACATATCGGAAATATCTTCCTTTTTGCCATATATGTAGTAAAAGTTCCTTTATTTAATATTTAACACAAGTGGAGCATGTTAGGGGGATATCTTCATCTTTGTAGAAGAAAAATGTAAATCACGTCCTTTGAAAGAGTTTACAAATTACTTCTGCATCTTATAATCAGTTTAATTTATAATGATAAGACAAAATGCAGACAGATGATGTAACAAAGCCTCTGAACTGTTTTATTTTCTTGAACCTTCAATGGAGAAGATGACTGAAGAGTTAATAAAGTGGTAGTTTGTATTTTTACAATGACATAAAATATTATTGGAGGAACTTGGTGGAATTTCAGTTTATTCCATTTAGGGGAACGCTATTAGCAGCAGTTCTGTGTTCTACTGTACCTCTCCTACTAAAAATTAAGATTGCATAATTAACTTTTTAGATGAGATCTTGTATCAAATGCAGCAACAAGAACTTGTATTTGGTACACCTTAAACAAGGTTAAGTGAAATTGGCAATAACGTGAATGGAAGTTGAAGAGCTGAGAATCCAGATAGTTCAAGATAATCTTATAAAACAAAAACATATCTTAAAAATAGAAAACTAAAAATTGCACCCACTCCCCCAAAAAGTATAGAAATTTTATATTACCAATTTTTTTCTGTTCCAGTTCTTTCTCCTCACACCTTAGCGCCATGGAACGATATGTCATTTCTGACTGTAGCTTAGACCAAAAAGTCTTGTGAAAAGTGACGTCTTCTGTTTCGCTGTCCTGACACTTGGTGTCTGTGTTTTATGACTAGAACCTTTGATTGTCTTGTGCTGCACTCTAATCAATAAACTAAATTTTTGGGAGGTGGGATTATGGCAAGGGGGTGGGAAGAGGAAGACGTAGGAATGTCCCAAAGTTCAGCTACAAGGTAGGACTCAAAATCCAATTGACATAGTGAAATGTTGTCATTTAAAATCTTAAAGGTTAGTACTTCATGACTGCATTGCTGTAATAGAAGTGAATTTCTAATTAATCTCTTATTATTCCTATAGATATAGCTCTGCTTGGCATATGATTATACGAAACTAAGGTCCTGCATCTATATAGTCAGTATTTCAGATCGGTGTTTCTAAAAAACATCTTTGCTATGGAAACAATCTTTAGTACTTGTTTTTAATAAATTCAACCTCCTCGTATGTTGCAGGCTCTTAATTCCTGAATAACTGGTGGTCCACTGTAGTGTCATCCAAAGTTTGGTGTTGCTGTTCATCTGCAGGTCTGTGTTCTCTAGTTGAGTGGAACTGCACTTCCATATGGTCATCTGCTATAAGATGCTCTTGAGAGCTCACATTTGTAATCATTACTATCAAAAGGATGCTTTTTGTCCCAAGAATTCCACCTTAAGGGTGCTACAATTTCATGAGCTGCTCTTCCACTGAAATTTGTATGGTGTTTTAGTGTCTTGGCATATGTACACATAGCTTTTATGTAAATGAAATCTTCCATTTTATTAACTCAAACAAATAAATTTTTGCTAAATAGTACCTGGTTGACTTCTTCATCCTTGATTTAGACTACTGTGTCTTGAGGGAAGCATTTGGTATGTCCATCATTGATAAATAATTGAATAATGCAAGAGTCATTAGACAAAAAGAAAAGGGAACTTAACCTTTCTGTGTCAGTATGATTCTTACATATTCTTTTTTATATTAATAAATTTTCTGTAGCAACTGTTCAGGAATCTAAATTGTCATGATTGTCTAGGAGTTATGCCAGACCCAAATTTGCATCCAGCTTGGTGTGCCTTAGGTGATCTCCTGTTAGAAAATGGGTTTAAGTCTTTCAAATGTTTGGTGTTCTGTAAGATTGAAAACAGCTTTTTAAAGTGGTATTTTAAGTTCCTAGTTTAGTTTAAATCTTTTAGCTTTGATGCCTTCTAATGTAACTTTAGTTTGAAGATCGTATCACTAAAGAAGAAAAAGTTGAGTGCAATTTTCTGGCTTTTTCTCACCTTTATTTTGTAATTATCACAGAATTTACAGTAACTTAATCTTTAGTTGAGATGCATAATAAAAATAATGATTAATAAGCTCTAGGTGACAGAAAGATGCGTATGTTATTCTTATTTCCTTGGCATGCAGGATTTTATATAGAATCATATTAGCACTAAAAACTTGAAATGTTCTTCCTGTGGTGTGGCTATTTCCAGCCAGTTATGTGCTAATGATAGTGCAAGGTTGAAACATTCCAATCATTCATACGCCTGTCCTCCCTTTGTCATATGTGTTTCTTTGCTCAGTGTTTTTGCCTTATTTCTTTTGCTTTGTTGTGGTCAATTCAGTCAGTATAATAGCAAAGACACTGGCTATTTTTTTTCTTTAATAAAGAGTTATGTTAGAGATATACTATAACAGAGATAAGAGCTATTTATGTCCTAAGCTATTGATTTTTAATTAATGTTGCCTGGGCTCATACATGTTGGCAGAATTGCTAACAGCTTGTGGCATTTTTTAATTCACATCTTCTTTTTTGGTATTTTGACAGTGTCATTCATATCTCATGAAAAAGTACCTCGTCAGGTTAAATGTGTTAAAACACCGAGAAAAAAAAAAAGAGAGAGAATGGAACATAGGGCTGCTTAGAAACCTTGATCCATTGCCAAAGTATTTAAACAATTTAGTGTTTTGGTTTTCTAGCTCCAAGCTGCTTCTCAAATCCCTTGCTAATTAATCCAGTTAATTCTTTGTAGACTAACTGTATGCAGGGCTTTTTCTTGTGCTTCTATCGCTGAGAACCCTGTTTTGTTTGAAGCAAACCTAAGCTCTGTTATAAAGGTTGTAGTAATAAAGTGAGTACTTGCAGATGTAAATACAGTGTTTTGAGCCTTTTAAAAAGGAGTTGTGCTTGTGTGTGTAATTTCTAATTTAATCTTTCATGTTTAAAAATTAAATATATATGCTTGTATGAAAAGGTGGCGAGAACTTTGTTGTTAGCTTGATCATTTAAGAAAAGGCAGTAGGGCCTCTATGGAACAATTATGACATGAAGTATTAGTGTTGTGATACTACAACTTTTGAGATATGTTTATTTTTCAACAAGTAAATTACTGTAAATACTGTTTGTTTCTATACTCCAAAATGGATATAGGGCAAATAAGAGAGTTTAATGGGAAGGAGAGTTTTTAGAAATCACCTGTTGATACTTTGTACTCTAATCGAGAGAATTCAAAGGTGTTATGAATTCAGAACTGGAAAAAGCAGCTAGGGAGCAGAGAGCTTAGAAGCCCAATTAGTCATGGTATGAGATAACGAGAAAAGAGTGTACACTCCTCAAGGTGTGCTTGTCTGTGATAAAAGCAGCTACAGCTCTTGAGCTTCCTTCTAGTTTTTAAAATTTGTTGAAAACTGCTTCCCCTCCTCATACGGCTTATCGGTGCGCAGTGCATGATTGTGTGCACTAATGCAAGTGTAGCTCTAGCTACCGGTGACGTTTCTACCAAGCACCGTGGGAGAAACGTCTCTCTGAGTGTTCTGCTCCATCAGCTTTCTCAGTTATTTTGAAAAGTTACTTCTGAGGCCTTGTTGTCTTTGGGACGCAGCTTTCCCCCCCTGTTCTGTGTAACACTAGATGTTCTTGCATATCAGCGATGATGTGCAGGTATTGGAGGCTGCGGTTGTGCTGCCAGTTGGCCATAACAAGTCACGCTCCTCGTTTCCTTCATCATCCTCAGTAGATTTGCGTGTCAGCACAATGGGAGTCGATGACCGTCTGCACTTCAGCACCTTGTGGATCAACCTGTGGAGAAAAATTGTGTGAGTGGATTAAAGTTGCATTTATAGGTTACCTTTGGAGTTGGTAGTGAAGGAAAAAACTGTTTTCAGCAAATCTGCTGCTAAGGGTAGGCAGGTTGAAAAGAATTGGCAGAGCTCTTGAAAAAGTCTGAAAGTGTAGTTGGGAGTTTGTTGCGTAATAAAGCTGAGCAAGGAAAAGAGAAAGGAAATTAATGAAATTGTTAGTTTCGTATACACCTGATTTCCAGGGCTGGCTAATAAACCACTATAACATGATTATGAAATGTTCCTGCTCAGAACTAGACCAGTCTATGATCCCAGGAGCATCTTGATAGCTGGATATGTGCTATCATACCTCTTGGAAGTATCAAATATCTTAAAATGTTCCTAGTGCATTTCTAGTTTGCAGTTAAAAATCCTTTTCTACAGTAACAAAAACGTTTTAAAATTTTTTAGTGAGATGATAAAATTCCTGTCTAGTTGCACTCAATATCAGCAAGCTCCTCTTACATAAAAACAAATTATTCTTCAAGCCGATAGCACTGCTTTAAATGTGCTAAACTTAATTTCTCAGAGGCCTTCTTTTTATTGTAGCATCACCTGTGGCATGAAGTGAGCTTTGTTAATAGGAGCTGAAAGCATTTCAGATACGAAATAGGTCAATATCGCACGTGTAAATATACTCACAATTCTCTTGCAGTGCTTGGTGCTGTCCGGTTAATGAATGTTACTCCAAAAGAGAGAAGTCATTCTGAGTAGCTGAAGACTCAGTGATTTTCTTTTTATTTCATCTCATGGTCCTTAGCTAGATGAGATGTATTTTTCCACCTTGGGACCCCTCCCCCTATCGCCCCCCTCAAGTTTTGAATACTGTTCAAGAAGTTCAGCTTCTGTCATCAACACGTCTGACTCCACAGAAACTTTTTGCGGGAGAGTATAGGAGAGTATATTGAATGCTTTTCCTGTTTGCACAAACTTTCCTCTCATTTAATGCTTCAGTTTGTAGGCTTTCACAAGGCCTCGGTGATGCTGCTGCCTTAGAGGAGGCTCACTGTGATCAGCCTCTGAATTTATTTTTTTTTTTTCAAACTTGCTTCCAGCTTGCTGGCCCTTAGGAATTTTCATTACCGTTTTATAAACGGACAGTGCTAACGTGACTGATAAGTTGAGATGGGCATGTTATACAGTTCAAGCTGAAACTGAAAGGTGAAATTGAATACTGCACAGTATATTTCTGTATTTATAAATGCAGTAAGCACGAAGCTCTAAAGATGTGTACATTGTTGTAGGAACCACCACCATAGTATTACTCATTATAATAATGTCTCCCCAAAAATGATAGCTAGGTTTGGCTGTTGTTTATTGATAATGAAACACATACGAATCAGATTCATTGTTTGATAGATAGGATATATTTTGCTATACATTCCAAAAAGTATTTAACATCTCTGCTAAAGAAAACAGTAGAATTAAGAATGCGATTTTGTTTTCTGTGTCACAATTTCATCTTTGAATCTGTTCTTTCTTTTTCAGTGCCATTTGAATAACTAAAGCATCCTGAAATAAACAGATATGCAATAATAGAAATTTTGAAGCTGTCAAACCTCCAAATGATTGAGGAGCTTGTTTTCTATAAAATCCTGTATTGCTATGCAGGGAGATTCCCATAAGAGATGATACTTGTGCCGATCAATAACGTAGAGCAGTGTCGTTGGGAGCTGGTGGTACTCTGCTGAAGTAACACATGATAACTTTGAAACTGAAAACAGTTTGAGACTATCAATATTGAAAGTATGTAAGTGAGGTCAGGGTTTTAAACATTATAAAGTTACATAGCTTGAGGCTTAGAAATCAGTATTCCCTGTTGCATGTTTAACAAAGAAGGTATTCTCTGTGTAGTTTAGGCAATTATACAATTGCTGAGGAGTAGGGTTTGGTGTTTTGTTTTTTTTTTTCTTTTTCTTTTTTAGTACAATACTTCAAGAACTTATGGTTGGCTAGAACACCTTTTTCTAAGTGCTTTTTGAGTCAATTCAGATTAAAACTGAAATGTGACGGTGCATATAACAATGAATACATTTCTGCAGTACTTGTATATATTTGCCTAATAATATGTCTATCTGAATTTACTATGGTTGGTGAATTTTGGAAAGAGACTAAAAAAAAGTTAGATGACTGTAAAGTGTTCTGCAGTACACGGAAAATATAGGTTATTAGCAAATTAAAATGGCCATTAAAACTAACCCCCAAAATGGTGAAAATAAAGCAGTTTGGAAAACGTTTATAAAACTCAAAGTATTTTCTGGTAATGAAATGCCTGGTGGTATGGTGGAAAGTACTATTTGTTTTCATTAGCAATTCCTTTAGGTTTTGTAATGTAGTTGATTGATTGCCATGGACACATTGTGGTTTTACATGAATTCCTTGTAATATAGTATTTCTAAAAAGCAATATGACATTAAAATGTTATTCCTGGCTTTCTTCAGAACAACAAACAGAATTAAAAATTATCTGGTTGACACAGGAAAGTAGAAAATGTGACATTCTGTAAAAATTTCTCTTAAAATTAGTTGAATTTTTTTGAATGAAGGTGCTTATTAGTATGCTAATGTTCGTTATGAATTAAGTTGGCTATAAACTTTCATTTTATCAAATGTAAATCTTTTATTTGCTGTAAAAAGCTAGCTTAAAGAAATTGTTTGGGGCTACGTATGGTTGAACCTTCAGCAGAAGCAGTAATCTTGGAAAAGCAGATAGGCATACATAAGCAATTTGAAATACATGTCTTGTAAATATTAAAGAGGGTGACTGTTGCTTGTAAAAATGTCAAAAGTCTAGTTGCACTGGTCTTATCTTGCGTAACTTGAGAATTTACATCTTGCAAATATAAGTTAAATCGGCAGATTTGCACAATCACCGCTTTTGTCTGCTATTGTTAAACTCTAGATGATGCACTAACTCTGGATTAATTTTTGCTGCGTGCTAGCTACGTGTGATGAAGGTCTGGTTATTTTTCTTCCTTTATGGCTTCTAAGACTTAAGAAAAATCTTATCCTCCCCTGTTTGGTATTGGCACTTCCAGATTGTCACATTTAAATCAGAGCATGAAATATTAGTTAACTGTTTCTTTCCTATTTTCAGGACAGGGAGGGCTTGCCAGCTGCTGTTGAAGTGAAGAGGCTGTCACCAGGCAACTCTGCTGCCTCAGAATATAAATACAAAGAGGCAGGAGAGAAACGAATTCAGTATTCATGGCCTGGGCAGTTGAAACGTATCTCTATTAAATTTATAGAGTGGTGAAAAGGTTACGAGAAAAAAAAAAACTAATCAAACACAAATAAATTTAAAAAAAATATTAAAACCAAAAAAATCCTACTTAAAGTAAGTGTTCCTGTTCAACTTCTGCGTTTAAACTCTTTTGTGTAATTATTCCAGGCAGCCCGTAAAATGTTTCAAAACACTTCGTAGTTAATTTTGTAAGCCAGGCTTTGTGGATTTCTTGAACATAGAAGTAGGATGTTACCTAACCGTACTTTTTGCAAGTTTTAGCTGCTGGATAATTTGCTGACTGAAATTACAGGGGGGAAAAAAGAATTTAAAACGTAATCCATTCAAAATTTGCTCCTTGCAGGCCTCCTGGAGTTTGGCTTAGGTTACCAGTAATACTAAATTTCTGGGTTGGTTGAAGAACAGATGGTTATGAAGAGAAATATCCCCTTAAGTGCACAGTATAGCGAACTCAAAAGGTTCATCAACCGTGCTTTAATGTGGACATGAGGTATCACCAAAGTAATTAACCATTGCATATAAAAGATCTGAAGACCTCAAATGAAGATGGGAGAAACATGTAACAAACAAGACTTAAAATAAGTCCCTTTTTTGTCTTCTGTGTTTGATCTCTGTTATTTTTGCTTTAGCCTATCCTATGCATTCCCTTTTTATAGTTCTAGCTTTAGTTATATCAATATCATCAGCTTAAAAATTAATCTGGACTGAAAGTTTTCTGCTCTTCTTTGTAAATAATTCTGAGTTTTCTGATCACTGAAGACATTTTGAACTTTCTAACGTCTCCTTATTCTTACAGTTTAGAATGTTAGTAGAAGAGGAATTAATCTGTACTGTTACACAACTGATTTTTTTTTTAAAACTGATTTCTTGGTATGGATGAAACAAAAGGAGTTAAGGATTTAATATGGAGGTAATTCCCCAACCGTATTTCATATATTGAACACTGTGCTTGCAATGCAACTGTTTCACAACTTCCATTAAAAGAATTGGTAAAGTTTTGATTAAACCTGGCACCATTCCATATAAGAATCTAAGAGAGTAAATAATAGCAGTTGAAGATGGAACGTGTAACCTTATGAAAGGGTCTAACTAGTCTGATGCATAAGTTTTCCAATATCCTTTCACTTATCATTTATCAGATCTTGACTCTGGCACGCATTTTCTTCAATCCATTGCTTCTTGATCTGCTCCTCTTACAACTTAATGCCGTGTTCTTGTTCCTTGGGAGAGAGATGACTGACTTCGTACTACAGAAGAGATTTGAAATAAAATATAAACTGAACCGACTCTTCAGGTTTTGTGGTTACGCTTATGTTAACATTTAGATCAGAGCTAACTTCAGTGTTTTGTTGGGTTTTTTAATAATTCTCTAGCATCTCTTTATTTCATGATACTTTAGCTCCAGCTTTAGTATTGAAACAAAAGAACAGATTCTTTCGAAGTTGTAACTGTGCCAGAGGAAACTGGAAATACCATTCTGAACTCTGCTACTTTTCTGTAGTGGAATGTCCGTGTGATGCTAAATGCCCGTTAAATGGCAAGCTGAATGGTTCAACAGCTCAACGTGGCACCAAATAACTGATTAGAAATTGCTAAGAGGAAACTAATGTAGCCTCTTCTTTCTGTAAATGACAACGAATGTTTTTCTGTTCTCTTATCCAAGAAGTGAGTGTTGTTTCTATTTTGTACTTCACAGAGTCATAGAATGGTTTAGGTTGGAAGGGACCTTAAGGATCACATCGTTCCAACCACCTGCCCTGGGCAGGGACACCTCCCACTAGACCAATACTTACTGTACTTCAGGTTTTTAACAGGATTGTAAAATGAGTTTAACCAGGTCCCCCTTACATCGAAGGTTGGTTTGGGTGCTAGAAGCAGTGAAAGTCTCTCATTTAAGGTTTACTCTGAGTGCGTCATAAAGCTGCTGATGGACTCATGCAGGCACTGGAAAACTGGTGTGAGGAGCTCAGCCACCTCAGGTGTACTGAAACATAAGGGTAACTCTGACAACTTTTGCCAGTTCTTGTCTTGTTAGGGCTATTACCTCTCCATATTGTGTGGAATCATTTGAATTTTAAAGGTAATTCTCTTTATTCTGGAGAACCGTGTATAGAATTAAGTAAAAATTCACGAGGAAGTTGTAGCTAAACCTGGAATTTTGTATAAAATATGGCTGAACGCTGCCTAGGAAAGTTTTGCACCTCACTGCCCCTCTGGCTCTTGATGTGTTAATAATATAAAAACAATTATGGAAATCATAGTGATTTACTTAATCTGTTCTGGTTTTCTCTCTTCCTTCCTGTTTCCTATGATGTATATTTTATGTTGCCTTTGCTCTCAGTCTTTCCTGCTTTTGGATCATTTTACTGAACTCTGAACAGCATTTTGTGTGTGAGTTGCAAACCTTATATTCTCTTTCTAGATTAAACTGTTGTGAAATGCATTTTCATGTTACCAGTGAGGTTTTTGGCGCTTGCAGGGCACACTTCCAAATAGTCTGTTAAGAGAAAGAGGCAGACTTGCAAGTCTGGTTTTTATGGCGTTTAATGTCAACGGGCTCATTTGACCAGCAGCCGATGTGTGTAGTACTTGCTGATTCACTCAACTGCTCATTGTACATCATTCACAAATACTTCAGTAAGTGAGAACAATAGGTCAGGATCCACTTGTTTATGCCTAACTTGTCACAAAGATGCGGACTAGATCCTAGGAATGGAATATTTGTTTGAAATGTGGTCAGCTAGGTGAATAGCTCCATTGCATGCTATTCTCCTGTGGGTTGTATTGAACCTGCTATATAAGCTTACTGTGCATATTCATATTTTGGGGTAACTTCAATTACGTGCATTGTGGTGCTGGCAGGTTGGGGTTTTGTGTTTGTTTTTTTTTTTTTTTTAAATATAGTTTTTAAGACATTCTTACAGAATTTTCTTTGACATCTTGGTTGTTTTCTGACTTGTACACTTCTAGAATAAGCAGTACTTTAAGAAGAAAAGATTGAAGTCTTAAAGCTTCACATCCAGAAAAATGTAATTTTTATTCCCTACGTGTTTTCTGCCAGAACTTGTTCTGAAGTTTCTTGTCTGTCTTCTTGTGTATATAGGTCTTTTCTCTCCTGCATTTTCTCTGCTACCCCCTGCCTTTTTCCCTCCTCCCCTTCTTCCGCCGCTCTGCGATGTTATCTGCGTGCCAAGGCTGCGGCAGTTTAGGGCAAGCAGAAGTGTTCGGCTGGACTGAACACAGGACATCAAGGAGTTTGCAGAGGTTCGAAAAGAAGTTTACATTACTTTTTAGTTGTGCTGCATAGTACTGTGATGCGTAGTGGGTGTTGAAAGGGAAGTTGCTCTGAATGGAATTCCATTTAATTTTAGAGGGATTGAAGTTATAAAGACCTAAAGAAGTAAATGAGTTAAATCATCTAGTTAGCGAGGAAAAATGAAGTATTTTTCACTGTATTTTTTCAATTTGGGATTAGTATATCTGAATAAGTTGTAGCCAATATGGATTAAATCGGCTGACTTTTATCAGAAGAAACAAGTTAGTGTGTATTGGTTTTGTGTAGTTAACTCTGGGAAGTATTTTCTGATAGTTTTTTGAAGAACTTCCTTAGTTTTATAATTTCCATGCACTTCAAATACAGACCAGTTGGAGTTGTGCTAATTTTGGAAGTAACTAAGCATGCCCCTTTAAAAGCAAACCTCTTCACTTCATGGTGTAGGGAGAGTTGAGAGTAAAAGAGCAGCACAGTTACACTAATACGCCATTGTAGCATGTTCCCATCCTGTCATCTGGAAAATTAAATCAGGTTACAGCATGGATTAACAGCTAGACTTGTGAGGAGGGGAAGGTAGTGTCTTAAATGCCATGAAATTGAACAATGGGATTATACAGTTCACAGCTAATTTCAATATTCTTGTGTATTTGGATTTTTGTTGAACAAGATTCTGTAAGGAGAGGCAGTAATAGGTTTAGAACTTGGAAACATTCACACATTTAGTAAAATACTAACAATAATAGCTTGAATATGGTTGAGTAATCAATACAATGCTCTACATACATAGTATGCGTAGATGTGAGGTAGCACCTCTGCTACTAGAGGGGAAAAAGTAAACGTGTTAGCAATGAAAACTATATTCACCTAGTGGGGAATCAATGGCTTATGTTATCTATTTGTTCATACTCTGTCAATGCATGGCAAGGAATGAAAGTGCTGCTGTGACAGTGCAGAAAAGTTTTACTCTTCTAGCAGTGTCTTTTCTTACCCCTCTTCAAAAAAAAAAATGTTGTTACAAAAATTTCACGTACTGTTCATATGAGAATTGAGTCAGTAGTTTCCCTCCAAAGCACCTCTTAAAATACTTGCAAAGGAAACTGCTTCAGAAATAGCCATGTGATCCATTTCATAAGTGTTTTTCCTGACTGGTCCTACCTAGAACAAGGTGTCCGCTGTGAGTAATAGGGGCTAGTGGATCTCCAGGTCTTTGGCCAACCTGGGCTTTATGGGCAGCAGAGCTGTGTCCTGTGGGAAGGAGCTTGGTGCCATGTTCATCAGGTTGGTCAGAGCCCACTCTGACTTCAGTGAAGTCACTCATGAATCTTAAGGAATTCATGTGACATGCCATTGGTTTAAAAGCTTTTTAAACCTGAGTGTAAATATTAGGAATAAAATCAAGTTGACTTTCTTCTTAGTACCAGCAGTTTTACTTTAAAATTTTGACATATATGTATTTCATTGCACTTGTGCCGATACAAAAATGGGAGATTGCAGACAAGATGGTGTATTTTAGCTTTATTTTGGAATGGTATTGTATGTATACTTTATGCTTTACACTTGCAACTTATGATTTCTGGTGCTGTGTTTCAGCATGCTGTTAATATTAATTGACGGTTATTTTCCAACGAAGTTTGTCAGCACTTGCTTTAGGCAGAAACTGTGCGGATCTTGTAATCTTTTGTGAGCTGAAACTGCAAAATTGGATATAATGAAAGATAAACAGGAGATATTAAGTTACCATCAACATACAAGTTCAACCTGTAACACAACTTGAGTTCATGTTTTGGGGTTTGGGAGAAGTGTAGTTTGAGAAGCAGCTCCATATTTCATGTGACTTTTTTTCTTTCCGTTGCTAACTTTCACTTTGTCTGTTCATTGTTTTGCAATGGCTCCTTTTGCTGCCCTCAGCTGAGCTTTTAGTGCTTTATAACTTTATAGATGGCTGGCGCACTGGAAATCTTCGAGCTCTGTACTTCGCTATAACTATATGAGAGGTTGATTAGGGTTTCAGTCTGTCTCTTCCCTTGTTCTGAAGTCAGCAAATAGATTCCACTCTCCTGAACTTGAAAAAAGTATTTTACATGTGTTTACTTTGCTATGGAGTATTAAAGTAGAAAAATGTTTGAGCATCCTTTCATTAGAAAGCCTGCTAAGTACCTAGAACAAGAGCATTCACTGTGTTTGAGTTGTAGAGGGTTTTCTTACTGCCTGGAGCCACAATGGAGCTACATCTAATGCTGTTTGCATGCAGTGTGCAAAACAAATTACCGTTCGTAAAAGTGTTTGAAGTTTTCCAGTTACTTTAGTTTTGCAGACAGAGTTGACAGTCAGTTATGTTCATGTCTTTACTATTTCATACGAGTGCTGAAGCGTATGTTACTGATATTAGTGGTGCTGCTTAAAGCTGAATCCCGAACGTGTGCTTGAGCTACCCCCCTGTGTTCCTCCATTTGTATGACAATTTTCTACTGTTCAGAATAATTTGGATATTGTGTCCGTTGTGGTTATTAGGTGCTTTGTGCTTATCCTTTCAATGGAGAGCCTGGCCATACTGAGTAGTAGTAATGTTTGTTTTGTAGATGTTTGTATTTCATAAAGTCGGGTGTCTTGATGGCCACTGTCTAAATGTATGTGTTTGTTTCCAGCTATGTGGAACTTCATATCATGACCACATAGAATTTAAATATAATTTTATTGTGGATATATGTGTAGGTAAATGTAGTTTAAAGTACCTTTCAAATGAACATTAGATTAACAAAGAAGAATGGATAAAGTGATGAAAGCTATAATAAGATGTGATGTAGGTTCTTTTCCCATTGTGTAGTGTTTTCCAAATAAAGATGCTGAAAGTTTAGTAAATATTCGCAGACCATTTAAAAGCTGAAGTGATGGAGCTGACACGATGTTAAATATAAAGTACTTGTAAAACCATGAGGACATGCAAGCATGTGGCCGCCAGGCATAATTTAAAGGTGGTTTTCTTAACTGTAGGGTTCCAGGTTATATGAATTAGTCATTATGATGCTGTTATGAGATGTGTCATCAAAAGCAGGCTGTATACAAACTATATATCCCACTGTCTTAAGAGGCACGTGACGCCCAGTGCAATTCCACAAGGTGCTTTGCTAAGTAAGTATTGCTGTTATTTCCGTTGAAATTGGTGGATAAGAAATTAAGTTCATTTCATGCATTTCATGCGTTGTGGATGAAATCAAATTTCTTCTAATGTATACAGTTGGTTGGCATACGTTTTTATTCATAATAAAGACAACAGCTTATCAATGTATCATAGCGCTGTGAGATCCATTTTTTTGATTAAACTGTGATTGTAGACTGTATGCTTTGAGAACGTGTTCATCTGGAACCTGTAGAAACTCACTCAGGTGGGGACTCTAATCACAGTCGCAACTCTTTCTAAATTACAGTGTGTGGTGATGTTTAATCTGGTGTGTGAAATAGTGCTATCTACAGGAGGATATCGGTTCACCAAAGCCCAGGTTCGGACGTTCTCAGTTGCTCGGTCTTGAAAACAGCCATAACTACTTCAGTTGCTTGAAGTCTGCACGGCACAGCAAGCATCCAACAAATTTCCTTGTGTCTTCTTACTGAGCCTTGCCGTGTGTATGTTTTACTGTCTAATTTTAAAGGGGTAGAAATGATATACCCTTTAGGATACAGATCAATAGACAAGTAAAAGTCGAATGGTACTAGTTAAGCGATATAGAAAAGACTGTAATAGCAAAGTAAAATTATATTACAGTCAATAAGCTACTTGTTGAAAAGTGGAAAAGTTTAGAAACTCCCCATTTTGTGTTACTGAATTGCTTAAAAGGCCCATTTCAGTAAGATCTATTTCCTGTCGTTTTGTCGGGGTTTGGGCTGTCTTTTTTTTTTTTTCTTTTTTCTTTCATTTTTTTCCTGTCACCCAGCTCAATGAAGAACACAAAGAAAGAAACAGATATTCTAAATATTTACTCACAGTTTATGAGCAACTAGGCTGGATTACCTATAGGAAGGGTTCTTAAAAATGGGGTGTACCTGCTTCTTGTAGCATGCAAACCGCAGCCGCAGAAGATGATCGATCCATCCTCGCAGCCTGTTCTCTGGGGAAGGTGGAGGCCAGGCTCTGACATTTACAGGTGGGAGCAGTGCTGGCGATGGCTGTCAGTGTCACCACATCCCTGCTAGGAGAGGAAGCTGTTGGGACAGACAGCAAAAACTGAAGTCTTGGTCTGCTTGCAGCGAGGATATATTGCAGTGCTGTCCAAGGCAAGAGCACATGACAAATTTTTACTTTTTTTTTCAGAAGCAAGAGTCTTCAGTTAATTATAAAGGTGATCTGATCTTTGGTGCATTGTAAAGATCGTAATAACTCCTGGTCTAATTTTTCACTAGTGCATATTACCCCTAAAGAACAAATATTCAGAAACGCGTAATTTCTGAAATAATTAAGGAAAATAATTTTGTAGAACATCAGTTAAATATTTCAGTAACTTTGAAAATTGAAATGTCCTCCATTACTGGCTATTGATATCAAAGGGATCTTAAAGAAATGTTGGAGGTATAGATTCTGATGCAGTGATGGTGGGAGGGAAGTTATTGTTACCTTGTACTGGTAATCACCATAACTGCATTGTAATTATGTACTGCACTCTACGTCATAGGCAATGGCTGTGAATGAGTCAACATTGAAAATTTTGCCTAATCCTCTTCAGTGTATAGTCTAGTCAACTGATGTACAAAATGCAGTGGTCCTTGTAAGAGATGAGGACAATGGAAATCTTTTGGTTTGTTGTGAGTTGATTTATTTTGACTTTCCATACATGTCCCTAACACAGGAACAGGGAATATTTTTTCTGTTTATTTGACACTGTGTTTTCTGTGGCCGCTGGTCTGCCTTATTTCCTGATGGCACATAAATTTTTGAGAGGCAGGAAAAAAAACCCCAATTTTCTGTGAGAATGAACATATTTAAGTAAAAACTCTGAATGAAAATTGATGTAAATAGTCAAAACTAAAATTAAACCCAAAAGAGCCTAACAAAAAATCCTTGGCAGTGATTTTTAAGTTGTTATTTCAGTTGTGTTTTGTTTCATTTTAATGAGAAAAGTCTGTAAGGTGGCCTCTGAGACAATAAAAGCGCCAGCATGTATTTATTTGCCTGTGATAACTTTCAGTTACCAGTGCTTATGAGTGAATCTTCGTGTCTTGCAAATGGTGCACAATGCACCTCTGTCTTCTGGATGCTGATCTTGCTAGGAAGGAGCTTTCAGGGTTTACATAAATGCTGGCAAATAGGTTCCTGTAGGCCTTCCTTCAAGCCAGTGAGCTCCTGAAACACAGAAAGGCTTTCAGGATGCTAAAAAAACAGGAAAAAGACATGCTTACACACACACACAATTACTTTGTATGCCTAATCTGTTTTGTTGTATTTTTAAAGAGTGGAGAATGTGGATTGCGATGTATGGAGGAATGTGTTTAGAGCAAACACATTATGGATTTATGTCCCAATTTAATTCCTCATTTCCTTAAAAAAATGGTAAATGATAAAACACTGTGTGTGTCAGTATGTGTGTATATATATTTATATTAAATTTGAGACCAATGGGTCAATAGAATTGAATAGAATTGGGGAAATGTCACTATCACGTTCCAGGCACCACTGCAGATTTTTTAAGCAATATTATGTACTTGGATTTACAAATTTATTTCTTTCATTGATATGCTTTTTCTGTGAAATCCTGAAAGTTTAGCCTCAAATAATTAATTTTAAAAAATTATTCAGAATATGTATCATACTAGATGGTGCATAGTTTCATCTTCCCACTGATACTGTGCTTGCTTTGGTGAAACGTGAAGCTGTTGTCCTGTTAATTGTTGCTTGTGTACAAAGGACTGCTCACGCGAGTTTGGCTGTTCACGTTTGTTTGCATGTTTGGACACTTAGCTTAGTACACTTACCTACGTAGAGATTTAAGAAGTTTCAAACTAAGGCTTTAAAAGGTGATCCCTGGCTTTCTATTTCTACTTTGTTGTGTTAATGTGGAAGGGTTTGCTCATATGCATGTGTAAAATTTGGTATATTGTGTATGTAATTGTATGATTGTAATGGTGAAACGTTAAAGCTAAGTGTGTGATTGTCTGGAAGAAGTTAAGCTAGAAAAGTTTGTTAACGTACAGTCTTCTGTATTTCTAATGTAAAAAGAATACACCTTAATAAAAAGTTTGCATCTGCTAGCAGTTGAATTGCCAATCACCTAATTTATTACTAAAGTAAACTTTGCCAATGGGAAATCTGGGGTGGGACTATTCTGAAATAACAGTGTATGCTGTATGTGTCATAAAAATGACTTTCCTCCCCTCAAGCCTTAGCTACAATGCAGTATGGCCATAATTCAGTGGTAGAGGTTGTCTGTGTCACTCCCTACATAATGATCAAATTTGTGGAAACAGTGTATAGAGAGTCCAGAATCTGGTAAGAGTGAGTCGAGTGAGCCAAGCCTCGGGCAGCCAAACCCATCTGATCGCACACAGCGTAGAACTGCGGAGCATACCAGCTCATTTTTCTATGTCCTACACTTTATTCTGAACACTTGTCTGGTTGTTGTATGGTTTGGGTTTTGGTTATTGTAATTAAAAAAATTCTTTGTGGAATGGAATCTGGTCTTCTCAGCCATGATCCTTTGAAAAATGGATGGCTTTGAAGAGTTCTGTTTTAAATAGGTTGTCATATAAATAATTTCAATCATGATTTTTTGTTATTTTGTGAACATCTCTAAATTCAGGGAATAATACCATATTATTTATTCTGATAAGCCAAAGGAATAAGGACGCTGCATCAGTCTTAAATGCTTGGTAATCTGAAGCATTAGGGGTTCCAGGGCTACATTAATTTACCTCTTTCAAATTCTTTAATTTTTTTTTTCCTAGGGAGCATACCTTAATGTTAATATAAAGTAATTTTGAGAGATTTATAATCTGCTGTCACTGAAGACATCTGTGGAGGTTAATCAATGCAGTGTCTCTAGCTGGCAAAACTAGTTATCTGATTACAGACAAAATCTGAGTGCATTTGGTAATGCTTTTCTGGTGACAAGGGTGGCTGGCAAACTGCAGCCAGAAGGATACTGCGCAGGGAAACAGCCTGAAGTTCAGTGTAGCACCAGGACATCTCTTATACAATAATTTCTATATAAATATCTATTTACATACGGATGTGTGTATGGAGACGTGTGCGTATGTACACACAGATATTCATGGTTTCATGGGTTTGCGTGTGTATGTTTTATACAGTTTTTGTCTTTCTGGAGGAGGGTAAAGGGAGAGCCTTGAAAAGTCCTTCCTTGCTCTTATCAACATAGCAGCCTCAGCTGCCCTCCTTGGATCCCCTGCCAGGGTTGCTATCATCTTCTGATCAAATATTAATGTGTGATTCTCTTCTTGCTCACTAATCCAAAGCCAATTAATATTATCTGTCAATTATTTACAGATCCTGAGGTGCGGAGGCAATTCCCAGAGGACTACAGTGACCAGGTTTGGAATGCGTAATTAATTTTTTACATGACAAAATTTATTTCAGGGTTGTTCAACATATTATTGCTGCTCTTTTTACTGAAAGAGATAAATGCATTCTTAGAAAGAAAAAGAAGCTGTAATTAGGAGCAGAAGGACAAAAACATTTTCACATTTAAAGCAGAAAACGGAAGAATTTTGGATCTCATAAGATTGTTTTACAATCTAGTTTTTACAAGCGAACATGAGAGCGGGAAGGAAAATTGATTAATAAATTTCACTTTTTGCCTTTAGGTGCCACAGCCTGCAGTTCATTTGGCAGTCCTCACTTCATTGTCTGAAAGGTTTATAGCTATATTTAACTGGGCACCTGGCACTACAGTACATTTTTTAAATTCTTGCCTGATCATGCAGTCTCTAGTCTGTTTCAGAAGGATGGTATAAAAATACAAACGTGCAGGTGGAACACACACCTATTTATCATTTAGTTTATACACAGATTGAATCCAGAATTTTTCGCAGGATCTCTAGCTGACTTTGAAATTAACAACTTGAGGTTACCTTGTATTTTACTGTGTCTCATTAGGAGTGGATCGGGGCAGGGGCAGAGGTTAGGGAGAGGGGATTATTGCTGTGGTGTCTATAAGTACTGCTGGAGTTAATGCGCTGTTATTGTTTGTCAGTGTTCGGGGTAACGGCTGCATCTGGGTTGTGAGTGCAAGCTGATTTCTTGCACCTTTATTTCTGGGAAGTGCTGAAGTTACGGCATTGTATAACTATTTAATATAACAATAAATTTTGCCTCAGTTCGTCTCTGATATTGACTTAGGGTCAGCAGAGCTATTTTATTTCAGATCCTTTCCCTCTGATTACAGTTTCATGCAATATGAAATTTTGTGGCGTTTAAACTAAAGCATTAAGCAAATTGTTAGATGCAATAGCTCATCAGGGTCAGAACAAATGTTTTTGTATTTGGCCGTAATCACTCTGTGCAATGGGACCTTGACCAGGGCTTCTGGCTGCTTGGGGAGTAGTAGTAGCAATAATAATTTTTTTTTCAGAGCAGCTATTCAACTACCTGACTGCTTTTCACTGTAGTTTATTATTAGGACTTCCTTTACACATGAAGTATAGCACGGAACTAAACTTTTTGGGGGACTACATCCTTATTGCCACTGTTGGTCCGTAATTTGTGGAAAAATAGATCCTGAAGTTTTGTATTGACATGATATACTAACTACTTCTGGGCACATTATAGTGGATCAGATTAGTCATATGTGAACTAAGGGTCCTTCAGAGCTGGTGCAGTCAGTGGTGTCCACGATGAGGGTATTACAGGGGAGTCTCGTACGTAAAATTGACTTTTTAAAATTCTTAACAGCCCTCTTCCTTCTGCTGCAAATGATTAGACTTGTATAATATTGCTATGAATATGCAAGACTAAATCAAACTCGGAGGGGCCACAGGCTCATATATAATTCTTAAGATGTTCACCCAGTTACAGTCAGAATTTCCGATCTCTGATGTCAGAGCCCACAAAATACACAGTAGTGGGTTTGTGTGTTTGTGGGGATGGGGTGGATTTTTAAATCATCAAATACTTTGCACATACAAACTTAAAGGGAAAGCAAAAGAAAGGAGGCTGAACTTCTCAAAGTCAGAGTAGATTTAAAAAGATTTTCCCTCTTGATGCACAGAAAGAGTATTTTCTGTGTTAATAGCAGCTGTACATTTTTTAAGAAGAGAACATGTCCTGAGTTGACAGATTTTAGATTTGAAAAACCCCTTTCTTGTGAATATTCAAGTAAACCAGAGGAAAAAAGGTAGAAGGGAAGAGCTACATCTGTGTTTTTCCTGATTAATCTAGAGCTCTGAGAAATGTATAGGCTGCAAATCAGTCAAGTAGGTTTATTAATTAAAACTCCTAAAATTTTTTTCTTCCAAAAAACCAATAAACTAGAAGTGCTAAGTCACTGAAGATAAGGAATACACACTATGAAACCCTTGATTTTTCTGCATGTATTCTGTATGCAAAGGAGGGACGATAAGCGTGTTAGTGCAGGCGAAAATTGTTTCTAGCAGTCAAACATTTATGATTTAATCCAGAAGGAATATTTGAGTTAAATCAACACAAGGTAAAGCACTTATTAGTAAGGAAAAAAAAAAAACACCAAGTTTTTTTTATTCATCTAAACTATCAGTGCTTGTTTTTACATACACTGTATTTCCCATGTACCAGCACATCTGATCAGAGACCCTCGCTGCTGCTAGATGTTTTATTCTGTGTGTTCTTTGTACCTTACAGTAAAAGAATCTGTCACAAATTATTGTGCCTCACTGCTTTAGAAACTGAGAAAAAAGGGAGGTTAGATTGACATCTGTGACTGAATAATGATGACCAGCCTTTTGGCTCCCCTTGAGCCACAAAGCTAGCATTGCCTTTAGAGAGGAAAAAGGAGTAAGAAGAAAGGGGAGGGATAAAAGAGAGTTACAAATCTGTGGTCCCGGAGATGTATTACTGTTGGGCCAGTTGTCTGCGTGGTATGATAATCCATTTTGATCTTCTGTCTTAATTGTCTGCTAAAGACAAATGGGCAGTAAAAGTTCATCAGTTTCATCTTTTGCTTCTCATTTAGAGACAGAATAAATGATCCATCGCTACAGAAGAAACCTTTCTTTCTGACACGGAAGTAATGCAGACCCAACACGTTTTATTAAAATATTTCTCCCTCATTATTTCAGTCCTCTCAGCTCTGATAGATCTTACTGTTTCATGAAAAATGTAATCTGAAATGTAAATAAGGGGTTTGATACAAAGTAAGGAAGTAATGAGCAGGCTAGCCACATTGTAGGAATTTTGATTGTAATTACTGACAAAGTGAATTCTGTGTGTCCTGATTTTTTCCCCTCAAGTTGTCTTTGACACGTTCAGACCACAATGACATCTACGGTTTAAATCTGTTAAATAACGGTATAACAGAATATTTCATAGAAAATGTCATAGACAAGGTATCGTAGGAGCCCTACTAAGGAAAGGAAATGCTAATGACTGCTCCAGGCCACTTGAAATAGTTAAAACTAGGGATATTTTTTTTTTTTTGAATGGCAGGAGGGGGGCTGAAGTAATCTTGAGATACATTTTTAAATATAAGAGCGTATTAACTTGTTAGGGTGTTTTATAATAGCTTTTAAGAATAAAATGTGTATTTATGTATATGTGGGTAGTACCTAACATGAAATACGGTAATTTTTGGCATTATAAGCAACAGTTTTTCAGTGCTAGCTTTTTAGCAATGGTCTTAGAATTTAAAACAGGTGAGAACTCTTAGTTGTTCTTCATAAAATACAGTCACTATAGGTAGAAGTATTCTTTAAAAAAACCCACCAAAGTCAACGGTCTAGCAGAAAAATACTTAGGTATTACTATATTTTCTGCTTTGGGTTCCTAATAAAGCTATAGTGATGAAATTAATTTCTTTGTAGGTGAAATCCTGTGCTATTGGAATATTATAAATACCAAACTATGACCAGGTCGCTTTGCCCTTATCCCCGTATGAATTTTGGCTGTCCACTATTTTGAAGATTAATCCCAAGATTAATAGCTGTCCTGGGCTAACTAATTTTAATACAAAGAAGTTTGTTGCGAAGGCATGACCTTCTATCAGAAAGGATGTTTCAGCAAATAGTTAATGTATAAATATATAAAAATAGAAAATAGTCAAGCAATCAATGGAAGGTGGAGCAGGAGTTACACAATTTTGTAAAACACAATATGTTTTTAAAATGGCTTTTTTTGTGTAGTGCATCATTTGGTTCCTTACTGTTTTAATCTTTATAGCTCATCTGGAAGGGAAAGAAAAAATTATGTGGTAGTTTCCATTTGTGAGCTGCTTCAAGTGGGTATGATGACTTGCCTATAATTTGATGAACTATTGTATGTATCAGTTAATTACTACAAGAATGACTGAGGTTTGCATGCTTGCAAGCTGGTACTTATGCAGATTGCTAGTTCTATTCTGCTGGTAATTTTTCTTTCCACTGACATTGAAACAGCATTTATAATGAAACCAACAATCTTTACACATTTATAGAAACTATAAAACTTTTATGGCGGTCTTTATATAGAAACTAATGGTCTTTCTTCTACAAAGTCTATGAGCATTGTAGAAACATTGCATACAAGGAAAAATAAAAAGCACCCTTTCTTTGTGCCATTGTAAAAGTTGTGTGGTTGGGGAGTATTTGCACAGTGTTGGCCATTAATGGCGCACAGACCCACCTATCTTGCAAAATCTGTGTGCTCTAAGAGGACTTAGCTGCTTGAACAGGGATGATTATAATCCAATTTGATATTTCTGAATTGCACATGGTATTCTTAGTATAAAGTTTTTGCCTTTCAGGCTGCATACAGTGCACGATAAAACCTGTCTTAAGAGTAATTTAAAGTGATAGCTATCCTTTCAAAAGCAGATGAAGTTGAATTGGAAAGGTTGAGTAATTAGTCATTCAGAAAATCTAGAAAAGTGGTTGTAGTGTTCTGAAAACCACTTTGTAGTAAAACCAAGACAGTGTAAATAGTAAATATATGAAGTATTTGATACTCACTTCTGAAGCATTTGATACTGAGTTTGTACAGAGCTATCGTACTACATTCACACAGGGAGTCTTTTTAAGTGAAAGCCTAATAAAACTTAAAGTAGGGTAGTTACAAACATTTTCCTTGTACAGTGACCCCTGTTGACTAGGTAGCAGTAAAATAGCAGCATGAATGAAACCTTTGTGTGGGGGTAGGCAGGATGGGTGTAACGTGGAAGGAGATGGTCTTGTGCCTTCTGTGCAGATAGTACAGCTGCTGTTCCACTGAGGCATTCTGGAGACAATTTACCCTATGAGGACAAAGTTGGGTGCTTTGGTTTGAGTCCTGAGAGCTAGTGGACAGGACCAAACCGTAGGCTTTGACTGTAGAACTGAGTATTTTCTGAATTCAGAGTATATTTTTAGACCAGATGCATCTCCTTTAATACAGGAAAGTGAAGAGAATATATATTCTGCATTTGCTCTGTCTTATTCTGTCATCCTTGTTGTATGTTACAAGTTGTTTTTTCGTTACTTTTTCTTTAGACCAAGTAGGTGAGAGGTCATTTTTTTCTTCCATATTTCTATTTGTGCCTCCTGTGTGCTTCTCTAATATCATTTAATTAGTATAAAAAATGCAGAACCTCTTCAAATCTACTGTCTTTGTGTATGTAGTAGGGTTTACTATCCTGGTTCTAAGTGCCTTGCAAGGCATTTGTGCTAAACAGAATTGCAAACCTTGAGAAATAGATGGCAAAGGTGATTTGCGTCTTAATAGAACCTTTGACATAATCTGTTCGTCTAAGTTCCATTTTAGAATTTAAGTTAGTAAATCTAAGGATTATAGTAGTTAATAATAATAGTCATAGTAGAAATATCTAATTTCTACGATGAGATAATTCAGTCAGAGTATATATTTATTATAGCAGCCAAATAGAATATCTGGTTTTAGTAATCCATCAGATCTGCACAGAATTTCATATAGCATCGTAGCGGTCTAGGTTTCTTTATTATATTGGGGTTTTATTTTGCTGCTACTTGGTGATTGGCCGCAAAAGTCATTGCGGTGGATTTGTGTGGAGCAAAATCGTAAGTCAGTCTTTGTAAGGATCTCTGAAAAAAGTTAGTCCTGAAGTCTAAGGCATGATGAGTGAGGAAGTACTCAAAACTATTTCTTTTTTATTTTGCCTTCAAGCCAGTAATCCAAGCAGCTACTCCCTTCGTTCCTGTCTGTGAAAGAGCTGAGATGGAGATGCTGTTTTCCCTGTTAGTTGCACCAATGATAACACTGGCCGAATGTTTTTCCAGTTATGATATCTGTATTTCAGCAGTCCTGGTGCAGGGCAGGAGTGGTAAAAGTGCCGAAAACAAAGAGTAATTAATTGCCAATTAATCTTTTGAAGGAGCCCAGGAGGTGACTTCGTTTTGGCCTGAGAGTACCTGAGAGAGTGTTGGACTCTAAAGTCTGTGTGTGAAAGCCATGTCAGAAGTTAGAAAAAGTCTGAATAGAAATAGAGGAATAATTGGGTTCAAGTGTGGGGAAACATAGTTCAAGTCACTTTCTAAAAAATTTCAGTTTTCTTTCATGTAAAATTTGAATCAATATTGGAAGTTCAATAGACACAATTTGATTTCACCACAAATTATTCAGCCGGGTGCAAGTATTACTGGATACAATGGTATGGCCTTTGTTATACAAGAGGTCAGGCTAGATGATCATAATGGTCCCTTCTGGCCTTAAAAATCTGTGAATATATGAATAATTTAAAACCTGTCCTGCCAACCCTTATTCGTTGAGGTAGTCACATTAAAATCCTGTGGGACTACTCGTATGAGTAAAGGTTGTGGGATCAGGCCTAAAGTGAGTAATCGTTATCACTTATGTTTAAATTTATTGATAAAACTATAAAATATTCACTTCAAGTAAAGATGGGTTTCTTTAAAATGGAAGATGCTTATGCAGAAATATCCTACTTTGGTTTGTTAAGCTAGTCATTATCAAAATAGTTTAGAAAGTTCTCTTGCTTCAGTCTCCTGAACCGTTCAATTCTATACTGGTGCTATAGATCAATTTATAAACAATTTAAAAAATGTTGTTTAAAAACTTGCAATATGTAGAAAGTATCTTTGTTTTGTTTAAAAATAAAATAAAGTTCAAGTGCCTAACGTTGTGGTGGGCATAGGCATGTCAAAATTGGCACCGCATCTCAGTGCATGCAACGGTCTTCCTTGCTGTGAGTGCTGACGTTGGTGTTCGGGTGTACGGCAGCACTGGGAAGTACGGTCCTTTGCAAACAGTAGAACTTGTTTTGAAACATGGTTAAAATGAGCATCGGCAGGTAAGTGGTGTCGTCAAGATTAGAGTTACGGATCAATATCAATTATGCCATGTCTTTATGTTAACAGTCATAAAGCAGTTAAACAAATTTTCAGTTGATTAGAGATTACTTTTTTAAATCAAGAGTTTAGTGGGATGACTTAGTTACCTAGTTTAAAAATCTGAATTACCGATGACTAAGACTATTTTTGAGACCATACTGCTAAACGAGCATTGATAACCCTCTGTCTTGGAGCTTTTTTCCCTAGTACATTTTCTATTCCTTCTTTAGTGTAGCTGTACTATTTTGACAAAGTAAGGGGAATGTTGGTTTTGTAGCTCCTAAAGTAGTCATTAGCGCTTCAGAGTTTTCTGAGGACGTGGAGGAGGAAACAGTTCTTTGGATTCCTGCTCTTGCACCTTGTCTGCCCGTACCCCGGTGTACAAACGCTTCAGGAAAATGGGATGAAGAAGATAAAGCTTCACAGAAGGTGCTGTAAAGGCAAAAAGCAAGTGGGAAATAAAGGTATACTTGTTATTTGCACAGCATCCTGTGGCTTGTAAAAGAGCATCCAAGCAGACAAAACAGCTTGTGCTTTGGTATTTAAATGGATTCTTGGGTTCTTGTAGCCAGGGGCTGGTGACGTAAAGGGTATGGAAGAGAATTCTAGAAGATTGCTGTCCCTTTGTGTTGATTTCCAAGGTGGCAAGAGATTTCCGTGACTTATTCTTGACAGCAAAGGGACTTTCTAGAGTTTGGGTTTGAGGTGGTGTGGATGGAAATAGAACTTTTTTTGGTTTTCCCTAACTAGAGGGTCTTGCTGTGTGTGATACCTGCGTTAAAGTAGGCGTGCCCTTTTGTTTGCTGCACACCTCTCACCCCCAAGTGATGAACTGTAAGATCATGTAATCCGGCCATTCTTTTCAGGAGGAGGAATTTTATATTAAAATGTTGCTTCTCAGTGAAGTCAGATGGTGATTTGTTACTTCAGTAATAACAAGTACTGAGTTGGAGTCACCTGCACAGTTACGAAAGCCCTCTGTGTGCCCTCGGTAGGTGAGCCTGTCGGGGAGCAGTGCCACCCAGCACCGGCGACGCGGGTGGGAATGCCCGTGAACGTACGAGTACTGGATGGCAGGTGTCCTGAATTACACGTTACTGTAACATAGCAAAACAGTAGAACGCAAGCTATGGAAGGTATATTTTTGTAATACTTTACTCCCTTTGCTGTGAAAGAAAACTAGTCTATAAGAGTGTGTATAAGAGTATGTTTTCTCTTGCTATTGGTTTTAGAATAACTTTGGAATAATTTCATGAATGTATAGCGCAAAGCATTCAGATTGCATGATACCTTAATTGAATTTCCCAAATTATTTTGCATGCGTTACTCTCTATTCTTTTTTTAGTTTGTTTTTTAAAGGAGTGATTGGAAAGTAGCCTGAAAGATTTGTTGGCAATTGATAGATGAGATTAATTGATGTTTTCATACTCAAATTATCACATGCGTCTGGGCAGCAGCATAGAACTGGTAGCATATTACAGAGAAAAGTTAGAAATTGTTCTGTGTTAACCCAGGGAAGTCCAAAGTTCTTAGCTTTATACTTAGAAAACTTAAGTTCAGTCATCGTTGTACAGATCAGCAGTCTTTTCTTCAAGTAAAAACTGCTTTCCATGGCTAATGAATGTTTTTATAGCTTTTAGGTTTTTGATCGCTATTCTCTCTAACATATTCTCATACTTGGAAATCGAAGAGCTGTGAAAATACTGGTAAATTTGAAAAGCTGTATCCTCTTACAACCTTCAGTTACCTATGGTGATCACTGACTCCATCTCATCTCTGGAAAGTTTAACGTTAGAAAAGTTCTTTCCCTGGGGGCACTAATGTCCTCATCGTATATCATCATTTTCTCCTTCCTTCTCCTTTAGAGAATTCTCAAATAGGTGTGATGTGAATGCAGGTCTGAGAAACGGGTACTCCTGAATTTTAAAAATTGGTCAGCTGTTGCCCCCTTTGGGATAGTTGTTTAGTTTTGTAAAGTTTCCTCAGCAGCAAAAAGCAGATAATACCTGTGTAACGGAGTTGGTAAGTAACTTCATTAGTGACTGGCTTTAAAGCTCATCCACAGCTACGTGTTCTTCTCTCCGGCAGTAAGGAGGAGCTTGGTTATAGCAATCAGAAGACTTTTGTGAGAAGGCAAATCTGTGAATTCTGTCAGTTTCTGGTATTTGATAACACTGTGCTGGGTATGTGCATGGCATTTTTCTTAGCAGTCATATTTAATTTTTAGGTAACAATTCTAAAAGTGTTCTGTTTTCTTTTAAGCACAATAGCATGATGAAACTGTTCTTCTCATTACTTCTCAGGAATTACATATTTTTTCTGAGTTGTTGCTTAGGATTCCCAGTCAGTAGCTTATTTCCAGCTAAGGATGTCACTAACAGAGAATTTATGATATGGAATGACTAACTGAATTCAGTATATGCTCTAATATTCTCTTTGGTAACCAGTACAAGAAGAAATTGGAGTCTAATGTTATTCTTTCACACTTTTTCCTGCTTTGAATTTCTATAAAAGATCTTGTCAGTGAAATGACTTAATTTTATGGTGAGAGCTGGTAGAATTGCTGTAATATGGAAATGGCAGAGAAATGATACTGAAGTCTTGCACAAAGACACAGAAGTTGTTGGTGGCAAATTCTTACCTTTGCTTCTTAACCATAAAATCCTGCTGTTGTCTTTATTTAAACTGTTTTCAACATTGCAAGTTTCTTCACATCCTTTTTCTTGAGCAAAGGACAGGGGTGGATTTTTAATGATATTTACTATTCATTGAACTAAGATTTGTGTTTGTTTTGTTTCTTTTGGGTTGTGTTTGTTTTTTTTTTCCCTGGCTGTTTATTTATAACATCTTAGTGATTAATTTTTCTTTTAATTTAGTTTCCTGTCTGTTGTACCTGGATGCTGCAGAAGCGTATATCAAAATTCGCACCCAGCTAGAAGAGATTACAACCTTTAAAAGCCAAAACTGTTTTCTGCTTTCCTGCCCCCTGAAAAATGGATCCCCTCTTGGGGCTGAACTATGATGCAGAAATGTAGGGGCGCAACATAGTTACATGGGTGGGATTTGATTTGAGGTTTTCATTTAGTTCTGGAGCTCCGGCCCTTCTCTTTTAATGTATTATATTTGTGTGACTGAATTCCTATGGTTTGTGTTATCTGATTCTAGTAAAGATCAAATCTGGCCCAATCTTGTAGAGTATGGCTGAAAATGTAATGGGAATAGTGCTGTCGTTGTAGTGAACATAAAGTTTGTATTTGATAAACAGAGCTCAGTTTCAGATATTCTAGCAGATACTATTTTAGAGTATTTACTTGCATACGCTTCTAGATAGGCTGAACAGTGGAGGGTGCAGAAGTGATTAACAAAGCATGATCTTGCCCATTTATGTAAACAGGGACTTTCTTTTGTGAACGTGTCTTGTTAACTGTCCATTGCAGACCTTTATTGGTGCTTCTTGAATAATTTGTTTAAACTATACAGTACAGATTCCTTATTTTAGCACTGAGACTTACAAAGCCTTCTTTTAGCAGCCTTTAATTTTGTACTTATGTATGTGACATAGCCTGTGGCTGTGATCTCTACTGTGAATCTGCAGTTGTTTTGGGATGAAAGAGGAAGGCAGCTGGAAACTCGGTAGCTACATCTAGCTGTCTACCTAGAGAAGGCCTTGATTTCAAGTTTATCTAAACAAGCTCGACTAATCCCAACTATCTAGGGGGATCCACTGTCAAAACAAGCAGCATGGCCCTAAGGCAAACACAACCATACAGAAATGAAGGCTGGGACTTCCAATACTCCGATGACTGCATACTGGAGGCTTTTTTTCCTGAAAGAGAGTAAGAGAGGTAGAATTTGCATAATGCCTTTTCATTGGAAACTTTTGGAAAGCTGACAGAGGTCCAGCTTATAGCTCTGTAGCCACAATACAGAGTCTATAGGAGAATCCTTGAATGACCTAACCATATTGAAAGAAAAAATGAAAGCATCGAAGTATAGCCAAGTGAGTGTGGAAAAGAGGGCTGCTGCATTGTCTAACATCTGCTCTACTTCTCGTTAGTTTTGTTCTTTGGTATTCTATGTGGACTTTGGAGAAACCTAAGACAGCCTAACATGAATCCTATAATCTTCCTTCTGAATATTTATGTAGTGTGCCAGCCTCTAAGCTGTCCTTTGCATCTTCCCACTTCCCCCTCATTTTCATGCTCTCAAATGAGGCCAACATTTCAAAAGCTAAATAAATGTTTGTGAATGTTTATAAAAGATTTGCATAAATTTGTCCTTGTTTGACAAAGATCACTTTTTTCTTATGCCAGTTCTGAAATTTTTTAAAGGTTTCAGTGCTTGTCTTGACAACAAAGTCCTGCCTCAGAGAACAATGATTGCTGATTAAGTGGGTATGCAGTCCTGGCTGAATAGAGCGGTTGAGACCACGTCTAAAAGGGCCAGTCTTCTTAAGCCAGAATTATAATATTTAACAATCGTTAACCAAAGTATATATTTAAAGCCTTCTTTTGATGCAATATACCTGTGCAATTGACTTATGCTGTGAGAAGTATGTGATTATCTTTTCACAGCTAATGGTTCTCACCTAATTTGTCCCAAATGTGGAAGTGAGAATACGCCTCATGTTTAGTCACTAGATGTTTAAAATGTATTTAATTCAATTAGTATTCCAGCTTTCTGATATTGACGCTTCTTACCTTTACCGATTGATCGATGTTTATGCACATAATTGGACCTGATTTTTTTCTGCTTGTTTGTACAGTTTTTCAATTCTTTGTGATTTAAGACTGGAACAATTATTCTTACCACAGTAGCTATAGATCTATTATATTTTTTAATTTTTTTTTTTGCATGTTAGCTACAATCTATTTGTCTTAGAATAACGCAAAATCTTAACCTTATTGAAGGGATTTTAAAGACATTTATTGATGAGATCTCTTTGAAAAGCTGCTTAAATATTTAGTTTTTCTACTGGAAAAAAAGTAGTAGTCGTTTCTGTTCTTTTGTTCTATTAGTTGAGAGGTTGAAGTTGTCATTAAGGCAAAAACTGGAGCTACTTCTCTGACACAGTTTTTATCACATCTGCTAGGCCTGTGTCCCAGGAGGAGCTGTGCAGAGCAGCGAATTCAGCGTAGGCCCATTATCTACTGGTTTTGCGTATGTTGTAAAAGGAGTGAGACCTCAGGGAGGCTCAGAGCCTCCTCCCGTGTAATGGCCAAATCAGATTTGAAGGACTGGTGGCAGGAAAGCTTTGGCCTTGGGGTGTGAATTCTAAGAAACAGAGTCACAATTAGGTTTAAAAAATTCAGGGATTTTGAGCTTTATCTTGAAATATGTTTTTAGTAATGCAAGTAGAAAAGTTGCCCATCTGTGCACATATTTTGTACGTTTAAAATATTTAAATGATAGCAGGCCTCAGTATGCTTAGGAAATGTTATTTATCTCGTGCTCTTCCTGTTACCAGGATTGTGTATGTGTGTGTTGTGGTTTTTTTTTTGTTTTTAAAAAATAGCATTTTCCTGAGAACAATTGGTTACCTTCAGTAAAATGATGCTATTTCATACTGGGTACTGTTCCCCTTCTCACCCCAGTGCAGGAAGAAGTGACTTTTGTAAGAAGGAAAACACTCCCCTAATTCAAGCTTTATAATTGCTCAAAAAGAGCTAATGGATTTTTAGAACACTAAGCAAATGGATGTGCTATAAAGTTGGGTTGGAACACTAGTAGAATTAAAAAAGTAGAGATAAAACTAAATTAATGCTATTTAGCAAATTATGCTCCTGTTTTTTGGGGGTAGAACATTCTTTTAAAGAACTGATTAAAATCAATTCTTAAAATATTTTGGCCATTATAAAAAAATCACTGAAGTTTAGTACTGCTATAAGACATAGAAAGATTTTATGAGCAAATCAATGCAAGAAGAAATTTGACATAAATATTTTAAGTGAGCAATTTTTTTTAGAAAAGAATCTGTGTTGTATCAGTTTTTTAAAAACTAGAAAAATCTTTAAACTCTAGAGAAATCTTACTTTTAAGTTTATTGTTCTCTGCTTTCTCTGCTTCTTCATCTTGCAAAATCTCAGGTTTTTGTTGTGGCAGTGTGACACTGGCCTCTGCATGCAGGATCCCTTCCTTTTAATTTGAGAATTAGTTTTTATAAGCTGCTTGAATTGGAATACTTCTCCTGATTTTTAACTACATAATTACATGGTATTTGTTAATTGATGAGAATACTCTGTAATTATAACTTTAGGAAAATTTGATGTAAGATAATACAAGCTGACACTAATAATAAATACAATTTAAAGTTTAATTTTTCAAAACACAAAATGTAGCAATTCCTGTTTGTTGCTCATAGCTGTGTTCAAGTTAGCGGCTGAATTTCTTGTGCTGGCATTGCTTTATTGCATTTCTAGACTTTAAATAAAATTTTGAAACATGACCTTTTCCTGTCCATCGTTAGTTGCTTTGTAAAATGTTTAAAATAGTTGGTGAAACTTGTTACTGAGGTGCTGATTGTTGTGCGGAAAGATGTTCCCTTTCCTAGGAGAATGTATATGAGTTTTCCCCAACTCTGCATAGCTAGCAGAACTTACGGTGTTCTAGATTGTTCTGTACTTTTTCTTTCACCACCCTTTGGGTTTTGAACAGAGTTGTTGTCAGGTTTAAGGTGGTTATTTGGGTGCACTGACAACTGTTTTGAATTCTTAAACCTGTTGTTCCCTTGCAGTGGATGATTTAATTAATTGTTAGCTTAAGATTATTCAAATAGATGTATTAAATATGAGAGAAGTTTACAATTTTGTGGCTAGAAAGTAGACTAATGTACAACCCAAATTTCAAAATAAATTGGATAATATTTTGCTTCAGTTAAAGTAGTGTCTTAGCACTCTTTTATGCTATATTAACATTTTTGCTATGTTTAAATTGGATGCTGTTTGTGAGCAGAATTTAAATCTCTGTAGTTGCCTACTGGTCAAGCCGGGATCCTGTTGCCTGTTCTTGCTTCCCCTGAGCCCTTGAGCTGCCGTCGTCCTCTTCTTAGCCCTCCTTGCTCTCTGCTCTTTCCCCCTTCTGCGTCAGTCTGGTGATGTGTTCTTGAAACTCTCTTCATGCCCCTCCATGTGAAGATGGATTTCATGTTTGTTTCGTGGACGCAGATGGTATTTCAAGCTGAATAAGTTGAAAACTATTTGTATTTCCACCCTCTCTCTTTAGTGTTTCCCTTACAGCAAACTCACCTGTACTCGAGCTCAGGGGGATAAACCAGAACTCATCGCTTTCATCAGCGAGTCACCTCCTCTCTCCATGGAAAACTCATCCTATTTGCAATGCTCCGTTCTCTTGTAATATTTGAATTGTCCTCTTGTAAAAATGTATGTACTTTCTGAAATATGGCTGTGAATTTTTCGTTTTTTTTTTTTTTTGTGTTCGCCCCCTCCATGATCCACAGCTAAAGGTCTGGTCTGTACTCTGGGTGGTCTTTGCAACTTCATCTTGGTTTTCCTCAGCTTTCCCAACAGGCTTCCAAATACAGGTCCCCAACCTGTTGGGTTTTGTGGTGTATTGTTTCCCTTCTCTGACTCGCATTAGTATTTGAGTGTCTTGCCTTAATCGTTCATCATTTTTTCATAGATCTCTGCCTGTATTTTAATTTCTTTTGTCTCCAACTTAGACTTCTTGGTCCACTTTGAAGGTCTGTTGCATTGTGTGTCTTTGGAAGAGTAGATTGTTTGCAAGTCTGCTGTTCTTGCATTAGACCATCAATTTGCATATCATTTAATCAGTGCAGTTTTATTTAATTGTAGCTGCAGCATGGGATATTTGTTACCGCTGTTATTTGAACAGGAGATCCTGTATATTTAAGAGGCTCTGAAGCTGGTCCGTTGACTTGGAAGTGGGAGTATACGGGGAAAGGTTTAAAAACGAAAACGACGTGAGTTAAGATACAGCTTGCATATTAAATTCACAAGTGAATATGCAAAATTTTTCAGCAATGTTGAGGTTTCTTTACTATTTCATGTCAATGCGTAGATAATTCAGGGCATAAGCCAAGTGTGTGTTGCCTGTACAATACAACCTTGCTTTCCGTACGCTTTTAAAGTCTCTCTCGTGTGTGTGGAGGAAATCCTTTCAGAGACTGCCTCACCTTCATAAATTGCGATGTGACACAAAAGGGCTGAACACTGTATTCCTGCCTCATTTATTTTGAAAACTTTGCTACTGAAACCAAACTTAATCAATGAGCTCTGTGTTGTCTCCGATAAGTTATGTACCGGCTTTATTGATTGGGAAGGATTTTAGAAAACCCGTGTGGGGTTTATAATGTCAGCAGTGTTTTGATTATGAAAAGAGTTGGAACCCTGGGACAGGGAACCAGGTGGTGTATGTCCTCAAGCCACTGGTGACACGGCTGGGCTGAATCCCCCAAGGGACGCAGTTCATGCCCTGCACTTTAACTGTGGTGGCTGGCTGCTATAGATGCACTTTTTGCTCATTAAAATGTTAAAAATCAAACTGCATGTAAGAAGATTTGTGAAAATATAAACTTGGGGATTGATCCAGAAAACTGGCACGTGATACCCTAGAGACGCCGGTTTCAGCTCCTGGGTAATTTACGCTCATCAGCTGTGTGTGCTGGATTGTTTGGGGGGGTTTTCTTTTCCTCTTTTTAGGGTATTTTGCTTTAGAGGCATTTATGTAGGTTTTTCTGTGAGAAAATAGGCATAGGGGAATAAAATAAGAGAACAGGCTGTTGATACTACCTCTGTGTTTCAGGTCAGGTAAAACCATGAAAAGGATTTTAAGGTGCTGCCACGGAGGGATTCTAGGTTTGCTTTTGTTATGGTTTTGGTTTGAACTTGTAAAGAAATGATGATATTTCTATGCCATAAGTAACCACCCACCTAAAGAGGTCTTGCGGGTAGTTGCATATTATGTAGGCATTGCTAATCTTTCAAACTGAGCAGTATCAGAAGAAAAAGCATTACATTTATATAATGAGCTTGCAACTTGAACAAAACTTGTATAGTTCTCCAGTAGTTCTATTTCTTACATGCAAAAGATCAGCATTTTTGCTAATTAAAAGCTAATTCTGTATGTGATTTTTTTTTAATAGTTAAAATTTAAAAGTATGTCTCTGGTTAACCTGTACTAGTCTCAAATTTAGTTGTAAATCAAGGCAAATAAGTATGGGTGTATAATGAGGGTCCAGTTATGTCCAATAACATTATAAAAGCTATGTAATAACGTCATTGTAAAATCTTTCTTTAAAAGGCAATGTATAGTGGCCCAGATTCAGTGTATTGCCTCTTTAAGGGAAAATTTCATTTTCTGTGTTTAGGAAGCTATAAATATCAAGACACAAGTGCAAAGCAAGTTCTGAGTAATACACTATTATCCTATAATACCACAACGCTGGTGAGATGCTGAAGTGGTTTATTATGTGAATGTTTTTACTTACAGTTACAGTAATTATTTAAATAATCAAAGGAGAGAATATGTTCTGCCATTTTGAGGTGACTGATGACTTGTTATCTTTTAACACTGGCTTTGTTGCTAAAATAGGTGTCCAGTCATTTTGAGGACAATTTGTATTGTTAAGGCCAATAAAATATAGGCACTTTACTCTCCTGTGGTTATAATTTTGATTCTTTTAAAATTCTGTGGTGGTGTTTCGGATTTTTTTTTAACATTTTAAGAATTGAGATTTCAGTTGTGGGTAAAGGACAGCTATGTAATAATTAAAATTTGTCAAGATGTAGTTTTTGTGCACAAGCGATCAGAGTTGTTCAGCAGACAGTCGATCCTTGAGGAAGTCGGTGAGATTCTGCACAAGGAGGAACCCCATCACATTAAGGGGGCCTTTACTACCAAGGTGTTATTTTGTATCAAAATACGTATTTCTGCAGAGTTTACGCTGAAACCTGTATAGCTCGTTTCCAAGTTCCCTGCTAAAATTGAAACGAGGATACTTCTTTGCTTTATGTGGCATTCTTCAATAGATCCTTTCTTGTTCTTTAAAAACAGGAGGTTGTTAAATAATCTATCAGTAAACTGTCAAGAAGTCAAAGCTTCCATATCTGTTTCTGCCTGAAATCTTCAGAACTTGCCACATTTTAGTTGTCAAGAAACCTTGCAAAGAAGAGTCTATGAGCAGTTGAGCTGGAAACCATTGCTAAGAATGGGATGTGCTTATTTGAATTATGTAGGAGGAACATGTTCTTGCGAGGGAGTCAATATGTTTTCTGCTTCATTGAATAGGTTATTAGATTGATGTACTTTATTTGTTGAATGATGGCATTGGTTTTAGGAATAAATGAAGCGGGAAGCATCAACTTAGTTATTGATGATAATTTATTACTATTGGTCAGAAAAGTGTTGAATTTATCAGAGGGTTTGTCATTTAGTCAGGGTTATCTTGTTTCAGCCGAAAGCAGAAATATAGTTCACATTTCAAGTCCTGAAATATTTAAGTGTGAAGGAGAATGAACAATGAACTGGCTGGTAGTAAAGGTCTGCAAACTTGGTAGACCTTTTATGGTGCGTTGTGGATTACAGAATCCAAATTTTGAATATTATAGAACAATATAATGTAAATGGATTACTTTTGTCTACGAACAGAACTATTTTGGAACGAACATGTTTCTGGTTTTGCCTCTTTAATGACTGTATTTTTTTAAAGTTGTAAAGTTGAAAATGATTAATTTCTCTGCTGATCATGTTTTCAGTTTTCATATTCGTGCTTTTTATGTGAGATCGTGCGAAGGCTTAGAAGTTTGTCTGTGCTGCTGGTTTACAACATTTAGGAAACGGGTTTTAGGTTAAACAATTTGTATTAATTTTAATGTACATTATTTTAATCAGTCTTGTAACACTCAGATTTTCTTTCTAGTAGCAGTAGGCAGTGTTAAACATTCCTGCTATGAGACCTATTGGCTTTATCTTTTGTTATTTATCTTGCTGATGTTAGGAAGTATTCTCTAATCCCCCAGACCTCTGTTCCTAGGTAACAGTCAAAAGCTGTGCCAGCAGAAGTGGTCCTGCCAGGCCAGACCCATGTGGTTTGGTGTTATTCACTATGATCCATATGGTCAGGGTAGAGATTGTCCCGAGAGAGGTGTTAACACTCAACAACCCAACCTCCTCCTACTCTTTGGAGAATTGCTGGATGGCTCCTGCTGCCTGCCCATGTGTGAATCTTGATTAATTTTTCATTTTTAATGAAGTTTGATCATGTTTATTATTTCACATGATTGACTGCCTGGTACTTCTTCCATGTAATTGATAAAGCCCATATTTCTTCATCTGTCTCTTATTTCTTCGGGGCAAAGTTGTGAAATTGTGTGATGTGGTTAATATTAGATTTATTGGTCCCAACAGATGTATAAATTATCTCTTTTTCTCTCCACAGGAAGTTCTACAGACTTTGACCAAGTTTTGTTTCCCCTTCTATGTGGACAGGTAGTGTTAGCTTTTCAAACTTTACAAGAAAATAAGCTTGTCAATAAAACCACTGTAGAAAATAAAAACCATACCATTCTTAATGTTCTGTCTGCTCGACTGTGATTTAAGGCACCCAAGTGCAAATTATAGTCTTAGAATAACTTTTTCCTGGGGTTTTTATGGGCACCATCAAAAAAAAAAAAAGTTTTAAAAGTTTGAGCTGTTCAGTGGCAGCAGTAAGAGTGCATTTTGGTTTACTTCTATGTAATGCTTGAATGTGAAAATGCTTGGGTAGTGATTGTCAAATATACATATTAATATCACAGCGTTGTGTGCGTGTGTATTTTATTTTTTAATTGCCAAAATTCAGGCAGAATAATAAGTGCTTTACATTTAAAGGCCTCTTGATGATATTGTTGGTGCTTTACTTGGTGGCTACTTAATGTGGCTTCTAATTTTGGGGGGAAGAAATGTAAAGTAAGTTACAGTGGATTTGATAGGAATTGAGAATATTTAATTCTTCTAATTTAGAAAACTCCAGAACTTTGCTTTTACAGTGAGTTATACTGGTGGTTTCATGAAAAGAAAAAGCACTGAAATGTTGGAAGGATGCATCACTGCTCATGTCATCTACGAGCATCATTTAATTGGTTACCATCACTTGACTTAGGTCAGCTCACATACAGAATGGTTTTGATTGATGACATTGACCTTAACTGTGCTTAAACTGCTAGAAATATTTTTCTTATTTCAGTGAAATCTGTGATATTTGCAGTAGAAATGAATTTTCTCTGTAAGTCAACATGCATTGCTAATATCGCCTCTTGTTTGAGCCACTGTTGAATTTTGTAAAATTTTTTTTCATTTTTTCCTCCCGCCCATAGGTCAGACGGTTTTTCTTAGTTATCTTGAAATTCTGTCCACTGGTTTCTGTGAATGGAGATGAAATCTCACTATGCTTCTCTGGAGATAGGAGTCTACATAATAAAACCTCTGCTACACTTTGTCCTCCGATGTAATAATCTGGGGTTGGAGGAAGCCGAAAGCTTCAGTGGGAGACGGGGACGATATGTTCTTTCAACCCTCCAGGTGGTTCCTGCAGATGAGGGTTGAGAGCAGTTGGTGAGGCACTGCTGGAGACAGGTGTTATTACCAGTGCCTCTGCTGTACCTGATTTGTACATAAAAAGAAAATTTGAATATCCTGGGCTGTCAACATGAGCTACTTAACCAGAGCTTGTTGACTTAGGTGACCTTTAAAAGCCACAAATACTACTTGTAATTTGGAATCACTTTTTGCTGATCGTCTTTTTCCTTTTTTACAGGGAGGGAGAGGGGAAATACTTACATATATTTTTCTTATGTATGTGTTTCTACTAGAAATAGTGATGCTTACTGTGTGTAGATTTATTGTACCTGGAGGGTTTGTTTGTTTGGGTTTTTTTTTTTTGTTTTTCCCCAGCAATAGAACATTTTGAGAGCTAAGAACGCTGAGAACCCATGTGGGGTGCAAATGAGAACATAATGAAAAGTGATTCCCATTTCTGGGTTTGCTTGTTTGACGGAATATCACGGACTTTCACTGGAAAGAGTGTAAGCCAACCATTTTGAACACAAAGGAGAGATTGTAACCCAACACCTACTTAAATTAAAATGAAGAATGGACTTGGAATACTCCAGAAGGTAGAGGCTGTCCCAAGTTAAGGATATGGCAGCTGAAAGAGATGTGTGTGCTACTTCTTTTCTTGATGTAAAAATACACACACACATGCATGCATAGGTGTGTGCGTAGGTATATATATAAATAAATACTTGTTGTAGTCCCCTATGATGTAAATTTGACTTAGCTTTGAACTGTGTGTGGGAATTAACCTACCAGTTACAGCAAGAAGGTAAAGAGTCGTATCACTGAATGCAAATGAATTTAATGCGACCATGATAAAGAGGAAAATACAGCGCATCTTAAGTGCAAAGTGTTCTTCATCTTTTACCTGCATCCAGGTTCAGAACCGATCGAATACCTGTTCTTAGAGGCTGTTCCTGGAACTCAAGTGACAAATTTGCACGAGTTGGTCTTTTCTTTTCCTATTTACTGTTAACCAACTACTGAGTGTTTGTTTATACATTTCTTACATTGCATTTAAAATAAAGTTATTTAAAGTAGTGAGCAGGTAGCCCCATAATGAAATTACCTCAGAGAGTGCTTTAATATTCCCCACAGTCTTCTCAGTAAACACTTTTTCTACTTGAAAGAAATCGCTTCTAGAAGGAATACTGTCTTCAGTTCCACGTCAGGCAGGTCCTTGCTGTCGTGTCTCACAGAGTTGACTAGCACTCTCTAGTGGGATTTCAGCCCTCCGTATGTGCCTGAAAAGCGGTATGTTGGATCAGATCTCCAGTTACTGTAATTCTTAGTCCTCAGGATGTTTTTTTAGTATGTGTTGTTTTGTTCATTCTGAAGAAAAAGAGAGAGAAACACTGAAGTGGTTTCACTAAAGGCCTTCCAAATGCTTAAGTAATATTCCCAGTTAACTCGGTTGCCTTATCGTTACCCATAACGATTTTAGTACTAGAATCTCTCTGCAGTGTTGAGAGGTTTTAAAATTATTATTCTTAATATAACAGTGGAGATACTGGCTCATTGTTCAAATAACTTAGGAACATGGGATAATAACTTCTGTTGGAAGGATGACCAGTAGGATGCCGGTCCATCCAGACCTATGCTCTGCGTAGGATGTCTCTTCAGGATCTGTGGAAGGATGACCAGTATCAGTTACGATGAAGAGATACTGATACAAATTATCAGAAATGCACAGTAACTAAAGAATCGACTCTACTTTTCTTTTCACAAACTCGGAGCCCAAAATAGCATTATCACAGAGCTTAGGTTTTCAAGTCCTGCTAGAGTCCCAGTCCCAGTTTATACCCTGTTTGTGAGGACTTTTACTTGGGGAAATTTAGTTTATGTAACTACGTTCTGTGTTAGGTGCAGTATTATGCCAGGCCTTCAGGGGAAACTTCTTGATGGTAGAAGCGTGCTTGATGGTACTTGAGTCCTGCTCTTCTGGCTTTGATGTTAAACAGTGGTACTCCTTTAACAAGTGCAGAGAAAGGACATAAGTCTTCACTTACACGTGTGTCTCTTCTAAGGCTGCATGGTTTATAGAGCAGGTGGCAAAAGCTGAAGATGTGATCTGGCAGAGGCAATAGCACAACCTCAAATGATGATACGACACCAAGATTTTGAGGCAAATCAAGATCTTCTGCATATCTGATTGTTCTCTCTACTGAAGGTTTTGGCACTTATTGACACAGACTCTTAATTCTCTTTATATTGATTCTTTTTTGATATATTGTTGCCCGTGGTCGAAATTCACCAGGGACTAGTTGCCCCTTCGTTTAGGTGGTGGCCCATGAGTTTTCTGCTACTATGGATGCAGGATCAAGGCAGAGGCTATTGTCCAACTGCAGGAGTGAAGAACTCCACCTCAGTCAAATTTCATATCAGGATTTATTTGTGTCAGTCAGATACAGCTCGTGAAGGGGGATTTCAACAAGGTCCTCTTCCTCTCTCCCCTTCCCTCCAACCCCAACTTCTTTCTGCCCATTTAGAGATGAGACTTATGGTGCTTCCGTCCTGTTAGGCTCTAAATAGACCTTCTTCCCATTTGAAAATACAGCTAAGAATCTGAAGTACTGATATTAAGATCTTAGGAAAAGCACTTTTTACATTGGGAATTTTACCCTTCCATGTGAAGAACTGACAACTGAAGCTTGAGACCTATCAGACACATTAATTTCTGCAGATCACATAAATGCAAACATCTTTAGGTGTGCTTTGGAAGAACTTACCAACTTATCACGATTGTTTAATAAACAAGCTTCTCCCTGCTGCAAGTGAAGTATATTTTTTTCCCCTGTTCCATAATTTTAATTGTCAGCTAGAATGCTATTTCTCACACATGCTCTGCTCTCAACCTTGTTAGAATTAAGCATATAATCCCCTTTTAAAACACCATACTAAAATCACCATAGTAACATTACATGCAAGCTTTACAGATAAAATACAACACCGGTAAGGGATTTTTGGTATCCCCTAGCAGCTCAGGACGGTTTATGGAAATGGTTGCTCTGTTGACATTTAGAATTTGGTAGGATGATAGTACTTACGCTGTCTAATTCTCAGACTACTGAAATGCTTTTCAATATCTGTCGTTCTGTTCATCTGTGAATTTGGAGCACTTTTTCGTCTTCATGACTGCATGTTTTTCCTTCCCTGTTTGGAATCCACGGAAAGATTCTTCTTCCTAAGCTGGATAGTGACATCTTTCCGATCTGGATCCAACTTTTATTTTTGAAAGTCTATATGTCTTTTTTTTTTTTTTTCCCCTCTAGGCACTGAGTGTATAATTTCCCACATAAGTTGTACATTGCATTGTATATGGCATCACAGAAGAGAGTATTTGCTCACTTTTAAGGCTTGTGACTGTTAGTTACATGACCTTGGATTTAATGGGGTTTGTTGTTGCTGTTGGGAGGACTGACTTGTAAAGATACACATGTAAATGCTAGTCAGTGTTCTCAGTAAGCCTAAAATAAACTAGAACATAACCTGAAATAAGTGTTAATTTCCTATCATTATGAGGTCTCAAGTAGATCTAAAATTGGAATGAAAAGTCCCCTAGTAATTATATTAGTCCCAGCTTCACCGCTAAATGTCGAAATTTCTGTTAAACAGGAAAACTGCGTCTCTGCAAACTGGGAGGTGAATTGGGCTTGGTTTATATGCAGTCTACCATCACTGTACATAAGCATTTGATTAACTTTCGGCATGTGGTAATATGGTAATGTGGTAATACCTCGAGAATATCTTTAATTTTGTTAATGACATTCAGAAAGTGCTGTACTTTAAATGTAAAGCATCTTATTTTGATCTTATATTGCTATTTGAAGCATCAACTATTAGTGGTAAAATACGGATGTGAATTATAGTCTTTTTAAAGATGTGAATTTTTAAATGCTGGAGTTCGGGGGTTTTGTTTGTTTGGGTGGTTTGGTTCTTGTTTTTTCTGTTGTTTGTGGGTTTGTTTTTTGTTGTGGTGGTGGTTGTTGGTTGTGGTGTTTTGTTTTCCAAAACTGTGTTTTTCCGATTTGGGCAAATTTTCCTGTAGTGATACTTTCCACTGTGGCGTGAGTGGGAGCCAACATCTAAGAGCGTTATTAGTTCACTTACGCTATTCTTGAAGAGCCATTAAGATGTTACAGATGAGGCAAATGAGTCTTGATTTTGAACAATCATATAAAAGTACTACAAAATTACTTTCATAGTCATGTCTGGCTTTAGCACAGTGTGCTTTTGATTCTAGTTTACCTTTTCTTTCTTTGCACACTATTCTAGTCTTTCTTCCAACTGATTGCCTGGGTGATAGAGTGAAGGAGAGTCACCGGGCGTGCTGAACACTTTGGATTGATGTCTCTGACATACGTGCAAAATTGGTAGATGGATAATAAAGCTTCTACAAGTCGATATCTAAGTGTTGAAGAAGCTTAGCATTTATTAAACATTGTCTTGCTTTTGGAGTAAGCCAATTCTCAAATGAAGAGTAATAAATATTTGGGGTTATATGAGAGAACAAAGGTTTTGTTTGTACGATGTGTGCTGCATTCAAGATGGCTGATAGTCATAACCATTGTCATTTAAAGATAAACACATTTTTAGTATCCTACCACACTTAAAAAATGGAAAAAAAAACCCCAACCAAACCCAACCAAGAAACCTCCTCCCTCACCAAGCATCTAGCATATTTCAGTTTCTAGAGGGTGTATACTCTCAAAGTTAATTTCTCAAAAAGAATCTCTGCTGAAAGAGAAAATGTTATAGGTTCAATGACTTAAACTAGATACTTTTGACACGGCGTTAGCTCAGCATTAATTTTTTCCTCTTTACTCTCTTTATTTTCAGCCATGCAGTCAACCAAGTTGGGCAGAACTTTACATTTGTGCTTACAGACATTGACAGCAAACAGAGGTTTGGATTCTGTCGCTTATCTTCTGGGGCCAAGAGCTGCTTCTGTATCTTAAGGTAGGTCTGTGGTTTGGCTGACTCTAGGAAACAGTGTTTGACTTTGCTGCATTACACTGCAATTATAATTTCCAGCTGTTCAAAATTATTTTCCTATCTGGTCCTCAAAGTCACTGCTCTTCTGCAGAATTGATGCAAAATATCTTGCACTTTGAGTTCCTCTGTAGATAACTGCATTTGTTTGTAGTCAACGTTCTTAACAATGTGGAAAAAAAAGTCTCTGCAGTAATTTGATATGACATAGCATGATGGCAGCTGTTATCTTTAGCTGTCACAACTGATCTTGTTAAGACGTTTTGTGGACATTTGTATATGCAAGTTTTATTAACAAAGCATCTGTTGGTAACTGAGAGAATGTCACTGATGCTCTCCACATCCTAAAAGTTTGTGTGTATGAGCTTTACTCTGTCCTATTGAGGGTTTTGTGAAGTTGGTCATAATAAAGACTATTAGTGGAAGCTGGAAACAATGTGTTTTACATAAAACGGGCAAAGAGGCTCTATCAGGTAGTTTTTGATGACCTCCCACAGACATGTTGGAATACAGTCTGTAATTTCTATTTACATTTTCTGCAAAAAGTGATGCAAGTAAAATCAGTTTTACTATCTACCAATATATTAGTTCCATTAAGAACTTCTATGGATTGAAGATTTCCACATGGCATCCAACCTGTCTTGTTTTAAACAAATTTAACAATGGTCTGTCTTCTGCTTTCTGTTTTTTCCACGTTCATGAGAAATTGGAAGTTTCGGAGCAATGGCCCGGGTAAAGACAGCTCGGAGTTAAGTGTATGAACAGCCAGCTAGGGGACTGAACAATTGCTCAAGCACTCACAAGTGAGGACGATTTCCTCTATGAGCAATTGTAGACATCTGTCTCAGTTGTCTCTGGTTTGCTTTTCACGTGAGAGAACTCAGTGTAAGAACAAGAAGAACTTGTCTTCGTCCTAAGAGTACTGTGTGCTGCACGTCACAGAATGGGGCCTTCTGTATGTATGTTATTGAACATGACTCCTCTGGAGAATTTCAGGGGTAACTTTGCAAAATATAAGAGCACCTATCAAGAACAAGGGCACTTCTCGTTTCGTTGGGTTGCATACAGCAATGCCATGGAATGTATTTTGGATTGATGTATGTATTTAAAATGAACATGTCTGTGCCGTTTGTGTTGGCAGTAGACTGGTGAAGATACCAAATGTTTGTTGCCTTGTACTTCAGCATTATACTGACGGCGCTAATCTGCTAACTAGGCCTTCACTGAAGAAGCTTAATATTTGGAGAAATTATTGTGAAATTACAAATTAATTGTGTGGGAGGCAGGGGGACAGGTGTTTTCTCAGTATCTTCCTTCGTTCTTTCTTTTCTCTAGTAGGCGTTTGAACTCCTCTTAGCTATGGTGATCCAGCGCTACGGACCGGATACTGAAGGCAGGAAGGTATCTCCCTAGCTCTTTCCCGTAGCTGCTGCCCTGTATAGTTGGGAATGCTGATTCACTCTCATGTGGGAAGTGTCTGGTTACATAAGGTGACTTTTCCTGATTAATGACAAACTCAAAGGGAAACACAGTTTAAAAAGAAAATCTGAATGAGGAGTAGTGTGAGTCCCTTCTTGATCTCTCCTGGATAAGAGTTCTTTGCTGTCAGCTCCCTTATGTTGAGTGAGTGCCAAGAAGCAATGGAGGAGTTGTGTTGTAGTTAAATGCCTTCTGCTTCAACTCATAACCAAAAAAAAAAAAAAAATTCAGTGCGGTTACAGCAGTGGATGAATCGGGACTCTCAGCTTCGTTCCTGTTGCTTCTTTCTCCTGTGAACTAATGAGAAAATGAAATTTCATCATTAATGCAAGTGAATGTAAGTTTTAGAGGATAATAAAGAACGTAAATCAGCATTACACAGATTCACTTGCTCTGTTCCCAGGACTGCAGCACCCATTGTCGATGTGAATCTTCTCAGTGTCCTGTATGAATTAAAGGATGCTGCATGGTAAATGGATGGGTCAAAACATGCTGAAGAATGTGAGAATGATATGAAAAAGCAAATGGGAATGAAAAGAATGTTTGTTTGTTTGTTTTTAAATTACAGGTTGGGTGGCAGCAAGCTTGCAAGTATGCCTTCCTATACGCAGCAATAGTGTAAGAATTGATAGATATTGTTTATTATAAGAGATGATATTCATATGTACATATCAGTCAGATTTTTAGGGGTCTGGCCATGGTAAAATGGTTTGGAGGTGGAAAATCATCACGTGTTTAGATTTGTTATTGAAGAGGAACAGGAGAAAAAGGAAATCTTTTTCGCTCAGCTGGTGCCTTAAAAATTTCTGCAGAGGTCTGGAAGAGAAGTTTAAAGCTGAGGCAGTACTCAGAAGGTCAGAAGTCAAGGTCTGGGCTTTGAGTTTTAAAGTGACCCAGAGACTTTTTCATGTGGATGCAAAGTACAGTAAGGCACTTCTTGGAGTTCAGTAGTGGTAAAGTTATCCACATGGATGTAGCTCCTGTGGACAGCAGAAAGGAGATTCCATTTTACAGAGTAATTCTCTTGGCTATTTTAACCGGCACTGTTTAGAAATCTGCTTTTAAGATAGTTTTCATAGTTCTGTTCCTGCCGTGGATAGCATCACACGGATTTATGGAAATCTTTGATTAAGTTTAAAGACTGCATCTTCTAGGTGTTCTGTGATTTTCTTTTAATGTAGAACCACTGAGTCTGTCTCTCATTCCGTTTCCCTTTTTCTTCACTTGATTTCTAGCTAATCATGAAACTACAATGATCAGATACTCTATGTAACACAGAGTTGTAGAGCGCTCTGTAGCACAGATGACTACTTTCTGCATTTCAGACAGCAGAGGGCGGACAAAAGCACCAAACAAGCGTCACAGATGGTCTGGTGGGGTTTTTTGAGGTTCTAAACAGTGAAGTGAATTAAAAAAAACCCACAAGCTCACATACCACACATCAAAATCTCCTGGGTAACTTGGAATTCAAGATTACCTTTTTCAATGCAATATGTTACGGAACTTAAAATATGCTTTTTAATTATTTTGTTTTCCAAATGATGAATGCGTAGTAAGTTGAGAGCGAATGTCTAAGTCATCAAATTCTGAGTTCTAATTTGGTAATTCTAATATCCTAGAAAAACTTCCATGCCCAAAGAATTTTTCCTTTCTAAGGCTTCATTTAAGGACTTCAGGATAAATAAAATAATAAATAGGATAAATCCTATTGGATATGCATTAAGCAGCTGATTTGTTTTGTTTCTAGAGGTTTGCTTTAATCTAACTTCCCATCAGATTTGGCATGGGGTTTTGAGGGTGAACAATATTGATAGTTCTGAATGTGGTGATCAGCTGTAGTCTTCTATTTACCAAAAAAAAAAGGGGAAGAAAAAGGTGTGGAGACATTCCCAAACTGCTGTTGCTCACTCTTCTGAGACATCTTCAATTCCTTAATCAGGCACATGCCCTCGTTTTATTCTGGAATTTGTATACTCTTGTTTCTCATCTTTTCGAAGTCTTCTATGTATATAAAGAGGTAATGATCTTTTGTTAGGGCAGGAGTCTGGAAGGTGTCAAAGAGTCTCAGAATTTGTTCTTGACTGCTGTTTCCTGCTAATTGCAGTGCACTGAAAGATGATGTAAACATACTGATCTACTGATATGATCTCAGTGATAAGGAATAAAATTACAGTATAAATTTATCTTTCTGCTTTTGTATGTTCTTAACGCATATAGATGCTTTCTGATTCTTAAGAATTTTCCATGCTGAGGCTCTTAATTTTCATTTCCTTGTTGTTTTGATGTTAGAACTACTTACTAGCAAATCTTTCCAAATTTCTCGTGACTCTAGCTGTTCTAAATTCTCCAGAAGTGGGTTGGTGGTTGCATTATGGACACTGTTGCTCAGTGGCTCGGCTGTATTTGCCTCTTTGGCTAAGTCCTGTGATCTAGAACTCCTATGAAGCCCAGGCATTGATGGATTTCAACATTCTTTTGATGGGAAAGTACCACGTAAACCAGCTTGTGTTAGCATCAGTAAGCGTACTGAAAGGAGTAGAGTGTTTTATTTTACAATCTGGTTTCTCAAAGTTTAAATGGACAAACGCTTTTGTACACTGTCTGCTCATAGAGGGGCAGAGTACCTCATCGCTGACATTGCTGTAAGCACGATGCTCCCACTTGTGCTGGGAGCACAGGTGAGACTTCTAATGGTCTGAAGATGGGTGAAGAAAATGAAGATAGGGTACATAAAGGTATGAAGAGACTGCTGAACCTATGAAATTCTAAATTCTACAGAGACATTGAAACATGAGATTCCTTTTTTTTTCCTCTCATCAGGGAAAGTTATCAGGATCTTGTATGAAGACATTCTTTAAAAGTGCATATCAGTTTTCATTGTAGCTGGAGATCTTTGTCCTTCTGACTTTTACATGTTCTCGGATCTCAGACTCCTGAAAACTTTGTCTTTCTGTGCATTCATGAAGGAAGAAAAAGTTCTGCTTTAGGAATGTAAAAAATGTCGTTAACTCAGTCTGAATACTTTTTTTTGATACCCTTATTGCAGCGTGTTTATATAATGAAACTAACAAGTTTATTTTAAAAAATATTTTTATCTTTTGCCTTCTGAAATATTTCCAGAATTCAGTGTAAGGACCTAGTTACTGATGCTTGAAAAATTCTTCAGGTTATAGACTGATAGGATCCAGTCATTTCTTCAAATGTCTGTTTATTTTTATATTCTGACTGTTTAAAAGAAGTTATGTTTATGTATCACACTGCTTTTAAATAAAAAATAACGGCAATGTTGAATGTATGGTAACCTATTTAAGTGTGTGAACTGGTTTAAATGTGTAACTCAGTGTAATGATTTCAGGTTACGTAACATAATAAAATGGTGACTTGAATAGTCCTATTTTTTTTCTATAGATAAAAAAATCACGTGCATGTTCACCAAATTGACTCTAGTATTATATGTGTACTTCTCTTATGGCAATGTATATTTAAAAAGAGATTTAGTAGTTTAACTGAGAAATAATACTTTTGTATTGATTTAATTGGACTTTTGTATTAAGTAGGTATAAGGCCAAGTATATTAATTGTGCTCTTCAAAACCCTTCGGCAGGATGGTTCTTGTAATGTTCTTGCTGTTACTTAGTTTGCTTCATAGTCCCTTATTATTGAGTTAAGATTCTGTGGCCGGTAGTGTGAAAAACTGAACGAAAACCACTCTGAAATAAAAGTGTGTTTAAAAAAACCCAACCACAAAGCACCCCAAAACCCCAGCACTTCTGCAGTACAATATAGCGATCCTAATAAAACCTGTTTTAACATTTTTTGAATCAATTTACCAGGTGGTGTAAAACACTAAATTCTTAATCTAGTCTGGATTATTGGTGCATGATAGAGTATTAAAGTCTATAAATTGTTCTGTATATTTAAATTGAATTTAAATATATTTTCTTGGACGTCACTAAGCTTGTAAAATATTATGATTGACTAGTTTGTACGTTATAAAGCCGGACAGAATGCCCGTTACAGTTCTGCGTTTCAGTAGAAGTCAAACTCCTAAAAGCTGTGGCGATGAGAAGTCAGTGTCCTACTCCGCCTGTGCAGATAAAGACCTCACCCTGTTAACTGCAGTTTCTCCACAAACGTGATTTTGGTCGATTTAATGGTGGATTTAATTTGTGAAATTTCTTTTTCCCGGATATTCTAAGAACAGCTTTGGGAGGTTTAGGTAAATGCTGCCAGACCGTACCCGGTCGTTTAGCCCTCAGGAGCTGCCTATGTGCTGGTTTTTCCCTTCCTATCAAAGAGGGCTGCAGCAACACTGGTAAAAACTTCCAAAGAAGAGAACACGAATGAGATGGTGGTTCCAGCACTGGAGAAGTGTGTGGCACTGGACAGGGTGGGTTGCCCTGAAGGCCCTGAGGTTTATGCGTACTTAGTCAGTTGAAGCAATTAGACTGGTGGACAAGAACTCTCTTGCTCCTGTAACCGTGTAATAACCTTGCCTTCTTCTTTGTTATTAACTAGTAGAATTCGTTTAACTGTTAAGCTGTGAACTATAGCCCCTATTTCAAACTAGTTGAAGGAGCAGTAATAATAGAAGTCAAAGACTCTTGTCTTGCTCCAAGTTTTGTTAAAGTAAANAAAAAAAAAAAGTAAACCAGCATAGTTAGAATAGTTTTGCTTTGGTTCACAAACGTATTGGGCAAAGTTACTGATTTAAGAAGGTGCTGTAACCATGTGCAACTCTGATTTCAATTTCACTTAATTTGAAGTTTTCAGTGGGCATTCAGCTTTTGTACCCAAAATGAAAATCGTTCTTCTGAAGTGAAATGCAGAAACATTTGTGTGGAAATCCCTCTCGGCCAAAATAGCTAAGCTCTGCACCACTCTTTTTCTAAGATAAAAAGAAATGAATCTATAATAGTTTGTGACAGATGGCAGAAAATGTAACTAACTGAATGTGATTCTGTATGGAGTTATTTGAGGTTTTTGGTGTGATTTGTTGTGAGTTCCTCTCCTCCCCCCTTTCCTTTCCTTTGATTGCAGTCTTTGTCCATTTATTCTTAGGATAGAATAAGATTTCTGAGCAGGGGCCTCTCTTGTGGTGCAAAGTGAGAATTGTTTTTAATTGAGCAGAAACATGTGGAAGGATCAGGAATATCTCAAGGGATTACAGAAAAATTCCAAATTTGTACTACTTACAGCTTGTGTTTAGAGCAGGGTCTGCTGGGAATAAATGTTAGTTAGTGTGACCTGTGACCTTAAAAACTGTTGACATGGATTTCAGCCAGAAACTAGCCACAGAACTCCTTTGTTAAGCTCATTCATAGCTCCTTGAAAACTCTAGTCAGTGAAAGTTGCCAGCTCAAATCTAAGGAAAGCAGAGCCCTTTTTTTCCCCCCTTTTTTTTTTCCTTTTTTTTTTTTCCCATGCTTTGGAAACAGTGGACGCCCCTTAACCAGCAAGACTTCTTTAATAGGACTGCATCGCCTAAACTTGATTGGAATTGACAGCTTCCTGGCTCGGGCTTGCCAACTGGCAGGGCATTGATGCAGAGGGGACAAACAGCTTGAAGGGCCCGGGCACCCCTGTTTGTGTATGCGCCTCCCAGGCCCAGCGCGCTTCTCTCTCCCGGGGTACCTTCTAACGTAACGAAAAAAAATCCCAAACCCTGAACGCTGCTTTTAGTTCCACAAATCTTTCAGTTATTTTGGGGGAGAAAATTAAATATTTGTGTGTTTGTTTTGTTTTAAAATAATAGTCCTATTGTCTTCTAGAGTTTTCCTTCTTCACTGATTTGGCCAAAAGCCACAGAAAACTATTTACACTTGGGCAGGGAACACTTTGATTTTAGAATTTTTACTTTTTTTTTTATTTTATTTTAGTGTGGCTGTATGGTAATATATTTAATAATTTACAAAACCTCCTTCTTGTGCACTCGCTTCTTTGAGTTTTTCCACTTAATGGGTTTGGTGTGTCTTCAGCGGATTCTGTGGTAAGATCCATTATTTGGCCTGCGTGTGTCTCTGTTGACATTTAGGATTTGGTGGGATGATAGTACTTCCGCTGTCTAATTCTCAGACTAATATACAATAAAATGTAATTGTACTCTTGAAGTAAGATGTACCATCACATCTGTAAGTTATGTTGCTGCTATGTATATCTGGTGATAAGAATAGGTACAAAATGGGGTGTGGGAAGGAAAACACAAAGTTTGTCTAATCTTAAGCTAAAAAAGGGTATGCAAAACAAAGTAATCTTCATGAAGAATCATTGAGCAGATAGAGGGTAAATTGAGATAAGATATCCGTAACTGATTTACAATGAAACTTTATGCTGTCTCTCTACTGTGGGGTCACGTCCCACTGATTCAATATTCTTTGAACAATCTGCACTGTTAAAACACCCAAATATTTACAGTTTCGATTGAGGTTATTTCTTAAAGGCTTGGTTTTGTAAAAGTGCACACTATGTAAGGCTGATAGGTCTTTTGGAATATCTTCCATGTTTGTTTTTTTTTTTTTTAAAGAAGAAAATAGTAGATGCAAAGGTGAATGAACCTGGTTTCTCCCCGGGGCAGGGCAGCATTAACCAGTAACGACTGTTATTTTCTGGGGCTGGAGGGGGGTGTGGTGGGACAAACGGGGAGCTGCTTCCCCCTTGTAGCCATCCTCTTCTGTAGAGGGAATAAGATTCTCCCCCTTTTCTTAGTCTTTATCATCCTCTGTGAATTCTTGTGCTGGTTTTTGTACCCTCTCTCAGAACTGGACTTCCCACCGAATCAGTTCTGATCAGCTGAAATAATTGGAGTATCGCGGGATTCCACCCGCTATTCCAGAGTTGACTTTGCTGCCTTCCTGCGTATACCAGAGGGCGTTCTGTTCATGTTAGTGAGTCAAGTTGGAGTAGTTCAGCTCAATAAAGGCTTGAGCCTTTAGAAATTCTTTAATAGCCTTATGGAAATTACTAAATACTTTCATTAGAAAGACTGAATTTTTTTTTTTGTGGTTCTAAAAGTGCGTAGCTGTTGTTTGTAAAGGAGTATTTGCAGATGAATAAGGAAGAACATCCTATTCTCACTTTATCTGGATGAAAGTTTGGAACATTAAAAAAGCACAGATTTATAACGCACGCTTTGAACTAGTGTTAATAGGAATTTTCTTCTGTGGACTATACAGACTGTCACATTAACGACAAATAATTTAATGTATTTAGTAGTAGTCTGATATACAGGAAAGCTGAGCCTTAGAATTCTTCTTGTTAACTAAAAACTCTCACCTGATTTATAGTTTCTTCGTGCTTTGCATTTTTCCTTTGCATACATAAAAGTAAATTAATAGGAAGTCCATTTTGTGCCTGGTAAGAAAGTCGAAAGACTACTGGTTTGTGGGGTTTGCTTTTGTTTGTGTATTTGTTTTTTTTTTTTATTTTATTTACTGCACAGCAGAAAAAAAAGCCCTCTCTGGCTGCGTGCTGCTTTAGGAAGATGTAACTCTGAAGCATAGTTCAGGCTTTTGCCGTTTCCCCGCGCGTGGGTTGTGCGTGGGGCAGTTCTCCTGGTTGCTGGGCGCGGGCATCCATCTCCAGAAGAGCAACTGCTGAGGTTTGGGAGTTGCGTGCGTTTGTGTCGCTCCCCCCTCTGCTCCCCAGTCTCACCACGGATGCACGGAGACAACTCAAACTTTAATTTTAATACCTTGAAGTGGAAGGTGGAGAAAGGAGCTGGTGTAGAGAACAAGACGATGCTGGGGCTGCCGAGTTCTGTACCCAGTTGTCACTTGCGACAGGGGCAGTGGAGGTGCAGCTTCATCGCTGTTCCCTGAAGTACTTTTATTCTGGCAAGCCGAGTACAATAGATTTGGGGTGCTTTTTCTTGGTAAGGTTCTGTTACACGTAGTTCAGTGTAGCCTGCGTGAGATTAGTGCTTTTATCCATTTATGTAATTTTTTAAAAAGTAATTATAAAATAAAAAGTTTACGTATAATCCACTTTTTGGAAAGGATAGGTAGAGAACTGAACAATGAAATAAGGCTTGCCTACAACAGAGGAAGAATTTCTTTTGCTAATTTAAAGCTGTAATTACAAGTCGAGGCTGTAAGCAATGCCTGTACATAACCCCAGAGCACAGACATCCTTTAAAAAACAAACAAAAACCCCCTCTACATCTCTCTCTATCTCTTTAACCTGATTTCTTCCCTTCCCCTTTTTGCTGTTAGGCTTCTGTCTGGACACAAAAATATTACTGTCTAATTAAATAAGAAAAAAGTCCTAGCTTTTTTTTTTTTATGAGGATTTACTGTTGTTGTGTGTTGATTTTGCTTATGACCATTTTATTCAATATTTCGCTTCCATCTGTATCTATATGATACTTCAGGCCTTCCAGAAAGATGTTTGGTAATGGCTGGAAATGATATGGAAGACTTTTTGGACAGTCTGTTTGGTCCTTGCGGTGTATCGACCCGGGAATCCCTGTACTTCTTAGAGCGCTTTGGAGATGAAAGAAAATAGCAAACTGGTTCTGTTAGACATTGGCAAAGGCCACAAAAAATACATGTATAAATCATGAGAAATTGGATCTCTCTGATTCAACAGTACAACAGAATTGTACCTAATAAAAGTGTTGTTACTGTGCCTCTGCCTGCCTTCTTCATAGATATTTTTTTTTTTAAATATTATTATTATTTTAGCAGTGGGTCCAACACATGCACTGGATGTAAGAAAGAGCTGAAGATGCAGACGCGTCTCAGTTCCCTCGCACGGGCCTGACAGAGGGAAGAAGAGGGGCAGGCAGGACCCGTAGCTGGAGCCTGACCTTCTTTCACAGAAATTCTCGTTTCTTGCGAGCTTTAACTGTAGCAAAACAGTTACTCCTCTTGTGTGTGTGACAGGAAACTGATCTAAAGCGGCGCAGGAAATGTGGGAAGGCCATGAATGCAGTACGCGGGGTTGCAAGGGGTCTCCTGTTGTTGCAGGCATTTTGCTTTAACTTGACATGTTTATAAAACAGTTTACATCTTAAAAGTTTAGGGTTTTTACCCCTGCTGATTTGCTTAAACAGACACTGGCTTTTATTCTCGGTTACTTGTCAGAATATATATGGAAAAGTGATGAACTTAGCGAAAAGAGAGCTTGACATCAATTAAATTTAGCTATCTGCTTTGTGTTTCTTCTTTCTGATACGCTGTTTCCAGTTCAGTTTTTCCAAACTTCCTGTGGTTTTTCTTTATTGTCCTTACAAGTTTTACAAGACAGAGATGAGCTATTTAAAAATACTGTTCCAGGAAAAGAGGAATAAAATTTTGTATTACAACTGCTCATTTGTTGTCTTCTATTTTCATCTCTGCCGTTAAACTTTTTTCAGACTCTAGAAACTTATTTCAGAGAGCCTGTAAGGTTGTCTTAGTATCTCATCTTGCTCAAGTATCTTTAAATAAATTTTGAAGTGTCTCTCAGGTTATATTAGCTTTCTGAAACTAGCTTCTCTGCAACACTGAATAAAACACACTTATTAAAATAGTCTTAAAATATTAAAAGCATGTGATAATGCATTTTTTCTGTCCCATTGTTAAAAAGCTTCTGTTGAAGTTTATTCCTGTTTTTTCTTGGTCCTCTTATTGACATGATTAATAATGTCTGTGTGCATTCATGATCAATGTTGTGTGTATGTGTTTTGTAAGAATGTGCATCCGTCTGTGTGTATGTGTGCAAAAATATAATAAGTTTTTACGTACTTTCATATACAAATGTCTGTCTAAAGAGCAGCATCACAAACCAAGACAAGTCGCAAAGAATCCAGCTGACTGTGTATGAGGCTTGTATTTTCTGTTTTATTAATATGTGAAAAGTGTTTACAGTGTTTCCTCTTGTTTTGGGGTGTGGGTTTTTTTTCTGTGAAATCGTACGCAACATCATAGTTGTAGCAATAGAAATGCATTTTCATGTTTTGGGTTTTAAGGCCAATATTGAAAGGAGTTGATTCCACTGAACTCATAAATAATGAATTCTTATTTTCAACTAGATGTACTTGATAAATAACAAGTCAATAGGGAATATATTAAATGACACTGAGTGAAAAGCTTTGGAGTTTTCATTGTGCTGTCAGTAGGTCTGTTAAAGGCTTTGCTAGCTGAGCTTGAAATTTTAAAGCATGGTTGAATTGGTTTAAATATTTTGGTTGAAACTTAAATATGGTAGAACCTTGCTAATCCACACACCTCGTAATCACAGCCACAGCAACGGCAAGCCCCACCTCTGGCTCAGCAGAAGCGGGCAGGGCTGCAGTGAGGTTTCCTATTTCTAGGCTTAAGTACACCACGGTACGCTTACTATGTTGAATTCTATTTGTGTAGTTCTTCACAGTAGCAAAGTAAATCCATCATAAAAGGGTAGGTTTTTTTCTTTTTTCCAGTCCTTTTTACCTTTTTTTGTTTCATTTCTATGTACATTTCCAAAATATTACTGATTTGTGCTGGGTTGTCTAGTCAGAGTTGCAAATTATCTGATGTTGTCAATATAAATGAATTAAAATTTGAATACTAAATGCAATAGGAAAGAGATTTAGAAAAGACAGAAAATGTTACAAGTTCTGGACTCTGGATTTTTCTGTAATGACAAATGCTCTGAAAGGGAAGCATCTTTCTAGGTAATGGCAGGACACTGGTTACATTGCTTTTAAATGAATTGAGAGATGCGGTGGTTTCATTCTTGGCTCTTGTTCTGCCTTGTCATGCACACCTTCGGTCCTGTTTTCTGTTCGCTGGTGACACACGCCTTGCGGTTGGAGTAGGAGATGGGAGGTCTTTGCTGCAGATGCTTTATTGTATGTGATCAGCTGGTGACGATGTTGGAAACAGAAGTTCCCCTCTGTTTCTGTCTGTTTTTCTGTTACCATCCGCTAGAAGCAGAAATTATTGATGTCCATGTATCGTGTTTGAGGTTTGGTCTTGATTGCAAAAAGAAAGATAAATCCTACTGTTATAACATACTGCGAAATGTTAACTCCCCCCAGACTGCTCCCCTCCCCCCACCTGTTGATAACATGGTTAAGGAAAATCAGTTAAGCCGTACCTGATCTGATCCTGTTGGGGCAGGCACTGCAGATATGGGCATCTGGAAGAAAATGCTGAATGCAGGTGGCGTTAGTTGGTTAATCTAAGGAAAACACTTTTTTTCCTACCGCACGGCCTAGATAAACTGGGCCTGCTGCTTGGTAACTGCATACGTGAGCCATGGAAAAAACCCAAAGGTATCTCCTGGGAAGCGTATGTATTAGAAGTGAACATCAAAAGTCAAATTTCCAATAACTGAATTTAAGTCCCTTCTTACTTATAAATAAGAAGTTGCAAAGAATATTAACACGAATACTTTAGCTGGCTACTGTTCAGCCATTTTTAATTGTTCCTAGACAGTGCTTGGCATTGGAGAAAAGACATTTTGATTTTGTTTTTCACTCTATATGTGTATGTATACATCATTATTCTGAGTTGACAGTGTAAGTGTCATCCCTTTAACACTGGTATTTATTTCTGTAGATGTTGATTTTGCTAACAAGTCTGAGCTGTGTACTTGCATTAATTTTGTAATGGGATGAAGTTTTACCACTTCTGAAGTTAGCAGCAGCCAGAAAGTACTGGGAGTTGTTTACAAAAGAGTCCCATCGATTCTCCTTTTCTGTGGAAGCATTCAGGCAGCACGACCTGCACAGTCTGTTTGGCACAGTAGCTGCTCTCAGCTGGCCCTGTGCCCTCCTGCTGTTAGCCAGGGCAAAGGATGTGCCAGATCTGGGCTTGGAGCGGAGCGGAGCCTGCTTGCAAATCTGCTTGTAGTTAGCCTGGGGCCTTTTGGCAGCAGACTACAGCCGATTGATTTAGTTGCAATCCTTTTTCCTTAATATTTTCCATCTGGCCAACAATGACCTATAAAGACCGACACAAAACAGAGTTTGAATTATGAGGAGTGTAATAGTAAAATGCTTCCAAATCTCGCTCTAGAACCTGCACCAACGGAGCGCTGCCGCTGGGTAGCCGAGGAAAGTTTGTTCTAAAGCACTGTTGCAACAGGGGGGTTAGAAAGCATTGTAGTTCTCAGTGCAAAATTCTGTAGTAGAGAAATGTGCATTTCAGTTAAACTCTTAATGTCTTTCCCTTCTCGCTACGTCTTGCTTTCTATTGATCCTGAGCTGGAAGTGAAGCGCTCTCAGCGTAGGCTTCCTCGCACGCTTCTCCTGCGCGTCCTGCTGGGGCTAAGTCATACTGCGGCGTCCGGAGCCGTGCGAGAAGGAGGGATTGTGGCCCCGGGGAGGGAGGCCAGGGAAAAGAACGGGAATACAGAAATGCGTTCAGGCCTGCAGCACCAGGTTTGGGGAACTTGCGTTCTGATGACGTTACTCAGGAGGGGACGTGTCCCGGGCGCTCACATCTACAGCAGCGGATTCATGCTTTCCAGAGCGAGCTGTTTCCACATCTGGACTATTTGTCAACTCTTCCAAATCTGGTCAAAGCAGAATTCTTGCTGTGATTACAGATATCCTAAACACTTGTCCTCCTCTGTGTTTTTAAAGTTTGTATCCTTAAAGAAAATTTCTGAACTTACTTGTACAGCCCACAAGGCCTGGCAAGCTTTTTAACGTGCGGTGTTTACCACCTCCGCCTGGGAATGCCTGGGCATGGGAACGATTCCTGTTTTGTTCCAAGGTGGCAGTAAGTCATGCACAGACTTTCACAGATCTTGTGGGTCGTAATATTTACAGGGAAGTTAGAAATTGATTGAACAAGGAAAAATCTCCAGAGGGTGATTCGCATTCACACAACTACAAGCCTGAGAGGCCGGATGAATCCTGCTCTGAAGGTGCGTGCGTCACTTCATTAGCTATAATGAAACCTGCTTTCGATCTAGGCAATTATTCTAAGCTAAAGATGTTACTCGTTTGTCTTGTCCGTGGACTCCAAAGCACAGGTAGTCTCTGCTGTCTATTTAAACACTGGACAATTTATTTAATCTAGTACGGTAACATTGCAGCTATTCCAAGCCTCAGACATTTAGAACCTAGAACTCTGGTTCCCTTGGGTGGAGAAGGGGTGCGGCGGTGTGGGGGTTTTGTTTCTCCTTTTAGTAGAAATTTTCACTTGCTGACTCTGAAAACCACGAGATGTGCCGGGGCAAGGGAAGGAAAGTCCTGCTGTCCTCGGCTGAGTTTATCACAGCTTTGGGTTACTCTGTACGTTTCCCGAAGCTGTTGACCGTATAAACCAACACAGGGCTCTTATCCGGGAGTTGCTTCTCTGCTGACAGTCCTTTGTTCTTGTTTCATCTCGGTCTGCTGCTTTTAATCACGGCAGTAGTAAAACTGGAGATCTGAGTTCATGGACGTTGCGTTCATGGAAGCGCAGTCAGAGGCACAAGTATGCTGACTTCGGAGCACTGCTATAACATAGCAGAGCATTCCTGCTGGAAACTTTTATTATTACTTTATTATTATTTTTTGAATAGTAAAAGTAAAGGGAAAAATGAATACTATGAGGAATATATGCAGAAGGGAGACAGGAATTCTCACAATGGTTTTAGGAAAGAACTAGAGGTAAGGGTGGACCAATAAAAGATGCGTCGTTGGTATGTGTGTTGAAGAAGAAAGGTAGACCAGTTAAGATTTTAGCTGTCACTTATAATATTTCATGCATGATTCTGGGTCATCTCCCCCCCCCATGCCTTAAGGTAATTCTTGTCAAAATAATTAACTTTTTTTAAAAAAAAAATCCTCTTCTGTAGTATCAGAGGTCAGATTTCAGATGGAACAGTTGCTGCCGTGTAACTGTCCTGGTTTGCAACTGTCACTTGATTTAACTGACCGATCTCCAGGTAATTTTCACGTCAGGGATAAGTGCTGTTCATTCCGAGTATTCCCCTTGGAGCAAAACTTATGATATTGGTGTAGTGAAAGTATCAGTTCTGTGCTGTTGTCTTGCTGTTGTGTTTTTGTTGCTGTGTTGGTATGTGGAACAAGAACAGTATTTACTTTCAGAATGTAACGAGTAAATACACAAAGGCAGTTATGGCTTCCACCTATTTGACCCCTCTCAGCGCTGTCCTTCTCAGAGGCCCGGGATCCCTTAAAGCAAACAAACCGACCCCTTCCTCCTCCTCCTCCCTCTACGTCACCAACCCGGGGCAGCGCTAATTGAACTGACTTGTACTGAATTCACGGAGTGGGGAAGGTGTGTCAAAGGAAGTTTACTGCAGATTTTTCCAAAGCTTTGATCTTGGCTGCAAGTCAAAACACTTTTGTAAAATATCAGTGAGAAGGATCACAACAAAAAATGTCAAGTGTTAGCAATACTAATGTATTGCTGCTGCTGGAGTTGGATGAAACTAAGAGCACTGCGCTCCAGTCCAGCTAGTTCACTGGTCTTGCCTACTGACCAGAAACCAATTTTACTTAATTAATTAGGGCTTCATGTCACACCTTCTTTAGTTACTGAACAACTGTAACAGAAGTAATTAAATCATGTCACTTTTTATTACCTCTGGCCCAGGCTGACTGGCTTGGAAACTGCCGGTTTAGTGCTAATAGAAAATGAATTAGCGCATCACCTTGGGGAAGCCCAGCTCCGGGCATCAAAAAAGCGGGGAGGAAGTAGTTAAAGTACAAGATGGATAGATCTTCTCTTCCACAAATGGATCGCTTCTGGGTTGCTGTCTGAAGGCTTACAAACTGCGTCTGTCAGGAATGAGACCATCCCGGACTTGCTGACAGATGTGTACAACATTCCCCCAACGAGATTACATGGCAACTTCCTCCTTCAAAACCCGAGCTGTGGCAGGAGCCCTCGGGTTATGCCGCGGTAATTGGAGAAGCGGGGGCTGCTCTGAGAGGTAGAACTGCTGAGAGAAGCTGCATGAGTTGACTTCTGCATATTGTTTCAATAGGAAACGTGATTCAGCCACACTGTAATAGCAGGAGAAAGGCTTTCTGTGGCTTGGTAGAGGCGGCGGTGTCTGGATTGGGCATGGGTCTGCAGTAAACCCCTTAATTTGTAAGCCCGGCTGTTTATCAGCACGCTTGATAAGGGACAGATCTTCCTCCAAACTGTACAATGCAAGTATTATTTACTGAACAGTAGCTTACCTCAGTGTGTTTAAGAATTAATTAGTGTTGGAGCACCAGCTTGAGTATTCGGAGAATAAAATGATTGTGGGCAACCTCCTATTTTAATCGTTTGCTTACACTGACAGTTAGACAAGAAGTCTTATAAATAAAAATTGTGCCCTCTAGCCAGGTAAGGGGGCAGAGAGGCTTTTCTGTTAATTTGTGTGTCAGATTTTCAGGAAGTCTGTTGACCGGGTTCATCAGTGATGTTTCTGCAGGTGAAGAGTCAAGTACTATCATTCCACGTGCTTATTTTTGCATCTAAATGTTTGTTGTCAACCCTAAACCATTGCGCGCTGTAATCATAGACAACCTGCAATCAAATATCAGACTCTCTGACTTGATCTTTACAGCCTCCAGCACAAGGGCCGCATTCGTATCATGTATTACAATGCTTATTTGCTGCAGGTAAAGGTGACTTGCCGTTTCTCACATTCCCACATTATGAATTCCGAGTACCACCACAGCACTGAAATAAACAACAAATTTCTCATGTGGCTCTTTCAGTTGTGGTTGGATTTGAGTTTAACTTTTATGACTTGCTACCAACTGACATAGGACCAAACCGTGCTTATTGTTAGAGGCACGTGTACTACCACTGAACCTGTGAATATTTTTTCAGAGTGAGGAAGTTCCCCCCCTCTGCAAAGGAACTATAAAAGACCTTACTGCACGTAAGTTTGTTTCTTGCCAACAGGAAACAAAAGTGGTTTGGAGAATATGCCAGAAGAGGGGTACGGATAATTGATTTCTTCTCTCTCTTTGTTACTGAAATATTCTCATTCCCCACTCCTGTTCTCTCTGTGTTTCATTTACCAAAATGCAAAGAATCAGCATGGTATCCTAAAACATTGTCTTACAAAGATGCACAGGTATGAAGCTGCATTATCCAGCTTTGCTTTTTGGGGTTGGAATGGTGTAACGCTATCTGATAAAAAAAGAAACAACAGTCTGGGCTATCAGTTTTTCTCGGTATACATCTCCCCTGTATGCTCCGAAATGGGGTATTTGCCATCTTGATCCTGCGGTGTTTGCCTCTTACGAAAACTTTGCTTGTATTTATCAATATGATTCTCCAAGCTTTTTCTGAATCAGCTTATGGTGCTCATCTAGGAGACATTTAGCACGTGGCATGCTTTTATTAAGCGGATGTTCCTTCCTGTGGCTCGGAAGGCAATTCTCTCTCTCATGTGACAGTGTGATGAGCCAGTGAAAACTTCAGCCTTCCTCCTATGATTTGGCCAGTTGATACTTACCCGCCTGAAATATTGATGTGACGGGTCTGATTATTCTACTCTGAATAGAGCTTCATGTCCTGGTGAGTTGTTCTTTCCCAGAGACGGGCACTGGCCCTACACAAGGCTGGTCGCTCTAGAGGTGGAAGGTGTTGGCCAGTTGGGAGCCACTTGCCCTCCGAACCTGATGCACTCATGACGAGGGTGTCTCCTGAGCTGTATTGGTCACACTCAGGCTTCTTTTTCCTCCTTAGCCTTTGACATAGGTCGATGGCTCATAACTAACCCAAAATACATGGGTAGAAAACCCCCGTCTGGTTCAAGTATAAAAGACCCTGGGAGAGGCGGAGATTATAGAAAACACACCTGATGCTCAGCTTCAACTTTTAGATATGTGGTGAATTTCTTTAGTAGCTGAGCAAAAGCCCTTACCAGCCTTTCAGTGTGGCTCTTGAAAACAGAGCTGTGTAAAAGTTTTCTTCTCTTCAGGAAATGATGGCATTACAGATTGTAATACAAAATGTGTCCAGGTCCCGTGGCGTGCGGAGCTCACTGCAGCAGCGGGCTCTATCGCATCGTGCCCTTTGCTGATAGGGAGCGCTTTTGATTTATAATAAAAAGTTCATCATTCTACTGAAATTTCAGCTCAGACTTAGTACTAGAGGACGTCGCTCAACAAGCACGTGTGATTGGAGTCTGTAATGAAAAGGAGCTGTTTCTCCGGTCAAGGAAAAAGGGTTAATTTGCATTGGGATGAAAAGGCTGTTCAGGATCTACTATTTCAACCTGTGATAGACTTAACAGTAGTCTTTGATCCCCAAATGAAACGTGATGGATTTCAACTGATGCCAGATGTCTCAAACCTAGTGGGATCTCTGATTGTCTGCCACATCTAGAATTCTCTCTTCCAGCACTTTCATGTGTGCTTTTAAGCGTGGTTTGAGAAGGGAGGTTCCTTGACAAGCTAAGCCTTTGGAATCCTTTCTCTGTGTTGTCACTTCGGTGGTGATCTTTAGGCTCTTGTGCTGTCTTAATGCATCCTACTTCTTTTAAATCAAGCCCCATGTGCCAACCTGCTCCATCTACTTCATAGCCAATTTTTTTAATGTCCAGGAAATTTAGTGCCGGTATCCTCTGTAACTTTTCTCGGGTTAAAGCTGTTTTCTGCTCTCTTCTTATTTGTTAATTGGAGCATTTTTCTTAACCCGGGCCAAGTAAAAAAGTTGTTCAGTGTATTCCTGTTGGCCTCAAGTGGAACGTAATTGTTGTCTTTTTAACTCCAAGGCTATTTTGTTGCACTTCATAAATCTTATAAACTGTCAAGCACTTCAGTAAACCCATCTTCTCACCAAGTGTGCTTTATGGGATATTTTTTGCCTGTGGTTTTAATAAGAGTATAAGACATAATAGTGTGTGCCTTGTAGATGCAAACAAACTTTTTTTCTTTATGTACCTTTATTTCATGTCTCTACTTCAGTCCTTTGCTCTCGAACGTGCTTGAGAAGTTTCTTTCTTGGGCTTAAATTAAAAACCCCCAAAGATTTACAACTCTCTCTTCTGAAAAGGGACTGGAGGCCTTATGATTGTGTTTGGGAGTTTACAGGGCTTTGCATTTAATTTTACATCTACTAAAACCCATGTAATTTTATTTTTTTTTTTTTAATAACACACTTGATCTTCCGGAGTTAATCATCTTAGCGTGCTGTGTTTGGGCAGGGAGGTGCACCAGGTCAGACGTGCTTATGTTAGCTGGGAACAGTGAGAACTGCAACTTTCTCTTCTGTAAAAGCCTTGTGCGGTGGGCTTTGCCCCGTTGTAAAGCTGATCAAATTGCAGAGTTCTGTTGGTCTGTCGTCAGCCTGTGCCCCAGGCTTTAGGCATGTGTGTACTCTCCAAAATCTACTTACAGTTCTGCATTTTGTTTCAGCAGACCCTAGGTTCCGTCTCTTAAATGAATTCCTTTCTCTGTGCGGACTGACTGGAGAAATATCACTTGGCACGTTTTCCCAATGCTATGAATAACTTGCATGTTAGAAGTTAAAAGTCTTTGATTTTTAAAAAGGAGTGATCTACCAGAGGGAAACAGAAAGTCCCCAACAACAGAACAGACCTTAAAGATATTTCTGAAATAAATTAAACACAAAATATTCTACCATAAAATTCTATAACTTTCTTAAATTTTGCAGTGATAGGTATTTCACAAGGATAAAAACTTTGACTATTGAAGATATTTAAAATTTTGTACATTCTCAATTATGCCTGTATTTACGTGCCTGTGCATGTACAGTTTCTTTGTAGAGACCGTAGGGTGTCGTGCATGGACCTGTAAGCCAAAAGGTGTGGTGTTCCTGTTTTCCAGTCTGAGGTGTAATGCTCCAGGTTCCTAGAGCACAGATTCTTTTAGTATAAAATGTTTTTCAGGGAAAGTCCAAGGCATGGTTTTCACGGAATAAGCCGTTTCTTCTTCAGACTGTAAAACTATGTTTTTTTCTTCCTTCACAGAGGGCTCCTGCGAGGCGCGGGGGAGGCTGCTGTGTGCTGCGTTGATAGATGCTTCATGTGTTGCGTACTGTAATGCTGAAGTCCTTCTGAATTCGTTTTATTTACATAAATTCCACAGTGCAGCTGCACTGGCCTTTTTTCCCCCCCCAAGGTTTTAGAGTGACCACAAAGAATCCAGGAAAGGGTGACAGCTTTGTCAAACTCAGGCTTCAGCTCCATTTGCGATGTCCCAATTAGATGTTAGCACACTAACAAAGGACCCTTGGAACGGTTATCGCAAGCTGCCCTTGCACTTCTTAGCTTGACTAAAATGTAAAATTGTTACATCGTAAATCTCTTTCTTACAGTTTTCTGGCTTCATGTTGTTCAAGGGATGTATTCAGCTCCTTTGAGCTGTCTTTTGTGAGACGCTGCTGCTCGGTCTCAAGAGCCACTGTAGCTGTTTGGGGAGCGGTGGGGTTCAGTAGTGGTATTTAGTGAACTTGGGAGTCTTTGTGCGAGCGAGAGTTGCTGTAACTGCTTAGACTTGGTCACACTGAGTAGAAAAACAGGAAAGGGAATGTTTTAATTGACTTTTATAATTAATACACAGTGGCAAGTCTCCAAAGTAAGCACTTTTTATTGACAATTATATGGTATTAAGATGCTCCGTAAGATGAGATGCTCAGGTTCTGTGTGAGCCGGTTCTGTGGGCTTAAACACTTCCCCAGTATGTACACAAGTCGTGTGCTTATGCTCCAGAACTTTTAACTGGCTTTCGTGGAATCATGGAAAGATCACTCACGGGTAATAAGCAAAGGGAAGTTTATAACAGAATTGGGGAAAATGCAAACCAGAAGGATCCTATAAGAGCAAGAAAAGGAAAGGGTCCGGATGGCTTTCCACAGTGGCAGAGGCACTTACAGTGGACTGAGGTCTAATGCAGAGACAAAACTTTGAAATAAAAAAAATAAAAAATAAAAGCTGATGTTCAAAAAAGGCTGTTGGCTGATCCTGTGGAAGGTAAGCCTGCGTCTCATCTACATGCACAGATGTTGCTATGGAGATTTGTGGGTATGTGTGTGTGTTTAAGCTTACAAGTGTGAGAATGTGTCAGTAGACTGAGTCTAGAAGAGAGAATAACGATGTACTGAGTTCCATGAGGTGTAGGGGAAGAGACTGGAACACGTAAATGGCTGAACTGGGAATTTAGTCTACGGAAATTCCCAAATGAGCCCAGAGATATCTTAGTTCTTTCAAATGCGTTTTGTAAAAATGCTGGAATCGTTGGGCAGGGGAAGGAAAAGAAGGTGGGAAAAGATAAATTTAATAGTATATTACTGCAAGGAAAATAATAAACATACGAAGACTCGGCTCTCTCTTGAGGGGAGGAAAAAGGACTATTCTAAAAAATAGGTAGGTGAGTCATTTAACTTAGTCTTAGCTGTTAAAAATTAAGGTGGAATTTAAAAACAATTAAAAAGGGAAATCCACATTTTTAATGGAGGGAAGGAAAAAGTGTTTTGATGGCTGTGCTTTTGCCATGTACAGTTGTTTCTGCAGAGTGTGGTGACGGGCAAACATAACTTAGTTCATCATCAGAATCTGCAGTCGGCGTGATTAATTTAAAATGCACTATGGTTGCAAACATTAGGAGTACTGCTGTCTGGGAGGAGTGTCATTAGTTTCCAGGTGCAGGAGGATGAAAAGAAGCAGTATTATTTTTAAGTATAAATTGCAGTGTTTTGTCTTTAAATGCAGAAATCTTAAGATAACTAGTCTCCGAGAGGGTGTAGTGATTTTCGATAGATTTTTCCATACCCAGTTTTCTTTCAAACATGGTGGTGGTGGGTTCATCCGCAGAGAAGCCTCCCGAGTCCAGACGCAAGGGTCTCTCCTTTGTCCAGCAGGTACTGACAAGTACCTTGAGTCAGAAAACATACGTTCTGCTTCACCAGGAACAGTCATTGGGTAAATATGTTGAAATTAATAGTAGTAGTAATAATAACAGTAATAATAAATACCATCTTTTTTCAATATGCTGAATCTTAATTGAGATTTTGATCCTGCATGTTACTGTCCCAAGGATTTCCAGTTTGGAAGAGTGATGTTGCTTGGAGCGGATGTAGAGGATGAGGCGTAGTGATGCAAGCCGTTCGTGTCAGAGGAGTGTCACCATGCAGGAAAAGGCGTTTCACTCGTTAGAGCAACGCTTTCTCGCATACGAACCCGATGGGCTTCGAAGTGATTTCACTGCCACAACGAAGTACCAGGTCACCTGTGTTTTGAATGACTTACTCAGAGTCCCTGATCTGAAACACCAGTGCGCTTTGTTGGTACACGCACACGTCGTGCTGGCAGAAGAAATACTTGGCCTGAATTTCCTCTTCCTTACACTTTTGTCACTCAGGAGTATTTCCAGTGAAGCTAGTGATGATGCATACTATGGTTTATGTAAGATCCAAGCTCATTATTGACAGAATTAAGTATTCTAGGCCACTGTAGATTACTGTACTGATCAAAAGTTCAAGATTCAGGAACCCCTCGACTCCAGTCCTGGCTACCAGGACAGGTTTTTGTAAGCCTGTCACTGCAGAGGAGTGTCCCCGTCTGTAAAATGGAAACGACTGTTCTGTTTTGCAAGGGAGGTGGCAGTTGGTTATGCTGTTATCCAAATATATAGTATGTGTTATAAATAAATATGTGTTAAAAATTCCACTTCTGATCTGTGTGAATGGAAGGAATACAAGTTGTGTGTGCTTACAACTCATACTATTAGGAGATGCTGCATTAAATACGCTGATGTTGGACTAGTTGCTCAGTCTCATTAATTTCAAGTGACAAAGATACATGTACAAAATGCAGTTCTGCCTGTGTACGGACTGGAAGTTGTTCAAGTACTCTGTAGAAATTGCGTGAACTAAGGTGGTAGTTATCTTTGTAGGGTTTGGGGGAAACCAAAGGTACTACAGGTACCTTTCCAGAAGCGTTTGCTTTGCTTTTTCATGGTGTCAGCACACCAGTAAAATTGAATGCTGGAGCTGTCAATGTTAAAAATCAGTTTTATAAGCGGTTGCTATGGTAATTAGCAAATACTCATAAATCATTTTTAAAGGTACCCCTTGCCATTGGGGTTTGCTGCTGCTACGCTGGAACATGTAGCATTTTCCTGCCAAAGTTCTCAATACACTTGCAAACTCTTTAGTGCTCCATGGGAGTTTATTATGATGAGTTCAGCTTTCACAGTGTTCTCGTACACTTTGAGTATCGTGCTATCGCTTCCTCCTTCACAGTTGTCGGTTACAGCTAACACTGGAAAATCTCTTCCTTTTTAAGTTGACTTCATTGGAGATTTACCTCTCTACCAGTAAATAAAATTCCTAGTTCCGTACCGTGTTTGCCTGCTTGCCCGGCCTCTCTTTACACTTCACCTTGGATGTACGTGGTGTTTGTGAGAGCGCTACAGTGATTTAGGGTGGTATATGTGATAACTTATGACTCTTCATTCTAATGAGCACTCAAAAAATATCAAAAGAAATGATAAGAGTGAAATTTTCACATTTCAAAGAAAGTATATTCATTATCAAAACCTCTATTCATTAGTAATGCTTCAGAACTGGATAAGAAACAGCTGTGTTTTCCTGAGGAAGGCATCTTTTACCTGATAAAGACATCGACTGGATGCCAGTGTGGGTATGTTGCTTAGAGATTTCCCCTTTGCTGTTCTTAGAGTTGTTGCATTTTCTTATTTAGTGTTGGACAATTCCGTTTGACTGAATTAGTTGTGTGTCTTTACATATAGGCAGTCATTATAATAGAGCTATCGTCTTGGTTTTGTATATGCATTCTTGGCTTTTGGGTTTACGGGAAGCTAGTTGTTATATTCTGACGGAGATGAAACAGCAGCGCTTGTGTTTGTGCAGCGTGAAGTCCCATAACTTGTTATCAATGAGCCCTTCGCTGTACACAGGACAGTAGCCAAAGGTGTGAGGCACGAGCCTTAAATCTTCAGTAAGCTAAGGTGTATTTAAAGGGGGAAGCTTACCTTCATTTAAAATCCAAAACCGGGCGATTGCATGGCAGGCTGGATACGAGAGCAGTGCGGTGACATCTGCCGGGCTTTCTCCTATAGTTTTTGCCATAGACAGACTTACATTTGCGGCTATAGATATGGAAATTTTATTTCAGTAAACATGTCAAAGCCATGTCAAACAGGCTAGAAGAGGGCTTGGACTAGTAATAGATTGAAATAAGGCATCAATTTTGTGCGCTGTTGTGGCCTTTCTGCTTTTTTATCCATAGGAACTATTTGATTTGGCTAAATTTAAAGTGTTCGTTTCAACTAGTGTTTGCTAGTGTGAGTCAACAGGAGGGGGAATTCCTTTTTAATTATTAAAAAAAAAGTTGGTTGAAAACAATGCTGATTATTGTTTTGTTTTTAAAAGCTTTTGTATTAAGTGTGAGAGTAGGAGGATCCTGGAAATCCCCTTTCTTACCTAATTTCATCGCTGTTGGCAACTTAGTGTCACTAATGGAAGTTCTGTTGGGTCATCTCTTACCACATCCTTCATCCCGTGGAACGACACACGTGCATGTATGCTTGCGTACACGCATGGTTTGTGTGTGCGTGTGTATATGCGTGTATGAACGCAGTTGCTTTATTTCAAGAGAGGCAGTGTAATATTCTTCAGTTGTGGTTGCGGTCCTTTCTGCAGGTCAGAAAACGTGCCCTGCCGTGTGCTGCTGGGATGGAGTAGTGGTTTTCCTTTCGTGTGTTAAAGCCCACGAGTGGATTCCTGTGTTTAAACGCTCAAAGCTGAATTGGCCGCAGTACAGCAGCATTTTCATCTGCCTCGCAGCTAACACTGGGGGATGATGTTTTCTGTCCAATTTACCTTTGGAAGCAGAGGTTGTACCCGTGCGAGTGGTGCTGGCTGGCCAGGGGGGCCGCTCCCCCCATCAGCCCCCCGTACCCCCCTGCCTCCCCTGGCCGGG